>OX418222.1:52214206-52730240 GCA_948455865.1 Conomelus anceps
ATTTATCTACAACAAAATTTTCCTGAAAACGTGAAAACTCTCACCAAGTCATAAAAATCTTCAAAAAGGCAATCTAATTGAGAAATTTTTCCCAGACCTAAATAAAGTTCTCAATAATAAGTAGTGCTAGTTGTATTACCAGTAAAAAGTAATGAGTAAGGATAGGAGGGTTTAGAATAAAATGAAAATGACTGATTTACCACAAGTTGATCAAATGCAAAGAGACACTGCCTTATCCCCTGTAGTCTGTTGTCAGAATATTGTGGTAATCTGGTGAAGCTCCAATCGCTAAGGTAACTGGATGCGCTACTATTAGTTAGCCTTTCATACACCTGCTCGCCACTTGGAACTGGTAAACCATGAGTGAGAACTTGGAACGTAGCAGCACGCACTGCACAGTAATTATCACCACGGATTTTCTGAATATGATTGAAGCCAAGATTTATTGAAGCTTCAGAATATCCCTAGAACAGAAAGTTGGGGAATTATTTATTCAATCTAATATTAAAACTGACACTGTATTTCACTTTTATGTATTGTTTTACTCACTTTTTTGGAAATGCTTGAGGGATGCATTTCACTTCTGAAAAGAAGCTTTATCAGCCTGATAATTAATTATTTATTCTATTATTAAAAGTATTCCTGATCTCATGTAGGCTACCTAATTAATTAACTTCGATTGTCAAGGAGATGGATTCTTTATCTTGTATTTTTCAAGAATGCTCTACATATTCATGTATTCTTTATATTAAGTTGGAATTATTTTTTGTTACAATTTCATTAATTCCTAAAAATTTAATGTTCAAAATAATAAATTTTGTATTTCCTTTCTAATGCTATAAATTATGCTGTAGACCTCTGCTACTGCGGGCATTGACAATTGCATTGAATACCTAATGGAAATCAATGCTACTAGAGCACTTATTTACATTATTTAAGGTAAATATTATTTTATTTAGTGACTAATGTTGACTTCCTATCAGAAAATAATCTAGATTCTATTGTATTAAGAAATGTTTCTCTTATAAGCAAACACTTATAATGATTTCTGGAAATAACTCAACAATAAAAGATTGGTTTGCGGCCAACAACCTTAGTCTAAACACTAGTAAAACAACAGATATGAGATTCATTTTTGACAGGAAAATAATGGCTGTAACTTCAATGAAATTCCTAGGTATGACCATTGATACAAATTTAACATAGAAATGCCATATTACCTACATCTCCAAAAAATCAATAAAGGTATCTTCCTTCTGCGGAGACTCAATGAAATTGTAAACTCATCTGTATTAATAAATGCATATTTTTCTTATATCCATAGCCATCTCTTATATGGGATCCACCTATGGGGAACTGTTCTCTATCAATCATTCTGTTAAGGTTACAAAAATAATCATTACGCATTATATGCCGTAAACCGCCTCTCACACCATGTGGGGAATTATTTATAAGAATGGGTTTATTAACATTACCATCATTGTATACATTGACATGCTTGATTTGCATCAGTGGCGTAACGATAATGGAGCTAGCGAGTGGAGCAGTCACTCCAGGGCGCAAGACTCCGTTCTTGAGAGAAAATTGCCTTTTACTTGCAACAAATGTATTACTATAATGTACAGTATGTTATTATATTCAGTTTTCCATCATATTACATACTATCCTCTTTTCACCGAAAGACCTTGACAACTTGTTCACATCGCAGCCGGCTGCAGTAACACGAACACAAGTCATTCTTTGCAACAATAGCCAAACAATTACCTTGAATTACCTTCCTCTTCACCAATACCAGCATAGCCGGATGGGTTGCGTCAAGAGTTTTTAAGAAACATCAAAACATTAATATATCACATTCAACTGTTGAGATGCCAGCTCGGGTCAGACAAGGCCCACCAACTCATAATATTACTAGCAGTCTGTGAACAGTAGACCTCGCTCGTTAAATAAAATAGCAACTTCTCGGGTTAATCATTATTAAATTTTAAAGTGAATTTTCAATAACCAAATTGAATATATTGTTCAGTGACAAATTAAAATGGTATAGTCATAGTGATTATAGTAGCAGCATACAACAAAAATGATTGGTAATGGAAAATTGTTAGTAATAGCACTATAATTAATGTTCTTGAATTCAGTTTATAAGTCACGTTAGCAAATCGTTTGTACTGCTGTGAGCAGCCAAATCGGGTGGTTGAGTGTGACTGAAATTTTCGAAGGGGGGGGGGTCAGGGGTGCCATAAGCAACTTCTGCTCCAGGGTGCTTGAAACCTCGGTATGAAACAAGGAATAAATGTGATGTGAGAGTTAGATACTGCCAGTATAAAGGTTCACAGCAGAACTGGCAGTATATGTATGTTAAACTGTTTAATTCTCTTCCTAGAACTGTGTGAGTTATGGAGATTACTTACTATAAAAAATATTTGAAGGATTTCCACATCAGAGAATGTTTATATACAATTGAAGAATTTTTTTACAAAACACAAGCATGATACCACATGGCTAGAAAAGCAAAATTGATTTATCTGTTAAAATAATGTTTGTATCAATCAAAAAATGAAGTTTACCTTTAGTATAGTTTCAGATTTTTCTGTTTGACCTTTCCATTCACTGGAAGCGTAGCTGAGAATGCCAAGTTTTGGTCCGATATTCTCAATGACTATTTCACAGTCTGGTGACGATATGGCACTAGCACTGGCACTGCTAAAACTCTCTGACATTGCTACTGCACTCTCACAACTAACAGATCTAGAAGAAATCATTAATTTAGCATAAATATTAAAAATAAACATGACTAGAGAATAAACACTTATTTGATGACCATTTCGCATTGATTTCTCAGACACGGCTGATTTAATACTTTTAAATCAGAAAAATTTATATGCTTACTCATATTGTCATATCACGGCAGTAGCCTCCAGCCGTGCTTGAGAGAGCATTCCATCAATGCGAAATGTCCATCGCACCAATAAGTACGCCCCCCTGACACAATACGACTTTCCGTCGTGCGCTGTGTCCGGTGGTTCCTTTTTTGTAGCAACCTTAGGGAAAACACTAAATAGAATAAAAATACTTATACTGATCAAGACCAACTTGAAAGAGAAGGAGATAGATTCATGTGCTATCCCAGATTTTAATCACATAAGTTACAGTAGAGAGGAAATATCTGGTTGTGGTATACTGATATACTATATAAATGAACTGAAAATCAATGTAATACTTCAATATTTCACAGAAAGCGAATCACTGATATTTGAATTATCCATGAATAACAAAAATTACTTGATTGCTGTATTCTATAGACACCATCGAGTAGTATATACCAATTTAACGACCAAATAGAAAATTGACTGCAATCTGCACTAGTAAAAAAATAGCAAAAATCTGATAATTATGGGAGATATAAATATTGAGGTCCTAGAGGAAAATATCAATTTAGAGTCACAAAGTTATCTGAATATGTTGAAGAACTATATGCTGACCATATAACATTGATATGCTATGCATAGACCCGCGAATAAACCCAACCCAAATAGAAACAATGACTATTTAAACAAAAATAGCAGATCATTACATGGTGGGTTTCAAATTAAATAATATCAGAACAGAAACAAAAGCAGATGGAAAAATAGAGATAATTTCAGATAGAAAAGTAGGAAATATGATTAAAGGTACAAACTGGAATATCATCTAACATCAAACAACTCAACAAAAATATATGAGTCAATAGTTCAGAAATTTGAAAAAATACAAGAGAGCTACAATAACAATCCGCAATAAAAGAGATAAACAAAACCAGCCATGGGTCACAGAGAATATTAAAAACAAAATCAAAAGAAAAGATGAATTGTGGAACAGACTAAAAAGAACCGAATGATTATACTACCTAAAAAATGAATATAATAATCATAGAAACCATCTGACAAACGTAGAGAAAAGCGTAAATATTAATGCAATAAAATGAGGTTAAGTTATTAACTTTTTATCATAATCAATTTCAATACTCACCTTTGAATATCAGCTTCAGGTTCCATTCCAGAGTCACATGCCTCTGAAAATACTTGTGAAGATCCCATGCTATCACAAGGCTTACTGAAGACACCACTGGATATCCTACAATAATAATAACAACAACAAAAACTCAAGTATGAGAAATATATCCCAATTTCTTCATAGATGGATACAAAATAGATGAAGCTATTTGATAATGGCTCAAATTATAAGACATTTTGTGGATGCCCTCATTTTCACTAGATAAAAAGGATATAAAGTTACAGTTGAAAGGATATTTTATTGTTGGATTATTAAAAATTCGCCCCAATTTCTTCATACATGGACACAAGATAGATGCAGCCATTTGATAATGGTTAAAATTATAAGAAATATTGTAGCGAGGAAAAGAATGGTTTACTAGAGCAATATCATGAGATTTTTGATAAGCATCACTAATCTTTATAATTTGTTGACAACCTTCATTCCTGAAACTAAGTGCAACTTTTGTACCCTACGTAGTTCTACTTGTGGTAGGTCAGGTTCATCTTGCGCGACAGCGGATCAATTCATAACTATCACTCTATAGTTGTAGATAATTTTTATAGCCCTAATAGTTTGATACTGATTTAATGCATATTTTAAGCAATTGAGCTTACTCAAAAATAAATTATTGTTAACACACTTTCAGAAGCGGATTATTAATATGAGTTCTCTACTTAGATGCTCTAATGTTATATTGGAATAGAAAATTAGTACCTCAAGATATAGCATTGATTTTTCAAATTCCATAGAATTCGATTATCTATGGACTTGGTTTATGTCTATAGTCACGTCTGCATCAATATGTTAGTGCTCTCAACATTTAAAAAATCAGTTTCCAATTTAATAATTTAGTTTTGAAGTATCTGTTAATTTAACAAATTGACAAATATGCATAAACAGAATTTATTAATATCAAATTCCTTTTAAGTGCTACTAATTTATACTGAAGACTTCCGCAATGGCGGAATATTTAATATACTACCCAACTCTGCCAGGAACTTGCCCATGAAAGTATTTAAACAGAACCTAGAGAGCCTTCTTTTGAAACATCCACTATATTCACTCTCAGATTTCCTCCAGCTACCAGTAGAGAATTATTTTCCTAATTGCGATAGTACTCAATAGCTTCTATCTAAATTAATCTTGTATTGACTTTTCATGTTTAGTTTATTTTGACATTTTCATTGTACTGATGTGTACTGTACACCTTATTATTGAGACGTTTCCAATAGCATGTATATGTGTTTTGACAGAATAAAAGCATTCTTATTCTTATTGACAACAGCATTGAATAGCTGATGGAAATCAACGAATGCTACTGTACAAAAATATCAGTTACCTCCGGGAATCGAACCGCGATTCCCAATTGCCGGTCGGGCGCCTTAAAACCTAGACTATAGCCAAGTCTAAAATGAGTTCTGCTGTGCAGAAGGGTCACTGAAGTCTAGTGGTTAAGGCGCCCGACCGGCAATTGGGAGATCCGCGGTTTGATTCCCGGGGTGACTGATATTTTTGTACAGTAGCATTCGTCGATTTTCATCAGCTATTCAATGCTGTTGTCAATATCAGGCATTGCGGAAGGCTTCACCCTTCAGTATAAATTAATAGCACTTCGAATTAAATATTAATAAATTCTGTGAGTTAATAATAATAATAATAATTAGTTATTGTTCAAGTTACTTCTATTCAAAAATAGTTATTACAGCAATATCTGTCCAGCAATATTTAGGATGTATAGTAACAGAGATTCACTTAATATGTGAATAATTTCTGCCATATATAGTCCTTGAATTCAGAACACTTTTTGAATGACATTGATACAATTTCGTTGATCAGATTGTGTTCTGAACTTTCATATTCTGAACTCATAAGAGAAATTATAATTTTACAATATAATGTACATGAAAAAATCAAATACACAAGCACATGCATCGAAGGGTGAATCTCCATATTACTGGGGAAACTTCAAAAACGTGTTGCTACTAAAATGTTACACTATTCTGAACCAAATTCAAGAAACAGTCAATTTTTAAACTCAATACTTTATTTCCTATTTGGAGATAAGAATGATACTGTTTATTTCGGTTTTTTTTTAAGTGCTGTGGTGTTTATCGTGTAGTATTGATCGTGTAGTTGCGGATAAGGAAACATCTGTACATCATGGATAGAACCCTTGTCTTGGGCTCTCTGCCCATGATTTTACTTGGTGTATGCCTTCAAAAGCATTGAAGTGGAACCCAGAATAATTTCTCACAGAGATTTCAAAAATATAGATTATCCTGCTCTGTTTAATAATGCTGTGCGTCTTAATTGCTTAATAATGTTAATTATATGCTGAACGTTTTAAATCATAGTTTGCTCTATTTATTTGATAAGTATGTGCCTATCAAGAAACGCAGTCACAAGAGAACCGGCTCCATGGCTCTCTGATGAGATATGACAGCTGAGAGATTTGAGTGTTGCAGTTAAGCTAGAACAACAAAGAATCCCTCAGATTATAATACCTATAAACAGATTAGAAATGGATGCAAACTAGTTATTCATAGTGCTAAAGCACAATATTATTATACTTTAATATTATCTGCAAGAACATCTTCAGCACTATGGAAGAGAATTAGGAGTGTTGGTGTTGGCAGGGGGGATAGTAGCCCTATGGTGTTTAACATGCTTGATGATCACAACAACCACATCACAGGCAAACACGTGAGATCGGATCGTGCCCATGATTACTTGAATTCACTAACCATCTGTGGTGCTAGAGAATTCTTTTATTTCTCTGATTTTTTCATGGTCATAAATAGAATAAAGAGTAATGCAGCTCATTTAGATTGTCTACCTACAAAATCCATAGAGATCATGTTACCCTTCATTTTAGCTTTTATGACTCACCTAACCAACACTTCCCTCCCCACGTCTGTTTTCCCTGATGATGGGAAATTCTCTATTGTTATCTCCTTGAACAAATTTCCTAATCATACTTCTCTTTCTGATTATGACATATTAGTTTACTCACAGTGTTTTCCAAAGTTTTGGAAATTCTTGTTCTCAACCAGATGAGTAAGTTCATAGCTAGAGAAGGTTTGATCAGTGACTTTCAGTTTGGTTTTAGGGAGGGACATAGTACTACCACTGCCCTTCTGAGAGTCACTGATGATATTTGTAAGACCATTGATGGAAGGGTTTTGACACTGATGGTTTTAGTTGCCTAAGTAAATCCTTTGACTCCATTTTGCACCCATTTCATTTTATAGATTAGTGGATAAGGACTTATCTCACTCCACTGTGACTTGAGTGCAATCCTACTTGCAGAACAGGTTTCAGTGTGTGAGGCTAAAGAGTTCTTCTTCATAGTGGAGAACTGTGTCATGGAGTTCCTCAGGGTTCAATTTTGGGTCCTCTGCTCTACATCAATGACATGACTTGTATACTTCTTTCTTCTCAATACCGTCCTTATGCTGATGATCTTCAGCACTATAGACACTTTAAAAAGCTGGAGCTGGTATTGGCAGTTGAAGAAATGAATGCTGACTTGAGACATATAACTAAGTGGACTGAGTGCAATGAATTGAAAATTAATGTGGGTAAGACACAAGCCATGATCATTGGATATTCTTGACTACTGAAACAACTTGGGCTGGACTGACCATGTAACTTTGACTTGTAACAAGGTTTTTGCTGGTATAAACTCATTGAAGAGGATAGGGAATCTCATCTTTTTCTCTACAAAAATTCTTCTTGTAAAGACTATGTGACTATGATTTTCACCATTTTCTTCTATTGTGATTTGGTTATTATTGACAAGACTGTATAACTGTTATGGCGTGAATTAGAAGGGCGGGGTGGACTTGACCTGGTATAAATTGGTATGTGCGGTGATGCAGTGTGGGTGATTGTGTTCCCTTGTAAGATGAAGAGTGTGTGGAAACTTTTATTTTATTTTCAGGTTTCTGTTTTTCTTATGAATTAGTTTTATTAAAATGTTCAATTTGTTTCTTTATGTGAATAAAGTTACTTTTTCTTCAACTGTGGGTTGAGTGATAGGGGGGGCTTGTTTGTGACAGCCCCGCTCACAGCAATAATTTCGTAAAGTACAAAAAATTAAAGACATTTATCTATCTATTTACCTACATCATACCATTTGTTATGAATCACGATATATGATAATCAGTTAATAGCTTCACATGCCTGCATTACTTACTTATCAGATAACTGTGAAGCAACTGATGACGGATCATCCAACTCATCCCATTCCAAACTTGGAAGAGCTTCCTCTTCAATTGAAGAAACTTTGATGGAGCAATCACTCATTGCCGTTGTATCAGTTAAATCCAGTGATATGCTTCGGTTGATTGTAGTAAAACTATATAGACCTGGAAATAATAATCGATCAAGAATATTTTGCAATTATTGAGGATAAAGTTGATACTATAAAAGTTTTTGTTCATGTTTCGGCTCTACAGTATTACTGATCCCAACATGAAAATATTTTCTTCCAAACCACAGTTGCCAACAAAAAGCACTGAGTAACCCAAAACCAAAAAATTGTAATTTTAAATTGGTCAAGTAGGTAAAAATATTGCTTTTCAATGGTAACTTACATCTGTTCAATGTGTGATGGCTCATTCCAACCATCTCATTAAGGCAGTTGAAATCCATTCCATAACTTATACAAAACATTCATTTCATGTTATGGGTTCATTCCATGACTTATACAAAGCATTCATTTCATGTTATGGGTCTGACATGTAGTTATCTACATTTGTGTAGATGTGAATGCACCTTTCGGCAGTATGAAGTTTGCTGGGGCAGCTAGTTCATATATAAAAATTATTTTCTGTGGGTCTCTCAAGCCAACTCAAACCATTCAACGGATTGCAATGAGACTCTAGGAGATGTTTGGTGGCATATGTGAGAGATTTTTTGTGTTAGTAGAATCCACCCCAAAATAGGAGGGGCTCAGAGGAGGGCAAATATCATTCCAGGGTATTTATTTATTTCCAGCCAATGTCTAAACCGTTCATCCGATTGCAATGAAACTTTGATGGATGTTTGGTGGCATGCCTAGTGGGGGTTTTTGTTAGTAGAATCCCCCCAAGAAACCAAAAAAAAGAGGGGCTTAGGGGATGCAAATATTGATTTTGAACATTTTCAGCCAATGCATAAATTGTTCATTCTAAACTCAAAACCACTAGAAACCCCCCAGAAATTATTTGTGGAGGCGCCTGAGGGGAGTAATACATGCAAGAATTTGAGCTATCCACTACTTTATATTGTGTAATAGCTCATTTCACACAGCCTGATGATTTAGTTCAAATTTATAACTACAAAAATACATTCACGGGGGCGCCAGGGGTGTCTTAAATTCAAGAATTTCAACTATCTTCTGTATCTGTGATAGATTATTCTACTCAGCTTGCTTAGGCGGTTCAAATCAATATGTCATATGTTCAATTTAAAAAAAATATTTGTTAGGTACCTCAATTGTGTATTTTTTCACTCTCCATTTTCCTCATATCTTGAAAACATGGGAAAAGATTGTGTTCATGTTTTGGCTCTACAGTATTGCTGATCCTACATGCAAATATACTATTTCAAACCATAGTTGTTAACACAAAAACACCAAGTAATCCACAACTAAAAAAAATATAAATTTTAAAAAAGGTTGGAGCAGTGAAAATATTGCTTTCCAATGGTAACTTACATCTGTTCAATGTGTTATAGCTCATTCTAATCATCTCATAAACGCAGTTAAAATCCATAACTTATACCAATCATTTCATGTTACATGTCTGACATGTAGTTCATGTAGATATAAATGTACCTTAGGGGGGTATGAAGTTCGCCGGGTCAGCTAGTGTATCATTAATTACACCATATATTATTACTTTTGTTATATTAAGCGACAGAAAAAAATGTTGAATCAATAAGTGGTGTGAATAAAGTTAAGACTGCTGAGTAACTCATATTTTTGGACCCAGCACTTGAGATTCTTGTTGAATAAAAATTAAGTCAATCACAAATTAATGTTCTCATGCCTTCCGATCGGACTACAGTCTGCTCAATAGATCAACAGTCGACTCTAGTCACTGAACAAAGCCCACTTATGCAACTCATGAGTGTGTACTCAACTGTTATTTACACCACCCAATATCGCACATCAGTTTGACAATGTCAAAGCACTAGTGAACAACTCTAATACGGCAATCCATCATTAAGACCTTTTGTGATAAAATATTGATAAATAAAAGCACAGTCAACAAAAAAATTTATTTGTTATTAGATAAACAGAATAGAAATAAGGTATAAAATGCTGGAAGAAAAAATTGTTTTTTAGAAATAGATAATTTCACTACTGCAATGAATAAAATGAGAGTTACTTGAATTTTTAGACAAGCTTGGACGAAAAGGGTGATATTCACATTATTTTTCTGATGCAAAGAAAAAATAGAATATGAATAATAATGATTGACTAGAATAGATATGTAAAAAGTTAAGTGATAATTATATGAAAAATATGATGTTGTCAAATTAACATTAATGCCCTTAGTTTTAAACCTACTTTTAGGCTCCTTCAACTCAAAGGAGACTTGAAAAGACTTCCGAGTGAATGCTTTTCAAGTCCGCCTTCAGCTAAGGAAGCCTCAAAGAACACTAATAATTGAACATGGGCCAACACCTGAAGCCTATATCTGCTATCATTGCTAGATTATGACTCACATGGAATGAAGTATAACTACCGGTATAGTGGAATATAATATCCTTGAATACCTTTAAAACATGTTTTGGCTTTTTGAATCTCTTCCGATGTTGGTATGTTTGGATTATCTTCTGCACTCTCAATCAAACTTGATAAACCAGGCAGATTCCTATTACATTTTATTGTAATAAAGTCCTGATCCATTGAAAGGCAATTATATTTTATTTGATCAATCTCCTCTTGTAACAGATTTAGCCTGGCGACTGTCGCTGAAGTCGATTCCACCTCATAACTAAGTTCAGATATACTGTCAATTGAATTTTCACGCCCGCACTGAAAACTGTCACTCGAGTAACTCGGCTTGCAGAAAATTGGACTTGAAAACGAAGACAACTGAGCAGAGCACATTGGACTTGATTTGCTTGAAGATTCTGTAGTCGTCTGAAAATGTAAAAAGTCCAATTATTTTGTGGAATGCAATTTCATAAACATTTCAGATAATGATATTGAAGATCCATCTTGTTTCCACTAATATATAATAAAAACTTGAAAAACAATTTAAGTGGAAATTGTGACTCACGTTATGGCGTGACGCCCGTTTCACTCTGTTTACTGTGGGTCGTCTGAGGATGCTCTTAACATCAGAGTGAAATGGCCATAAGGTGAGTCACAATTTCCACTTGAATGTGTTTTTTAAGTTTTCAATTCAGATTTAAATGTACTGTCTGAACCATTTAAAAAAAAAATTATAAGTAGATGTACCCAGGGGCGCACCCACACTAGGTTTGCGGGTGGGAGGGCTAGCTACCCCGAATGGTTACCTACGATATTGCTGACCTTCTTTTTGCAATATTAGCCTTCTCACCCTTTCTTTCCTGCTCTGTCTCCCCACTATACCATCAAAATTTACTTTTTTCATAATTTTGCTTTTTTTAAACTTATTTCTCAAACACGGCCGAAAAACGTTATTTCACATGTTCGGTTTAGGACGTGGATGCCCACTATAGAAAACCTTTTGTAAATATACTACGCCTAAATTGACGCTTTTTTCTCTCAACTTGACCATTTTTTCTTTTATCAAGAGCTATATGGCCAAAATTGTTGATTTTTGGTAATTAAGTTAGGCCTACATGTTTGATTAAGACCCTAGGTGCGTTCTGAGGTAGGATTCCAAAATACTCTCCTAAGTTAAGCCCAAAACTGACAATTTCAAATATCTATAACTTTCAAAAATTTCTCCCAAATTATGCAAAAATTTATAATTTAAAAAAATATATACAAACCCCCATCACTGGGGTCAGTCGAACAGCTACGAGCAGAGTGCCTGCTGAATTACCAGACTATCAAGGCGAGCGTAGCGAGCTAGGTGCTGACTAGATCCATATCTCGCCTCATTTCTGCATATTTTGTAGAATATCTCAATAATATAATATGGAAGTTACAAACTTGTATAAGATTTTCCAGCTCTTTCAACATCAAACCTATGTATTGAATTGAAAGCTCTATAGATTCTGAATAAGTAATTAGATGTAATAATCAGTTATCCTCATTTATATAGCCCAGTCAATAAAGGTTTCATGTCGCAAGTAATTAATGGAAGGCTGAAACACTCCCAGGTGTAAGACTACTAGGAGTGTATTTTCCCCAAAAGTCTCCGAAATCCCCTCAAAATACAAAAACTACCTTTTTACTAGTGACCTATTTTATTGAACATTTTATTAAAAATATTGCGCAGACAATTTGCTTGAGAAATATCAACATTTTAATGAGGACTTCAGGTTACCTTCAAAGCATTCTTCCTTGAGGGCTGTAATCTAGCATAGTAAGATAATAACTATCAAGATAATATAAAATTATTTCTATTTCTGTATATCAATCTTCTGAAATAATGAAATGGGATAATAGAACTTTTCGAACTTGAAATATCAGGCCCTATTAATTCACACAAGAAAACCAGCTTTATATAGTTCTTATAAATATTTTATAAAATGAAATAAATGTGCACTATGATTTTAAATAGAATGAACCTTACAATCCCAAACAAAATTCATGTCTACATCTATCATTTGTCAATGGAATTCAGAAGAAGTGGAACGAACGAAGTTGCCATAGAAAAACTAGATTGAGGAGATTAGTAGAAGTCGAAATATAAAGAAAATATTTAGCAAGACAACTTCAACACACATCGTCAAATTCGTATGAAATAAAACAAACTTAAGATATTGATGTCACATGAAAAATAATTGAATAAATCTATAAAAAGTGTGTAACTTTACAAAGGATATTTTTCCAAAAGGCTAATTTGCAGTGGAGTTTCAATTCCTCTACGTACGAGGTGTGATCAGAAAATAATGGGTATTTTTAATTTCTCTGGTTTGGAGAGTCCTATACTAAAAACTTTTTTATTATGTTGATATACATGTCCCTGAAGTATGATAACATTTTGAGCAGTATTGATTATTTACTTTGTCTGTGACAGTCGCTAAGGTAAGATGTGTTTTTATGAGCTTGGCAATTTTCGTAAAAATATGAATCCAAGAATTTGTATCAAGTTTTGCGTAAAAAATGAAATAAATTGTAACAAAGTGTGTGAATTTAGATACCCCAGTCTCTTTGTCTTGTAGAATAAAGGGAGGAGAGTCCAGTTTAGACTCCTGTTTATTTCAAAAATATCTTAAATATCTTGTGTTTGTGGGGCTGAGACCCTTGTCCCCTGTGAGAACAGTAATGTTGGAAATAAACTGGTGGGTAAGTTGGATAAAGTTGGGGGTGATTGGTCCTGAGATGTCACAATATTTGAATATACTTGAAGAATGTGGAATAATATTAAAATGTTGTCCAAATGTTTCATAATACATTAGAGTACAGTATAATATTGTTGTGATTATCCATTTTCGTGATCTGCAGTATAAGTATTCACATGTAGATACGTACTATGCAGAACTGACCTTTTTGAGTCATGGCAGACGCGTTTCGAACGCAATAGGAAACGAAATAGGAGGGTTAGTGATGATGTTGAAGAGGGTATGAGAGTAGGTCAGTTGAGAATGTAAAAAGGAAGATTTTTAAATTTCGAATTGTTGTAGTGTGTTGAGTTTTTTACTTTTGAGGGCGATGTGAAGGATATGGAGGTTTTGATCAATGCTGGTGAACACTTACTCACTAAAAATCGTTCATTCACCTGCATTGATCAAAACCTCCACATCCTTCACATCGCCGTCAACTTACTGGAAAAATTCGAAATTTACAAATATTCCATTTCACATCAACTCATACTTCATGACCAACTCAATTCCAAATCTCATACCCTTTTCAACAGAACACAAATACCCCTGAAAACACCTCCCCCACACATCCACTTCTCACACTACCTCCCTACCATCACTATAAACCTAATATGCTAGAGAACCAGTCAGTCTGCAACCAAACGCCGAGAAAGAACTATAAAGTTCGAAACGCGTCCGATGTGACTGAAAAAGGTCAGCTCTGCGTAGCACGTATCTACTACATATGAATACATCATAAGCAATTTCAAGCAGTTTTTATACATATTTGTTACTAATTAATTTTCCCTTAAAGTCGAGAATCGTGAGTCACTATGTAAAACCACATAGGTGTGCAGTCTATTGTTCAATTTTTAAATCAGTTGAAATTAACTATAAATAGTAAAAAATGCTAATACCAATTCAATTCAATTCAATTCAATTCAAAAACAAACATAATTTAAATGAAGATAGGGCTATAAACGTGTTTGTAAACGATAATCAATTAGACCAGGAAGAAAAAGTTGCATTTCTAGGAATTTTGTCGGATAGACGATTGACCTGGGCTCCATACATTGAGAAAATATGTTGTAAAATTTCATCTGGGGTATTTGTACTGCGACAGCTCGCTAGATTGAATGACAAAAAGTTACTTTTTACAGCTTACCATGGGCTCTTACTGTCACATATTAGGTATGCTATCTTAGTATGGGGTAATTCATCAAAACAAAATCTTGACAGGGTGTTTAAGATCCAAAAGAAAGCGGTTAGGTGTATAGAAAGAGTAAATAGATTAGATTCATGTAGGCCGTTGTTCAAGAGACCTGGTCTCCTAACTGTACCCTGCTTATATGTGTATGAAGCTACTTTATATGTAAAAACGAATGATATTAACCAAAATCTTGACATACATGATTATGATACAAGAAGCCGAGGAGATTATCACTTGGTGAGTCACAATAGTAGCTTATTCAAACAAAAACCTAGTTATATTGGTAGGAAATTCTACAACAAGCTACCGCAGTTTTTGAAGAGTCTTGAAAATATATAAATATTTAAAATACAATTGAAAAAATATTTAGTTGATAAAGCTTTTTATAGTGTACAAGAGCTCCTTTCACATCAAAATTGAGCCTCACCTCAACTAATTGATATAGTAATTATGGTATCTAGTGTATAATATTGTTGATCTGACTTGTCTTATACTCCTTAACTGGAGTATCCAAGACGTAATCTACAAAAAAACATGCCTGCAAATTAGGTGCCTGCTTGTCACCTTATGAAAGAGATCTTGTGTATTGTAATATTATTCGATTAATCATTGATTTTTTGTTGAAAATTCACATATTTCATGCGAATGGATAGGCAACTGTCCCAATCAACACTCCAAGAACCATTTGAATATTAATTGTTAGATAACCATCATTCAACATACAGTATTTTTACGGCATGGAGTGATTATGATAATAGGTCTAAGCCACCTGAGAAAAGAAAGAATTTCATTAAATTGGAAACCTACCTTTTCATTCAAAGAATCTGGAAAAACAAGGAATTTGAACCTTTGGAATAGTGATGCTCGATTAGGAAAAGCCTTGATGAAATTTCCTTTTTTTGCAGCTCTCTCATATCTTGTGTGCCGTTTACAATGATCATGCTTCTCATTAAATTTCTACAAAAAAGAAAATTCAATATGAGATGATTTTAATATATTTTTTTTTATAAATTAGAAACGTAGGCTACGCCTATTTTCAAAATTCTAGATACAGTATTCATAATTTTGTCAGTAGATGTGAATGAATTTGCTATATACTTCTTTTATTAACTTTTCATGTGAAATTTAACGACATGCAGTCAAATATTTATTATTTGACTGCATGTCGTTAAATTTCACATGAAAAGTTAATATTAACAACGCAGATCGTCATGGAACAAACAATTCAGGAATACTTCTTTTATTACAAACAATTACTGCTGTATATATGTGCTATAAATGTATCTGTTTTTCTGTATAGGACAAATTTCTATTTAAAATCACGTGACACATTTGGCCGGCTTAGCTGCACGGTTTGGAAAACGCTGACCTGAAAATGAGAGGCTTATTGATTTTATGTGTGACCTTGTGACCTCGAAACGTATTTCACAGTTATTGCATGTTTCGTAATAGGCTTTCGATAAGATGTGACACAATTATTATTATTATTATTTATTCAAAGTTTTTGTATTGGTTCAATGATAAGAATTAATTATCAGTATGCAGAGTGTTTCGCAGTCACCAATACTTCGTGGGTTTATTGTACTCACCGAAAATAATAAAAAAAATCATATAGACGTATGTCCCGAAATGATTCGTAAGGTACAGAAATGGAGATGGCAACCAGCCCCTACAATTTACTCATTTAGAAATTAGTACTGTCTTTATTTCAC
This sequence comes from Conomelus anceps, assembly GCA_948455865.1. Classification (NCBI taxonomy): domain Eukaryota; kingdom Metazoa; phylum Arthropoda; class Insecta; order Hemiptera; family Delphacidae; genus Conomelus; species Conomelus anceps. The sequence goes on from OX418222.1 coordinate 52,230,626, forward strand.
TTGTGATTTGGTCAGGCTTTATCTAAAATAAGCTGAAAAATCTAATAAAACAAGTAAGAAAAGGGGTAACTACGATAATTTTTTATATATTCAACAAAATATGCCAGAACAAACTAAATACAAGTTTTTCCCAAGTTTGAAGTGGATAAACTTTGTTAACTGTACAATAACCTTGTAGTTTTTCCTGGCAAAACATGCAGAGGATTTAATTCTAAACAAAAATCACTAATAATCTAATAGCAAAAACACACTCAGATTTCATTAATTAGAATATTATTTACATGATAAAGATGATAGATCAAATTGTCTAGAACTGTATAATTGTCTTGGTCTGTAATTTTGATGAGTCTATTTGATGAGTTCTACAGAATATTAAGAGAAATACATGCATGAGCAATATGTTTAAGGTTTCTTCAACTGACTATTTCATGATTGTTGATGTTGTCTATAACCGTCTGCTCACATGAAAAAACTTGAAATTTTCTTGCAATGCAAAACTAACCTTGATGAGTCGCGGACGCGTTTGAATATTCGCCCAATTCAGTTAATATTTTACCTTTGTTGTAAATTCCTTCAAGATTCTTTCTCAGAGGAGCCTTTGTGCAGTAACGCTGAAGTACATAGTAGTGAATTGTGTAATTCTGCAGCAAATATGGGTCACCTCCGATTTAAAAAAAATTGAAATATAGGCATAATATGAAGAACACAGAAAGAATAGAAATACGTGTCACAAACACCAGGAAGTGTGCGAAAAACGCATTCAAAATTCTGAATCACATTTTTGAACCTATATGGTATTACAATATTATCGTTTTTCGTTGATACCTGCCTACTCGTTTTTGGGGGCCTCTTTCACAGACTCAATGGGAGGGGGGTTGTTATCCGGAGCCCTCCCCCACCACCCGTCACTACATCAATGGGATGCGGTGAATTCTTGAAGTTACAATAATTCTATAATTCGGCCTGATGAAGCATAGTCGGCATGTAACACTTTCAATCGCTACTTGTTAGCTACAAAATTCTCTCCATGTAATTGGGGCTTGGAACGGGACCGCGACAAACTGGCCCTATTTTTCATAGCCTGGATGTCGTGTGCGCGCAGCGTCAAACTGTACCACTCTGGAATGTGGAAATTGAATAGGTTCCAAGTAAAAGGAGCTGAAAAATCGAATGGAACATGTTATAAATCTATAACTACCATAATTATGGAGATAATTTACAAAATATTCAAAAATGATTATAAAAAATCGGGTTTTAAAGTTTAAAGTGGATAAACATGGCTTTTGTGGATTAAACACTACCTGTTTTTAACAAAGATTATAAAAACTTCAAATTTAAAAGCAAAATGCTAATCAACTTCCAGCAAAAAATGCTCCCAATGCTCATATGTTAGGGTTTTATTATATTAAACATATTCTGGAATGTGGACCAGTTCGTCATTGGGAAACTTAGTCGTTTTTTGACAAAAACTCATTAGGACCAGTTTGTCATTTACATGCAGCGTCAAGCTGTACCACTCTGGAATGTGGACCAGCTTATTGTTGGGACAATTTGTCATTAACTGACAAAATGTTCAATATATTTATCTGGCCAAACTATCGATGTAACAACATATCAAACTACTTAAGAGTAGATATATTAAATTCATGTAGGCCGTTGTTCAAGAGGCTTGGCCTCGTAACTGTACCCTGTTTATATGTGTATGAAGCTACTTTATATGTAAAAAAGAGTGATAATAACCAAAATTTTTATGTACACAACTCAACTATAATACAAGAAGTCGAGGAGATTATCACTTGGTGAGTCACAATAGTAGCTTATTTAAACAAAAACCTAGTTATATTGGTAGGAAACTCTACAACAAGCTACCGCAGTTTTTAGTCATGAAAATATAGAAATATTCTAAAAAATAACTAAAAAAATATTTAGTTGATATAGTTTTTTATAGTGTACAAGAGTTACTTTCACATCAAAATTATGCCTCAACTCAACTAATTGACATAGAAATTATGGTAACTAGTGTATACGATTGTATAATTATTAATCTGACTTGTCTTATACTCCTTAATTGGAGTCTCCAAAGCGTAATCTACAAAAAAACTATTTTTCTATAATCGGTATATTGGAGATATCGATACGTAACTCAAATATATCGATTCTTCAATAATTGAAGTATTGGTGAAATCGATATTACAAGGAGTGCTCAGAAAACAAGCTTCCCAACGATTAAAAAAAATAAAACAATCTGAACACAAATTCTTGGATTTCTTGTTCCATAACAAGGTTTATGTTCATCTGTTTCTGAGGTGGACATTTTTAAGGCTATTAAGAGTCTCAAACCCAAAATTTTCCCTAGTCCAGATGGGATTCCATCATTTGTGGTGGTGAAGGGCTGCAGTGAGCTTTTAGTTAAACCCTTGAAGCACCTGTTTGATCTTTTACTTATGAGTGCTCAATTTCCGAGCAAGTGGAAGATCTCCAAGATAATCCCTATCTTCAAGTCTGGTAAAAGATATCTCATTAGTAATTATCGACCAATAAGCTTATTGTCTGTATTCTCTAAAATATTTGAAAAAAAAATCCTTTATCAAAGTATTTTATAGCATTCTATTCCAGTAATTTCAGATTGTCAGCATAAGTTCCTGCAGCGAAGATCTGTACTTACAAATCTGCTTCAGTTCACGGATTACACTTCCAAGGTAATGGACTTTGGGGGGGGGGGGGGTTTATGTGGTGTACACTGACTTCTGGATCTTGGGTTCAGCAGGGCTTTGATTTCTTTTTTCCGTAGTTATTTGTTTCATAGGCCAAACTTTGTTTTCATCAAAGGAATAAAGTCCTCTATATTTTACAGTACATCTGGAGTTCCCCAGGGTAGTAATTTGGGTCCTCTTTTGCTTCTCTTGCTAATTGATGAGATTTCTCTCCAGCTAACTTCAAATTGTTTGATTTTTGCTGATGATATTAAGATTTATTGTGAGGTCCATGCAGTTGGACATTGACCAGGTGTCATCGTGCAAATAGTCTTGAGATTAACGTTGAAAGTGTAAGTGTATGACCTACTCAAAAAAGCATAATCCATCTGCTTACTCTTACCAAATTGATGATCAAGTTTTGGAAAGGGTCAGCTTTTGTAAGGACTTGGGGATTGTATTTGACAGTTCACTGTAATTTGCTTCTAACATTGAAGTAGAGCAAACAAGTTGCTGGGGTTTGTCTTGAGAAATTCGGCTGACTTCAGCAACCCTTATGCAATAGTTCATGTTCATCAGTCCCTTGTCAGGAGTGTGCTAGAATATGGCTCAATGATTTGGAGTCCAAACACAGATCAGGATATTCAGGCAATAGAAAAGTGCAAAACAAACTGCTTCGGTTTTTATACTTCAAAAAATTTGGAAGAACATGTCCTCTTGGGTTGCCTTCAGGTACATTAAGAGACATTTGTCAGATGGACTCCCTGAAAGGCGTTGAGACAGAGCATCAGTGTTTTTCATTTGGGCATTGCTTGATGGAGTGATTCATTCACCAGTGTTGCTTTCCATGCTCAACTTCCATGTACCTACTTTCAATGCAAAAAACACAAACTTGTTTTCTGTGCCTAGGTGCAGAACTGTCCATAATTACTATTCAACACTGTACAGAGCTCAGAGACTCACGAATAAGGTGATATGAGCAGTGCAATTGTGTGATTCCGATAGAAAAGCTAGAAGTCTAATGTTAGATTCAATTCTTCAATGATTTTATGCTTGTTCATGAGTTTTTTTTCAAATCAAAAAGTGCTCAAGCTATTTAATCTATCACCATCTTCATCATCATATTCTATCTTTGATCGTCATCATTATCATCTTCATCTTCATCATCATCATCATCATCATTATCACCTTATATCATTGTTGTTATTTTTCCAAAGCAATTTTTTCCAATTTCTTTTCTCTAATGTATAATGACTTTTGTTTATATATTTTTCCCCCACATATATAATAGTTAAATTATTGTGTTAAGAGGGCAAGCATGGGATTCTCCTTGTGCCCTCATGATAAATAAATAAATAACGATCTGTCGTTGATTAAGAAATTTATTGATCAAGAAATTCAATTATAATATTTGAAAGTTTGCATATGTGAGCTCAAACCTTTGTTTCAGATCTGACTGATACCCTCTCTCAGTGGCCCTGGCAACTTGAAAAAATAAAATGATTTTAAGGAACCAGTCTCTCTTACAGCTCAAGAACAAGAGTGATTTCAAGGACCACTCTAGAGAACACTAAAAATACATGAATATAGAATATGACTTTGAAAAGGATCCAGGCTATAAAATGTGCTATGCAGATAATCCAAAATCTAAGTGGGAGTTTTGATAATTTCATTCAATTGATTGCTGCAATGAATTCAGGCATGTTTATCAACTATTTTCTTTCCAAATTAGAGTAAATATAACTCAAGTAAATTATTATTAGGGCAGTTCTAGTTGAGCGCTTTACAATAAGGATACCATGCAATAATTTTCAGGATCTACCCACCGATTCTCTTTTTTTCAATTCCAAGTGCAACACTAGCCCAGCTTGTGGGATGTAGGTCTACACATTTAAAACGTCTGCTCGCTATTCGCTTAGCTACAAAACTCGCCCCATGTCATTGAGTCTTAAGGTACGTTTTTCTAGCACGCAAAAGCTTTAACGTTATGAGGATATTATGATGCAAAGCTTTTGTAAAGCTTAGATTTACGATAAACTGTGCTTACAAATTCGTTTTTCCACCAATTTACTCTTTAATATCTTTCCAGTTTTGGATATCAGACAGATTTTTATTAAAACATTACTAATTTTCATATTTAATAATAAGGACACTTTTTTAGAGAAATTCAACACAATTATCTAACCAGATTTCAAAACATGTCACGCTTACATAATCCTACACCTAGTATCAGTCTACAAAGGCATACTTCATATTACATTTCCCAGTGGCTGTAAATGAATCTGCCTCCAGAAATTGTACTAGCTGGGACAGGTCGAGTCACTGCTGAGTTTAGGCGCAGGGTTAACGATTGATTAATGCATGTTGGATAGCTGGGTGCAGAGGCCTTGATAAGATCACCTTATACTTGAAGTCTGACTCCATCCCGGGGTGAATTTTTGTTTTTTCTTCTTTTTTCTATAATGTATCATATTTTTAAATCGCGAGTGCTGGCCTCGGTCGGAGCAGCGGTCGTGTGGTGGTGCATAGAAGCAATGCGAAGCCGGATGTTCTGGGGAGTGATAAGTATTTAGTAAAGTGGTCGAGATCTGTGGTTTGAGCATTCAGGCTAATGAATCTTTAGTTATAGTCATGCATTTTTCTTATAATCAATGTTCAATACCATGTATGTGTTTTATTACTTATTATGTCATTACTTATATCATCTAGTTACACAACAGATAACTTTAAGAACTGCTCCCGCTCACAGACGATATAGTCCAGTGGTCACCAATTAAAGTTGTCCGCGGCCCGTTATAAACTTTGAGAGTCCGCTTGGGGCCGCCTAATCTTTGGCCTCCCCACTCGAATGCAATTAAGATCTGATATTATTATTAAGCCCTAGATTACGTGTGTAAGTAGATTTTTAGCAAACAAAAGAAAGTGATACTTAGAAATCTCAAATGGAAAACAAATAAATTTTAGACTAAGAGAAATGCCTTAACAGCTTGTTTTATTCAGAACAAAACTACAGAAATTAACCAAGAAAAATTATTTTGAAAAATCAATGAAAATGATTTTTTATTTTTTATTTTGAGCTATGTTTTTAAAGTTTGGAATTGTGCTTGTGCAGCTTATTCTCATGAGGTCGTTTAGGTGGCTGTTGGTTAGTCGAGATCTGTATTAATGTATTATTCATAAAGTTCATCTTGGAAAAAGCCGATTCAGATGTGTAGGTAGAGCTAAACATTGTACATAGTTTCATAGCCAGGTACAGTTCAGGGTATTTTTCCTTACACACATATTTCACCCAGAACACTTCATACGAAAGATCTTTCGGCACTTGACTGAACTTTTCCTTTAATGAAACATCTTCTTGGAAATCAATCATTTCCATTTGAAGGACAGCTTTATCACTTTTAAAATAGCCGAAGCCTCACTTGTCACTCACCATTAGGTTTTAGAGAGAAACAGTTGTTCAGTATCTGTACTACATTACTTATCTTGTCAGGAGGCCTGATTTTCACTATTCATTTTAATTTCATAGATTTATTTGCGGTCCGTACAAAACGACTCTAATTGGTGACCACTAATATAGTCTATGTGGGTTCTATTATTCTTTTTTTTATATTTTTGAAGTGTATGGTGTTATATGATAAGTATAATGTGTATGATACGTGAATAAAAAAATTGAAATTGAATTAAAAAAAACTGACAAATTGTCAGATAATGTAATTAAAAATAATATTTCACTTACTAAACAGATGGTTAGCTCCTATTATGCTGCATTGGCACTGCTTGAAATTCTTCTATACCACATATCTCAATACTCCTCTTTCTACTCTGGCCCAGAAATACAACCCACCAAGGTGCTTTTTTATAATGGGGATCTGGACACTACATTTTGTCCATTTTCAAACCGAGCTCACATTACTTTACGCACTAACCTATACGATAAGTGCATTTTAAGCAAGTAGAGTAGAGAGTACCCGGCTTGAAAACGAACGATAAAACATAGCGTATGGGTACCATTTAATGGTTTATTGATTTCGGCCAATGTCTCAAATGTAGGGCGGATATGTAACGTTATTAAATCCATATTGATGGATTTACAGGTTTACAGGTGTAAACCTGTGTGATGTGATTGAAACACAAGCGATCATCAGAAAACGTTTCCTTTACTTTGAAATAGATCAGATTTTGGTCAATGAAGTATTTAATAGCATAAATGATAATAAAGCACTTGCGTGACACATTTTAGGGCTGGAGAGAAAAAGGAGCTAGAAGAAGCGGATCAAAGCTACGTTCATGACACGGCAAAAAAGTCGTACAACTTCAAAAATAAAAAATAGAAATCAATGAGAATATTATTTTATGAAAAGTCTGATGTAATAAATTGGAAAAAGTGCAAACACAAATACACACTCCATCTTATCTATTTATTGGAAGAGAAAGCATGCTTTTGAGTATAATAATTGTGTAAGACGAATCATTCATATTATCAACAAATAATAATGAATTGAGGCATAGAAATAATAAAAAGTGAAAAAACAAGACAACCAAATATATTTTTAAATATAACTGTGAAAACATTATATTAGAAATGAATGTTGGAGAATAAACTATAAAAAACAGTACAGTTTCTCTTACAGGATATTTTCATGAGATAGAAATTGAGATTAAGTCATTCTGTAGTGCATTTGAAATAAACACAATAATAACAAAAACAAAGCTTCAAATCTTAGTTTGCTCTAACTCTCAAGTCCTCAGTTTTCTGTATGAATGCCATGCAAACTCAATCATTTTGATGACTAGTTAACGAGATTATAAACTTGTAATCAAAAGCAACTAAACAAATGAAGCAAATAATTACAATAGATTTCAAGAATCCGTCTTTACACAAAATTTACTACGTACGATCTGAGATGACCTATTTTGACTAGATACTGAGTTTGATCCATCTTCATTCAGATTGGCTGGTCCAAAGTAACAAGTCTGAAAATTAAATCAATAAATAGAACATAGAAATATTACAACAGCAATCCCGCAACAAGCAAACAGTTTTTATAGTTTGGAATCTAATATATATATTTTGATTTTAACTTTTCAAGTGAATTCAACGACTTGCATTCAAATTTTCATTAAGAATAAGTAGAATTTACTTACTCTGTAGGCCGAACGTTTTCGAATCTTTGAGATCCATTTTCAGAGGCCTTTTAAACACTGTTGATCTGTAGGATAGGATTGTAGCTTGTATTGACGAATTAAATTCCTGGATTTCTTGTTCCATGACGAACTGCGTTGTTAATATTAACTTTTTAAGTGAATTCAACGACTTGCAGTCAAATGGATCTCAAATATTCGAAAACGTTCGACCTACAGAGTAAGTAAATTCTACTTATTCTTAATGAAAATTTGACTGCAAGTCGTTGAATTCACTTCAAAAGTTAATATTAACAACGCAGTTCGTCATGGAACAAGAAATCCAGGAATATATTTTGATTATCGATCACAAATAAAATTTAGCACGAAGATGAACAAAATACACCTATAAATTTATAGACATCATCTAGCAGATAGATGAAAATAGATGACGTGATAGATTTTAGAAAATCATGCAAGAATGAAGTTTTCATGATTAATATTGTTTATTGTATACATGAATGCTTAAATGAATACTGTAATGATTCATAAAATCAATTGTCATAGACTCAGGTAGTTTTTTACAAGCATTGTTCACACCTAATCAAACAGATCCTTTTATCTCACACTTCTCCATTTCATTACAAATTCAAACTTTACTTTCTGATTGCAGAATTAAACTCACTACAGTGAGTGAGTGTTCCAATTTAAAAGATCATTTATAAATAATTCCAATAGAATAATTATAATTATTTTTCTGATCAATTATGATTCTAATAATGTCGATTTCAACTATTATTGAGAAAATGTAATAATGAGATGACAATAAATTGTAAAGACAACTTGAACTAGCTACTTGGTAAACACATATGTAAAAACACTTCTGTTGCAAGTTATTTGAATGAGAATTTCCAGGGTGTTATTTAAATGAAAAAAACCCTCAATATTATAAACTTTTATTCATTTCTTTCTTATAAAATACAAGACATGCAAAAGATGTAAAATATTAAAATACAATAAGTGAAATCCATAAACTATTTGACAATAGTAGTACTGTACTGTATGTGGAGATGAAAACCCCTTCCAACTATGGTTGTCCACTTACTAGAGGGTATATTAGGGTAGGAGGAAGAAGGAGGAAGAAGGAGAAGACAAGAAAGGGTTGAGGATTTAATGGGCGAAAATGAATGTCCAAAAGAAAATCCAGTAAGCAAGCACACAAGCCGAACAAAAAAAAAAGGAAAACTGTTATTTTTCAAAAATTAAAGATTAGAAAAGTAGTTGCTCTTGATCCAATTCCGCATATCATTTTCAATTTTTTTGTTTATTTTACTATTTTTGAGGTATTTATTGGTAATTTTGTTTATAGTTTCAGTACTTATGTATATTAGCTGTCTCCTAATTGATTCAATATTGATTTTATAGATCTGAAATTTACTTGAATTTTGTCTCAAACTGTATTAGCTGCTGAAAATGTTATTAGCATAAGGGAAAGTAGTTTTGTTCTCAAGTATGTATTTTATTACACTCCTAACGTTATAACTACATTCATAACAATTGTCTGACAGTCATTATCTGAAATTCAGTAAACAATAAGTTTGTTGGATAGAGTCTAAGTTCATTCAAAATTGTTTTAATTATTAATTCTGCATTATGAAGAGTTCCTCAAGCTGACAACTGTAATAGCCTCCATAAACAGTTATACCATACTGAATTATGGATTGCAAAAAGCTTAATATAACAGCTTAAGGTGGTTAGTATTTGGAATTTTTTTAGCTTCATAGACTTTATTTCATTCTCTTGCAAATGAATTTTACATGCATGTCCCAAATTTGGTATGTTCATCTATTAAAACAACTAGATATTTAGTACTAGTAGCTTTCTTTATATTTGGATGAGTGCAGTTATTTGAGTCGAGGTTGCATTCGAAGTGGAGCTTTAGAATTAAATTTTAATAGGGTCTCCCTATTATATTTAAAGAGAAAGTGGTTTCATCTCTGTTTAAGCTTAATGTGTTTCTATCAGTCTTCGTCAGCCTGCCGCCAAGGGTCATGTTTTTGTTGAGGTTAGGATAAGCGGCCATTATATAGTTGAAAATTGCGTTGGATTTGAATTGAGTTTGGTCATTGAGTATTTGGTTCTGTCTTGTTTATGGTGTTTGAATATTTCATATTATTCCAGTTTATTTAGTTTGTGGCTTTTTTGGAATGTGTGTAGAGTTTCCAAGTCAGTTTGGATGTTATTGTGTGAATGCCTAGTTTTGATTAAGTGATCTGCAAATGTTGAGTCAGAGCTGGAATGTAGTGCTTTGATGTGTTCTTTGTATCTTGCATGTAATGAACTGCCTGTACTTGGGGCATGTGTTGCATTTGAGCTTATATATTACTGATTTGTTGAATTTTTGAATTGTGCTGTTTGTTAGGTGAGTTGTCTTTTGTTGGAGCTTTTTGTTTCATGGTTTTTGGTTGTTCTGAATGCTGTGTTAAATCCGGATTTTTGGAAGATGTGTGCTATTTTGAGTGATTTTTGTTGAAATATGTGAGTGTGACAAATCTGTTTTGGTTTGCAGGCTTCGGATTTTTGTTTTTCATTTTATGCAGGATTCTGTCCATTAGATTTGTGTTACTTCCTCTTTGTTCTGTTAAATATTTGATTGTATTGATTTCTTCTTGGTGGTCGTGGAACGCTTGTTAGAGTGGAACATTTAAGAGTCTATGAATAATGGAATTAAAAGCAGCAAGTTTGTGTTGATGTGGATGGTTGGATGAGTTGTGAATGAGTGTGTCTGTGAGAGTTGGTTTCCTGAAGACTTTGAATTTGTGCATGTTATTTAGTTTTTTGATAGTGAGGTCTAAGAAGTTCAAGGTGTAGTCTATTTCATATTCTGCTGTGAATTGTAAGTTTTGATAGGTTTTGTTCAATTGTGTTAGAAGTTGTCCACACTGTGTTTGCTTTTCATTGTAGAGTACAATAATGTCATCAATGTAGCGGTGCCAGTTAATTATTTTGTTTTTTTGATTGTTTGGAGTTATATAATATTTTAGTATTCTCTATGAGCTGTGAAAATATTTCTGCTAGGATGCTGGCGATTGGAGATCCCATTGGTAGTCCCTCTGGTTGGATGTAATACTTGTTATTGTGAGTGAAGTAGTTTTGTGATGTGATGATTTTTAATGTCTCTTGTGTGTTCAGGTGGGTTGTTCTGTACTTTGATTCTCTATTATGGAAATGGTTTCAGTTACTGGTATTTTTGTATACAGGTTTTTTTATTTCAAAATATGCTAGTGTGGAATTATGTGGGATATGTGTATTTTTTTATTTTGTTTATGAGGCTGTGCTGTTCTGTACATAAGATGGATGATTGATATTGATGAGCTTGCCAAATTCCAGAACATAATAGAAAGCACAATAAATAAAACAAAACACCTATTTAATGAAACTGGAAAAAAATACATGAAACAAATTCACCCTTCTGCACAAACTTTTCAAGCCCTACCTAAAATACATAAAGAAATCACACCAATCAGACTCATCATAAATTACAGTAAAGCACCAGGATACAAATTAGCCAAACAAATTGATATTCAACTACACAAACTCATCAATATCTTTCATCTATCTCACATACAGAGATAGGAACTACATATTGGAACATTAAAATGGGAACTACATATTGATTATATTTCAAAAAAATTACGTGCGATCAGTGCAAAGATTTTCTATCTGCATAGTAATATTCCGCCGGATTGTCTTTATTTAATCTATAAATCATTATCAGAATCCATAATTAGATATGGAATTGAGGCATGGGGATGTGCGGCAAAATACCTCTTAGATAGAATAGAACGTATACAGATTAGAACATTAAAATGCATCATGTCTACATCTAATCGAATGAATTTCACAATTAATGACAAACAATCTGTTCAAACATTTTTCAACACTCTCACTCCAAAAATGTCTATTTATATAAGATAACTTTAATGTTCAAAAATAATTATTCTTACAGACAATTTGCAGCTATACCTCAATATAACTTAAGAAGAACGAACGTCTACTCTATTCCGAGATTTAATAATTCATATGGTAGAAGATCATTAAAGTATATTCTTCCAAAACTCTTCAATGCCTTACCGATTAATATACGAGACTATTCCAAGGACGACATTTTTCATCTCTTTATCCTAAACAATTTTCAAATGTAAACCTAATATCATAATCGTCATATATATTATTTATTTTTTCCATATTTAGACTCAAATGCAATTTAATCATACTGACTTTCCTTTTGGATCTGAAAATATAAATAAAAATAAAAATCCACCGATTGCTGGTGAAGATAAACATTAGTTTTGATATAATATAGAACACCGCCGCCGCATTAGAGCGACCAAACTAAATATAAATACCATAATCTATTACAGCATTTTCATTCAATTATTGTAGTTTATTTCTTTATATTTAGTATTATCTTTCATTTTATAGCATATTCTTTTACTTTAATTTTAACTTTCAATTTATAGTAGGCCATTATCTTTATTCTTTTTTTTCTCTCCCCTTAACCTTTTCCTTTTCAACATTTTTCAACCCCAATTACTCCCCTTCCAATTACCTTAAAGTTAATTTTGAAACTTGTAAAAAGTTTTCTTTCAGTTCTTTTCATTGTTTAATTCATTGTAAGCATTCATTTTATTATAGGCACCTGCTGTAAAACCTTTTCAGGTTTAGCGGGACCATTTTGTAATGTCTTTTCATGTAATAAAAATTGATTGAGAACAGCACAGACCTCATACTAGGGCCTTCTTCAGCACTTACTTGAACAAAGACTTGAAATTTTCTCTCTTTATTGAATTAAAGTTACGCTCATGAATTTAAATTTTCAATTCATTCAATTTTATGTTGCTAGGAACATGGTAAATTATGATTTGGGGTTTTCTGCTTTGTGGCTCACTTACCTGGATGTTGGGATCTTGGAGCATTTTATTGCCCAATACCTTGCTCACCTTTAGGTCCAGCACTAGAAGTACTCCTCCCCCTCTAATATGAAATGAATTTTTATTTTCAAGTTCTGTTCCTTCTTTACATTTTTTTCAAATTGTTCCTTATTTTTTCACTGGATAGTTTTAGCCTTTCACAGTTTATTTGGTTTCAAAATCACTAAGTTCCCCTTGGTGCTATCTTTTTAATCGGTTGATCATTCCTTGTTATTGGTGTTGATGCTGTTGTTGTTGCTGATGAGGTAGCTACTTGTGCTGATCCTGTTTCCATGATTCCTGCTGCTCTGGCATTGGGTCCCTTTCTTCTTATGGGAAGTTGAACGGCTTCAGCAAAGAAGTGCTTCTGGGTTTGTGCCTTGCTTACATCAGCTGCCAGCTGCACGAAACTTTGTCCTAACTGCTCATTTTTTTAAAAAGTAGTGAGTTCGAATCATCGATTATGCACCTTGTTCCCACTCTTTCTATTAAGTTTCAGTTTGTTACACAGTTTGGAAAAGTGATCATAGTCATCTCTTGAGAATTATTTTTGCAAAAATTTTGGTACCTCATGTTAATAAATGTTCATGGACGTTTTTGAATTTTACAATTACACTACTGCAGTTTTTTGCACTGTTTGATTTAGTTGGTGATTACACAATCACAGGGTCATTCTCCTCATATTCTGGTTGAATAGAAGCAGGTAACTTTTGTTGCAAGTCCATTGCTGCCAAATTTTGGAGGTCAAAAACATTGAAACATTTTGATGACCTGCATACTCTACTTCTTTATAGCATTAATGAAAATTTTTGTTTCAAAACTGCTTAGTATCTATATTCACAAAATACAGTATTGCAAGCACTTGTGTTCTCCATATTCCACTTTTCTACACTATGACTATGAATTGAAGAAATGTTTACTCTAACACGACTTGACTAAGACTATCAGACTGACTGTAAGATCAATGGAATGTAAATCAAATGAAATATAACTCACTGATATTGGTTTCTATTGATATTAGTTATTGGTTTCCACTAGATTGCAGATTTGACATTTAATGAGATTGGACTCTTCAATTTGTTATACAACAACATAAATGTAAATTATATGTAGCAAAACATGAATGCAAATTGTTACCTATGTTACTATGCAACAGAATTTCTAAGTTACAATTTAATCTTAACGAAAATTATCTGTTAATTATAGTTATTATAATCTATCAACTAGAGGAAAAACGACTTCTAACACGACTTGACTAAGACTATCAGACTGACTGTAAGATCAATGGAATGTAAATCAAATGAAATATAACTCACTGATATTGGTTTCTATTGATATTAGTTATTGGTTTCCACTAGATTGCAGATTTGACATTTAATGAGATTGGACTCTTCAATTTGTTATACAACAACATAAATGTAAATTATATGTAGCAAAACATGAATGCAAATTGTTACCTATGTTACTACGCAACAGAATTTCTAAGTTACAATTTAATCTTAACGAAAATTATCTGTTAATTATAGTTATTATAATCTATCAACTAGAGGAAAAATATCAAGCTGTGTTGCATCCAACAATGAAAAATAAAAAAAGATCATTTACCTTGAGAAAAGAGTTGAAAGCTGTGTGACCGGGTTCGTTTGTGCTGTTGCCAGTATCTCCAAGTGTGTAGAGTTTCAGCAGCTTACAACAAAGCCAGCTGCCAAAACCGATCAGCAAGAGCACTCCACTTACTTTCACTGCAATTGAAAAAAGATAATAGATATTCAGTTTTGATCCATTCCAAATTAATGAATGAGGAAAGATCAATCTGAATTATGCTACTTCTACATTATTTTGCATCACTTTTTGGTACTGAAAGTTTGATACCTATGAGAGTAGGATTGGTATGTACCGGTATGAAATGTTAGGTGCCTCTGATGGTTGTGTTAAATGCAGAATGTATAAGCAGGGCTTGGATGGAGCAAGAAATAAATCTGTTTTTTATCTAAAAATGTACACCTAAAAGTAGATGTAGAAGAGTTCTATGGATTTACAGAAGAAAATAAATTTAATGCCACCCCTCGACATAATGAGTGGAGTTGATGGCCAATATGCTTCTTGCTACTTGCAGAAAAGAATTGCATATGATGAATATCTTATTTCCATACTTTGAAAAGTCACTTTTATCAAATTTGAAAATAATTTTCAGTTTAGAGCAAATACTAATACTATTGAAGTTGGGTTTTGTTTGAAATATTTTTTCAACTTCATGTGATGACAACTTCCAAAATCTAGTGTGGTAGATTAAAAGACTAAAAGCTAGATACAACTTATTTGAAAACCTATTGTAAGCGTTTTATTCATAGGTTAGCACTAGGAATTTTCAAATTCAGTTACAACTAGGCGGCCTGTTGTATCTTCTTTTATTTACTTAAAACTCCACCTAGTGTTAGTATTAACTACTTTTGTATTAAATAGTATTAATAGTAATGCTCATGCATCAAGTGAAGTTGGTTGCATAAAGTGAAGTGGTGTGAACTCACCAAGTTGTCCCGAGTATGAAGTGTCACATGTTGATGATGAGATATGACATACTATGCCAATACCTTTTGCAAATTCTATCCAATCAACTTCATTTGATGGAGTGGGTGATACCATATTGAACCAGACTGTATCCACATTGAAACTCCAAGATAAAACTTCAAATCGCGGCTGATTCATCACTCTATTCTTGCTGTAGCCTGACCACATCTTATGAAGTCATTGCTTAGAATTTCAACCTGTGTAGATCCTCTGGAACAAAACAAGAATTTTGAATTGAGATGAGTTGAATTAATGACAAAAACATGAATTCTCTGAAATATATCTGCCACTATAATATAGAAGTCAATATAGAAAAATGAGCAGTGTTTTTTCATAATGATTTTCTCATGATGTGAACCAGATATCACGAAATGGTTTTAAGTTTAAACGCAGAATTGACTATCACACTTCTAGAAGCTTTAAAAAAATAGTTTTATTCATTTATTCCCATATCAAGCGAATATAACAGGTTGAGAAAGTTTTCTCTTATCTAACATAGAATTACAATGGAACTTGGATAATTCGAATTTTTAGATAATTTAAATAAATTGCTATTCCCCTTGAAAATCCTATAATAATCTTGATGAAAATATTATGCTTAGTTTGAAGTTTGAACATATTCATTTGGATAATTCGAAGTGCATTTTGGAGTTTTGAACAATGGTTCAGACACACCAAAAAGTTTCACTGCCACATGTGGCATATGTCCTCTAATGATTTCACTTTGAAAATCCCCGAAATCAATCTGTTCTTCAGTTCTGTACAAACTTAGCCTACTTTTAGAAGATTATTATTATTATTATTATATTTTTCTTTCCAATAAATTAATATTAGAATATGGTAATTCATAAGTTTACTAAAATGAAAATAAATTGAATTTTTCAATTTTTTGTTTTTTCTTTATAAATAAAAAATGGTTTGTCTCACATAAAAAATAAGGAATATTTTTATAAGACATTTTGTCATCTTTAACTTTTATATGTAGCAATTTTCAGCTACAACTCGTGGATTCAGAGCTGTGAGCAAAAAACTAAAAAAGGTCACCCAAACACGGCCCCCCATCCTTGTATACACCACTTAGTTTCTTCAAAAATATGTAACAAGGAACAACTGTGCCAATTTTTAAAACTTCGGGAATCATTTCTCTCAAACCGTATTATTTCTAATTAGTCTGGATTATGTAAAATTACAGAATATTTGAAAGGTCACATGAAAATTCTTCTCTTTTAGTATAGAGTCCTAATGGGTCTCAAACGTCTTGTATTTATGTGCTGATTAACGGAAAAATAATTATTGAGAAAATTTGACTTCAAGTTTTCAGTTCATGCAGGAGGTGATAATTTTCGAAAAATTACAAAATCTTTTCATGTTTAAACTTTAACAAAAATATACACATATTTCATATTCTCAATGAACTAATCAAAGAGAGTGGGAAAATCATATTATGTAAAATCTACAATAGTCTATCAATGAACATTTTAATTTCATAAATACTAAAATTACCAGGAAAACTAAACAAGAGATAAAAACTGGATTTCTAGACATTATTACTTCAATCTTGATGTCTGAGCTTCCGACTTTCTGCTCTGACTGTTGTTTGCCATGCCCTTTTAATTTTGAGTGTCCTGATATGAGACTGCGAACTCGCTTATTGTTTTCTGTCGTCACCCTCTCTCTTTCCCATCGTTTTTGTGTATATAAATAAATAAATATGAACAATATGAATATCAGTCAAACATATTGACCATTCAGAGATTTAGTAATTTTTAATAAATTTTCACA
Source organism: Conomelus anceps (assembly GCA_948455865.1). NCBI lineage: Eukaryota > Metazoa > Arthropoda > Insecta > Hemiptera > Delphacidae > Conomelus > Conomelus anceps. The sequence goes on from OX418222.1 coordinate 52,247,763, forward strand.
TTGCTCAAGTGTGCTACATTTTATTTATTCAATTACAATGTGGGAGCATACGGGGAAACCCCAAAAATTGCTCCCCAATCATGAACATATTACAATAACTAAAATTTACAAATTTGAGAAAAAGTAGCTGGAAAATAAACAAAAGGAAGAAAACTTTCAGCTAGAAAACTGAATATAAAAGATTATGCAAAATAAAGATGAAAATGATAAATGATAATGAAACTACAATATAAATGAAATATGAATTGTTATAGAATTATAAAATTAATTGGACCGAGGTCTAGCGTAAGAAGGATGGGGGATGAAGGAGCCTACAAGCTTTCTTGAATTGAGTGGGGGACATAAAGAAGAGATCAAGATGAGCACCGTGTTGATTATAGAGACTCATCATGCGATTGATGGGAGAATTGTAGTGACTATTGGAGTTGCATTGTGGAAGCTGAAACTTGAAAGTGGAGCGTCGTGTGACTGGAGAGACATATATGTTCAGTAATGAGAGGAGGTATTTTCATGATTTTATAATAGCACATCATAAAGAAAGCTCGTCATCAAAAAAGTATTTAAAAAAAAAAGTAAAAAAGGATTAGAATACTGCATAGCTACATTTTCATAATTCTATGATACCACATTATCAAGTAAGCTCTAGTCTACAAAAAATAAAATAAATGAATTGAAAAATACTGCTTAGCCTACAAATATAAAGACAAAAAAGGTTAAAACGAATTACACCAACTTTCAATCAACTGCTAAGTTACGGAGGTTGTAACATAGTTGTATGCAGGTTGTAACATGTTGTAACGGAGTTGTATTTGCATACGGATCAGATCCGAGCTGCATACCCGTTTACTGACCAGTAAACCAAGTAGAAAATGCTTAGTATGAAGTTATACCGTCCAAAACGCACAAAGCCTAAACGACCTTGAAATATCAGCTGCCTCGTAGCTCATACCCTCCCATCAAACCATCACCCCATCCCCTCAAAAGATGCACAGTCCTAGGAAATCAATACTACCCTTACAATTTTCATTCATCCCCACAGTCCAGAACCCAAGTAATTTGGTCAGGAAAAACACATGGTAGTTTTTCTTAATGGTTTCTTATGTATTTTTAGGCGCTGAATCCGAATCTGAACTGTGTCACTTCAAAAAACTCTAGCGTCACGAGATATTTCCAAAAGATGAAAGCCAAAACTCCATATTTCGGCGTTTTTCTGTAGAGGAAAAATTCTAGAGCAATAATTGTGGAATGATTATTTATTTATGGATTTCTTGTTCCATGACAAACTGCGTTGTTAATATTAACTTGTTATGTGACTTTAACGACTTGCAGTCAAATATTCATTAGGAATAAGTAATTATTCTTATAATTACTATAATTATTCTTATAAGTAATAATTACTTATTCCTAATGAATATTTGACTGCAAGTCGTTAAATTCACATAACAAGTTAAGATTATTTATTCTTTTTGATTTTCTGAATCCGAGTATATTATTTTCATTTTCGAGAAAATTTTGGTTTTTGAGATATTCCCAATATGGCGGACATCAAAATCCCACTTTTTCAGGTTTTCAGTAAAAACAATCATATTTCGTCAAGCACGCATTTTTTTGATGTACCGGAGTTCAGATTCGTATTCAGTGCCTAAAAAATACATAAGAATCCATCGACAAAAACACTACTATATGTTTCTCCCCCACCAAAATATCTGGGTAGACCTAATGGACTAATCTTCTAATCTACTGATGCACAAATCTTCTTCAATATACATATAAAAAATGAATGTTTGCATGTGTGTGTAGAGGTTTGTTTGTGTGTGTGAGTTAGTGTGCATGAGTTAAGTGTGTGTATGTGATAGTGTCTTTCATTCCAGTATAAACCACTCATCCGATTGCGATAAAACTTTGGGGGATGCTTAATGGCATGCCTGGGAGGCTTTCTTAGTGGGTAAAATCCACCCTAGAAATGGGGGTACAAGAGGGCTTACATATCAATTGTGGGCATTTTCATCTACATAACACTTTAGTTCATATGATAGTGACTATAAAAATTCCGGCTTTGCTCTGAAGTTAATTAAGGAAATAATGGATACTAATAATAACCTTACTTTTTATTAAAAATTTCCTTAGAACCGCAATTATGGGTGTAATTATCATATCATTCGATCATCGTCGAACATTTTCTCTTGATTGCGCATAGTTAATGGGTCAGACAAATTTATTGAAATTTTATTTCTCGTATGCCAAACACGATTCATGATTTTTTTCTCTCTTCCAACTTCTATAATTATCATTTTTCACCTCCATATGAGCCAAATTTTTAATTAAATTTATTAGATTCTTCAGTTTTATTAATTTAAAAGGCATTTTTGATCAAATAACTTTATTTCATTAAGCGATGTTATGGTATTGATTGACCTTTATTAAGAAAGCTCTATTTAAATTACATTAATTTAATAATTTAAATCAATTTTTCTATTTTATTAGTGTTATTTTTAAATCAATTTTATCAATTGAAGCTGACTTTGATTTTTAACTTCAAATCAAATAACAGTGTTATTAGTTTAATTTATTCAAGTAAATTTTAATTGAAGTATAGATTTATTTATATTAGTCTGATAAATTTAGAAAAATATTTTTTTAAACAGAATTCAGGACAGATTATGAGGAAAAATATAGTAAATACGATTATTTCATCCCAATTCGCCTTTAAAAATAAAAAATTATTCCTTAGAATTTAGAGCCGTGAACAAAAAAATTGAAACTGATCCCGGGTTCAAACTTAGGGCATCTGCGTGATAGGTTCTAGTAAATTTGGTACCAGGACCATTTTAAACCAACTCGAAAAGAGGGTCATTTGGTACTAACTCTTGGGTCTCTACCTGGAACGTCCAAAACCTGGATAACGTGTGATGGGAGTCATGATAATTTCACAAAAGGTTTCTGACAATAATTATTTCATTTGTCTACAATCTTTAATGAATTATTCTTGAATTGAAAAACATGATTATATCAAATCGAATTATATGTATTCCACAAAAATATTTACATAACATGTACATAAAAAATTAAAGTAGTTTCTGTACAATACGGTAAGTAAAACGCTTTCATTTAAATTACAAGATTACAAAAAAAGAATATTCAATAAACAGTTCTCTATGTTCCTCACCTTTTCTGGAATCAGGTACCTCCTAAAGCAAAAACTGTATTGGAGGTTACCATCCCAATTTTATTTTAGAGAGAAATGGGATCATTTTCACTTTTCAAAGGAATATCTTGACAGCTTCATTATCTGTCCGATTAATATAATAATTTATTGTTTTCTCATCTGATGTCAGAAATTGTTACTACGCGTTTTCTACCTGCTAGTCCCTCCGTACCTCTTAGCGGCACCCTTTTAGTTTCAAATGACTCTGGTAGCAAATCTCCCTGGTAGCAAGTGTCCGCCCACCGCGTGATAGCTAAGCACTCCACTGGTGAGGCTATGGCGAATTGACAAAATAAGAAGCAATTCAATAACAGCGGTTGATCTGCTATGCAGGGGTTCTTAATCTTTTTCAAAGACTGTACACTTTAATGAAAAATCAAAATTTCGCGTACCACTTATTATCGATTAGGGTGTTGGAGGAGCGGTTAGATCAAAACACTTTTTACATAAAAAACACAACATATTTGGAAATATATTTGAAACGCATTACAAAACATGTTTTGCTCCAATTCAGAATGTGGGATGCGGATATTGAACGGGTGGAGAACACTAAATTTCTGGGAGTTTACATTGATCAGAGTCTGACCTGGAGATCTCATGTGGAAATTCTTGTGAAGAAATTGAACTCTGCTATCCATCTACTCTCCAGATTGATTAAAGTGTCTGATGTGAGGGTAGCTATTATGGCTTACCATGGTTACTGTGAGCACCTTTTATTTTATGGAATTGCTGAATGGGGAGCTTCAGTGCATGGTTGTCGTGTTTTCCGAACCCAGAAAAGGGCTATCAGAGTGATATTTCAGAAACCACCACGTTACCCATGCGAGAGTTATTTATGACAGCTGGGATTCTCCCAGTTCCCTGCCTCTATATCTACTTTTTGGCCTGTATGGCACTCAAGTGGAGAAGTGACTGGATGACTGGTGCAGACATCCACTCATACAACACGAGGAGCAGGGCGAGGGTGAGACTGGATGCACACAGAACCTCGTTTTATGAGGCGAGTCCACAGCACATGGCAAAAAAATATATAATGCTCTACCTTTGGAAATTCGTGAGCTGGAATCAGTAGGGGAATTCAGAAGAAGATTGAAGTCGTGGTTGATTGCTAGATGTTTTTATGGCATTGGAGAAATTTTGAATCCATGATTTTTTAATTTTAATGTATAACTGTTTGTATTGACATGAATGATTTTAAGGATTCTGTGATATAATGTATTTGACTTGTGTTAATATTGTACTCTGTACAGTGCATTACATGAAATGAAATGAAATAATAATAATAAATAATAATAATAATAATAATAATAATAATAATAATAATGATAATATTAATAATAATAATAAAATAATAATAAAAAAAATTAGTGAGAAGAATGAGCTTGCTTCTTTTTACATAGCGCCTCACTGTTCGGCTCAAGTTTTGTTTTACGAAATAGTGAGACAAACCTATTGCACCTGTTGGTTTCAAGTAACTCGACCACACAAGTATACATTAGAATTAATTATTAAATTATAACCTTGCGTGATTACGAAACTGAAATAATTAAATATAGTTTAATTTTTCATTAACCTGCCCTGCGTAACCCCTGAAAATTTTTGCGTACCACAATTTGAGAACCCCTATGCTAGTGTAATGATTTTCTAGCCAATTTCTGGGGAAAGGCTCCTTAAATCTAAGTAGGATTTGAGTGGTTTGAGTAGATAATTTGTATTATATTATGTTTATGAAGTTCCAAATTTATGTAAAATCCTGGAAACCCTCTAAAATATTATTCTCGGGGCACCAGAGGAAGGTTCATAATTTATTATAAGAATTTGAGCTATCCATTGCTTCATATTTTGCAATACCTGATGCATGCTGACATGGCTCAAATTCAAAACATACATAAATTGTTAGCGCGATGCCAGGAGTTATGTCTGGTTATGAAAATGAGAATTTGAATGGTTATGAATGAGTTCTGAGTTATTTGAATGAGTTATGTCTGGTTATGAAAATGAGAATTTGAACTATCTACTGCTTCATATCAGCGCTCGGTCATATAATCAGCCGCGGCAGCTGACCCTGAGTTTTTAAATTTTCTAATTGTCAATGGAACTATTTTTGCAAGATTCAATACAAGGAATTCCATGAACTTAAGCTATCTACAGCCAACACACGGATTCATACCATCCATAGTTCTCTTGGTTCTTGGTTCTATAATTTTACTGACTTAGCATACCACAAAAATTAATACGTTCATAAATTATTTTGGAATTGCTTGGGAAAAATCACTACTCTTTTACAACTGAGTCAAATCTTTTTATAGGTGAGTCGAATCTTTTGAAGTATCAAAAAACCTCCTACGTGACGTGTTCAACTCTCAAGGTTCCCAAGTACCCAAGGTTGCATGTTAGAAATTGGACCAAATTAAATGCAATTTATCAAAATGTTTCTATTCATTTCTATTACACTATATGATAGGCTACTTGAGTCTGTAATTTAATAGACTATAAAAACCAACGATGTCAACTATGAATATTTTAAAAATTTGTTGACATTCTCAACCTTTAGTCAGAGCTTGAGGTCGCTGTAAACGATCTGTTAGCAGAAATGTTTTATCTCTTATCTACGTTAACATAACATTTCAAAGATTTCAACCGCACCCGCGTTCTGTGTGCATCAAGCTTAAACTAAATGTAAATGACAAAGCACATCAATTCAATGCTTATGCAATTCAATCAAATAATTATTATTGTAATAGTATGCCTTAAAATTTCATTATGCTGTTTTGGAATGTTTAGAGACTGATAAAAAGTTGATGATCATGCTCTTCTAGCAACACAATATTGAAACTATTGCCATATCTGGGCATTGATTCAGAGCTAATGAGATAAATTTTGCATCAATTCCGCAGTAACAGCTTGTGTAGGCTTACCATTTCTCCGGGATTAGCCCGGTAATTCCGGGATCCATGTGTGTCTCCGGGGAAAAATCCGGGATTGATTTATCTCCAGGATTTCTAGTAGTGATGGTGAAACAGGGAAAGTGTTTCTCAATTTTTTTATAAAAATGAATTCTAATGTTTTTTTATAAAGTTAAAATGTAAGTTCGCTAGCAATGTTAATAATATATTGATAGCTTTCATTGCTTGACTTTCATTAGCGACTGTACAATAAAGTAAACAAACTGTGTTTCTGCTGAAGACTGAAAATACTGTTACGAGAGCAAACAAGCAGTTAATCACGCACTTGTTCTATTTATGCCATCATATTGTTTTCATGGTTGGACGTGACTTCGACATCCAATCTGCGTTCTCTTGCTCTTCACATGTCTTTGTCACTCCTATTCTTCAAGTCTGCAACTCTCTCACTCAATTGATCTTCTCGTCAATTCTACATTCTTCTAGAACAATCGAGGTCTAGTCCAAGCCTTCTTGAGGATTCTCGAAGTGTCTGGTGAGCTCCAATTCTTGGAATTATACAACTACAACAGCTATATAAAGGAGTCGACATGAACCAGTTTAGTTTTACAAAAGCTTGCGTGACAGTTATGTTTTACAAACCCGTGTGACAGATTGTATTACAGATCTCATGCCAGTAGAGTAAACAGTGCTTTATTCAGTCTTTAGACAGTGTCAAGTGCAGAGACAAGTGTTTACTGTTTATGCAGCTTACTAATAGTTTAAAGACGTTGTGTTAAGTGATATTATTTGGGACTGTCAAATAACGAATTGGACTGTGTTTTTGTAAGTGATTAGTTGCTCTTTTTTTATAATTTATTTCTGCATTATTCTACAGTTTATTGGACTCTTGTTTCTTTTATTATTGATCAGCCTGTAATTAATTATTCATTTGTACAGTTTATTGGACTCTTGTTTATTTTATTATTGATCGGCCTGTAATTACTTATTCATTAAATCTTGTAAATAATTACTGAAAATAAGTATTAGCTTGTCATTTGTTGATTTGTTTTTCTTTATTGAACTTACAATTAATTTGTGTAAATAGACAAGTTTTGAATAAATAAAGTGCAAGTGGGAACTTTAGTTGCCAGCCTTATTTTAGCTATTAGAACCCGTAACAATACTAAGACACCTGCCAGCCAACAGTCAGTGCTCAGTAGTTTGTTGACGACAGTCAAGTTTGCTTTCTTACTTGATGTTTTAATTTTTTTGCAATGGGTCCAAAAGAAAAATATACGTGTACGTTTACTGAAATACTTGAACTGAGGTTCAGTTTCTTAAATGCCGTAAAAACAACAGTGGTCGTGTTCACTGTTCGAATTGTATTTTGGAGTTTTCGATAGAACACATTTGTGAGCAAACATTGACCTACAATAGTTTACCATCAGTAAATTGAAGTTTAAATGGGTATATTTGCCTGAAGAAAGGAAGCTAAAGAAAGCAGAAAAATGGCAAGAAGTATGTGATACTATGTCTAAATGCAGTAGTATTGAGTACAAGAATATTCTCAAGCTGGTGGAATTTGGGATGTGCTTACCAGGTACATCAGCGCCTGTAGAGCGGGTGTTCTCAGTTATGGGAAACGTTTGGTCAGCTGAAAGGGGAAAGGTTATCCTTAAAAGTTGAAAAATAGCTGCTCAATATGAAAATTAATGCAAAACTGACATGTGTTGATTTTTTTGAAAAATCAAAGGGGGCAAAGTGTTTTTGGGAAAAGTGATATATTCTGTAGAATATTTTTTATTCAATTATTTTTCACAGTATTATATTTTTTACTGTAAAATTTCACAACCTTTTCCTTTTCTTGTTCTTGATATTGTAGCTCAATAAAAAATCAATTTTATTTGTAATTAATTATCTAAATAGTCTTATTCTGATAGGATTGATATAGTATTACAATAAATTATTTTTGTATTTAGTCCATAGAAAATGTATTGATCATGTTTTAAAAGACAGATGTTAGTATTATTACCATTATTTTTAATTATTATTATCATTATTTAATACAAACAAGCACTTAATATTAGTAAATATATTGTTGTAGAAAAGAAATACATTCAAAACAAGCTTGTTCAACATATTTCATACTCCTTTTTACTCTTTGGAAAAATACCGGCCCCCACCCCCAACCAAATTTCGAGGAATTTTAATTCTTAAAACTATGCTGAAACAAGTAGGAACAAGTTAGTTTTCTACTACCAACTGATGAAGTGTGATTGTCAATTTCACTTATAATTAAAAAAATAAAAATAAATTTATTTTCCTCAAAAAATAAATAGGCTACAGGTAATACAAAATATTCATTTTTACATAAATAATATCGAAATGACACTGCAAGGTGAGGGACCAGTGCGCAGAGCAAGAGTGTTGGTTTTTTATCATTAAGAAAAATCAAGTCTAGAAAATTTTGAGAAATTAAGACAAGTTTTAAACTACGATAAAACTTTTTGACATTTTGAAACAAGATTTAAATAAAAAATCTGAAAAACCAGAGTAAACCGTATTTGAGAAAAATAATAAATATGAGTAACAACAATACTTTTGAAATATTTACTATACCTATACCTATATCACTTTTTTTTTGTAGATTACGTCTTGGAGACTCCAGTTAAGGAGTATAAGACAAGTCAGATCAACAATATTATACACTAGATACCATAATTACTTCAATTAGTTGAGATGAGGCTTGATTTTGATGTGAAAGGAACTCTTGTACACTATAAAAAGCTTTATCAACTAAATAGTTCTTCAATTGTTTTTTAAATATTTCTATATTTTCAAGACTCTTCAAAAACTGCGGTAGCTTGTTGTAGAATTTCCTACCAATATAACTAGGTTTTTGTTTGAATAAGCTACTATTGTGACTCACCAACTGATAATCTCCTCGGCTTCTTGTATTATAATCATGTACATCAAGATTTTGGTTAATATCATTCGTTTTTACATATAGAGTAGCTTCATACACATATAAGCAGGGTACAGTTAGGAGACCAAGTCTCTTGAACAACGGCCTACATGAATCTAATCTATTTACTCTTTCTATACACCTAACCGCTTTCTTTTGGATCTTAAACACCCTATCAAGATTTTGTTTTGATGAATTACCCCATACTAAGATAGCATACCTAATATGTGACAGTAAGAGCCCATGGTAAGCTGTAAAAAAAAAACTTTTTGTCATTCAATCTAGCGAGCTGTCGCAGGACAAATACCCCAGATGAAATTTTACAACATATTTTCTCAATGTATGGAGTCCAGGTCAATCGTCTATCCAACATAACTCCTAGAAATGCAATTTTTTCTTCCTGGTCTAATTGATTATCGTTTACAAACACGTTTATAGCCCTATCTTCATTTAAATTATGTTTGTTTTTGAATTGAAGGTATTAGCATTTTTTAATATTTATAGTTAATTTCAACTGATTTAAAAATTGGACAATGGACTGCACACCTATATGGGCACTTATTTCTAAATTATCTAGAATGGAATTGCTGAAAATGAGTGATGTATCATCAGCAAATAAGAGGGCTCTACCACTAATTAATTCTTTAGGTAAACGGTTGACATATAACAAAAAAAGCAATGGACCTAGTATTGACTCCTGAGGCACTCCAGCTTGCACCTCTAATTTATTAGATTTATTCTTTACTATACTATTACCAACTACTGTAGTTAGTTCTACACATTGTTTTCTGCCAATAAGATATGATTCAAACCATTTCAGTTCAACCCCATTTACACCTATATTTTGCAGTATTTCCAATAAAGTTCTATGATTAACACAATCAAAGGCCTTTGAAAGATCTAAGAAGATTGCAGTAGCTTTATCACCTGAATCTATTATATCTATTAGTTTTTCAACTAGAGAAACTATGGCTGTCTTTGTTGATCTCCCTTTCTGGAAGCCATGCTGTTCATCACAGATAAAGTTAGCTTCTTGAAGGTGCAGAAGTAACCGATTTAGAACTACTCTTTCAAAAATTTTACTTATTACATTTAAAATACTAATGGGCCTATAGTTTTCTACCTTTTCTCTATCACCACTTTTGAAGATTGGCAAGATCTTCCCCTCTTTTAAATTATGTGGAAAAACACCTTGTTCTAATGAATGATTGATCAGATGAATCAAAGGGTCTAACAATTGATCTTTACATTCTTTCAGAATTTTACTGGATACCCCATCCATTCCTACAGTTTTTTTATTATTTAAACTATCAATGATATTTGACAACTCGTCTTGGCATACTGGGTGGAATTTTAATTCGTTCTGAATCCCCTCAGTATTCCTCATGTTCGCATCACTAATACCTGTATTAAGAGATTTTTGAAGATCCTTAGCAACCAGTTGATAATATTTGTTAAAGGAATTACAAATGTCTACACTATCATCAATATATTTGTTATTTTCGTTAATTATTCTGGGGACACTAGTATAAGCATCTACATGAACTACTTGCCTATTTTTGTTCATTACATCCCCCACACTGCTGTGTTAAAGTACACACTATTATTCAAAATTTCAGCTGTTTTCTTACATTTCGCTCTTTTCACTTCTCTTGTATAATTTTTCTTTAGAGCTTTGTAATTATCTTCACTTAACATATTACTAGATAGTTTGAATTCATCATATGCATCTTTAACCCTATTTCTTTCTGCAAGGATATCATCAATTATTCACTCTTCAATCTTGTCTAATTTGTTCTTTACAGGGACTTTTTTAACTGGACAACTCATAGTAATATGAAACCTTAAAATATTAATGAAACTATCATATTTGTCATTTAAACTATTGCTATTGTAAACCCTACTCCAGTTTTCTTGAAGCAGATTCTGCTTCAAACAATCGATATTCCCCTGTTCACATTGTTGAATTTCTTTCATTAATCTACTCTTTTTAATTAATTTATGACCATGCAACCCCACCTCTAAGATTTGATAGTCATGATCAGATAGTTCCGAGCCGCCTAATCTTGTTTTAGAGTAATCTATATTAGTAAGGATGTTATCAATTATTGTTTGTGATGTTCTTGTGACTCTGGTATATTCATGAACATTTATTTCCAACTTATTCATGTATAATTATAATATCCTTTAAATCTTCTGTCATTTTATTCTGTGTTGCAAAGTCTGTATTGAAATCTCCTGCTACAATAACGTTTGTAAAACGAGTAGTAGTAATCTCTAAAATCCTATTGAATAGTTCACAAAAATTGTTCCATTCCCCATTTGGTGACCTATAAATACCTAACACCGCTACTTCGAAATTATTGTCGATTTTTACTCTTAACCCAGAAACTTCTAAATCCATTTCCACAGCAAATTTCTCTACATATTCTAAATTAAATGTTTGCATATTCTTAGCATTTTTAGTGAAGATAGCTACTCCCCCACTTCGATGAGATGTCCTGCAATATGACGTTTTCAATGAATAGTTTGGAATATTAAGTTGTGACAATTCATCTTCTTTTAAACCATGCTCTGTGAAAATAGCTATATCAGGAGCCTCTTCTTTAAAAAATACTTCGATTCTATCTATTTTGTTACGAATGTATTGAATATTCTGATGGAACACAGTGAGTACCGGTACTTCCCTATCATCCCTTATTACTTTATCGTTGCTTTTGCATATTGAAGTAGATTTACTTAATCTCTTAGAATCTTGAGAGCCTATCAGATTGCTACAAGAGTTCCTTCCACTAATGCTATCCTGATTTTTTGATCGATTAACGTCTTTTAATACAATTGAAGATATGAATTTATCATCTGAAACTAGTTTCCCTTCCCGGTTTTGAGCCACTTTACTAAAAAAGGTTCGTTAGATGATTGTTTAGGAGAATTATTGACAGTAGATTGCAAACGACTTTCAATCAGCTCTGCCAGCCTATTACAAAATATTACTTTGCCAGATTGATTTAGATGTAGACCATGATTAGTGAAGTTTTGTTTTTTCAGCCTTTCATTTAGAAAACAAATCCCCAACTGCTTAGAATTCTTATTTTTTAGGCTGTTGATTGTATTATGAATTGATTTATTTGTTGACTTAATGGCTTCATTTAGCTCTGGCCTATCAAACCTATACGGAGTTGTACTTATTATTACATTAGTTTTTTGGCTGAGTGGCACAATCTCTTTAATTTTTTCATTTATTTCAGCAAGATGTTTTAGATTAGGTTCATTTATATTGTTTGAGCCACCCAGTACTATTAGAAAATCGTTTTTACCAAAATCTTTAGTTCGTTCCTGTGCTGACTCTACGATTGCGTTTATAGGGGCACTTGATTTGAAAAAGCTCTGAACTTCATACTTATTTTTTAATCTTTTATTTAGTAGGTCACTACAGTCTCGTCCATGACTGGATGTCAAGAGCAGTACTCTACCTTTCCTATCGTTATTTGCCCTTACTTTAGTTTTGGTTGCTGTTTGCAAAACCTGACTATACGTTTTTGTTTGACCATTTCTATTTATTTTTTCCCCATTTGATTTAGGTTCTACTTTTTTTGTATTGATCAGAGGTTCAGATCTTACATTAGCCAAGTTTATTTTTGATTTTAATATTTCGATTTCCTCTGACATAGACCTACATTGACTCGTGAGATTTAGTATTTCAGTTTTATGGTCTTCCTGCTGCAATTTTACAATAACTTCCAGAGATTTTATGTGATCCACTAACCCTATTCGTTCTTCCTCAGAATTTTTTAGTGATGTTTCTAATTTTGTTTTCAATTTGGTGTGATCACTCAATAGTTTAGCAACCTTTTCTTCTACATCTACAGTAGCTTTAAGAGCTGTTGGAGATTTTTTTGTTAATAATTGCTGAGATCGCGTAGCTACCTGAGTTTTAGTTAAACAATTAGATTTAGATGCCTTGTTTGGACACATTTTCCTAGCTAAAAATGGTTTTCAATTGATTTTAGTTAAATGTTTAATGAAATATTACTTAATTTATTACAATTGTTAACTTGAGACTATTTAATTACAAGAAAATTTATCAATATCGGTACACCTAACCTCGAAAATAGAATTTGACTTTTTATTAAGATACTTTAAAGAAAAATAGACAAATTAATAATGGAGATTATTAAGATATTATAAATACTAATAATAATAAACAAAAATACTACTTATCCGTTCGAATTAATATTCTATTCTTCAAAATTCGCAGAGCCTGATTTGAAAACGTATGCACAGCACACTGCCTGTTACACTATTTAAAACATTATCTCCTCAAACCACCATGCACATTCATACACCCGGTCAGAAAAGGAGTTCAGCGATATCAGACTCCTTGATCCATTTTTTCATCTCAATAATGAGATTATTATTAATGTTTTTGTTCATAAAGTGAAGAGGAATGACATTTACTAATCTGGGAGAAGTGTACATGAACTGTCTTCTACAGACATTCAGATTTATTCTGGAAGATATAAAGGTTATGCTAGATGATCTAAGGTTATAAATTGAGCGTTAAAAATTATACATATTTTTACTTTTGTTCATGTAAAGCCATAAACTTTGAATGTAGAGTTGCCTCACGGTTGAAACATTGAACTCTATGAACAGGTTACGTGTAGGATAAAGTCTAGGCTTGCCTAATAATGTTTTTATCAAATGATTTTCTATATGAATAATTTATTCAAGTGACCGCTCACCGCAACACCCAATGCCAGTATACTACATTGTAGTATGGACTGTGCATAATCAAAATAAATCATTCTTGTTAATCTATACAGTCTGAAAATATAACCTACCAAGATGTTACATCGATTTTTTGACAGTAAAGGATTTTCAGGAAAAAATGATATAAAGCTGAATTTCACAGCATCGCTAGAACAGTACAAGAGGGTCATTTTCCCAAAAATCCAACTGGAGCCTACCCCAGTCTCTTTTTCAACTAATATTGATTTGCTTGTCCAATAGCCCAAGTTGGCAAGTAAAAATGTGAGAAGACCGTGTCACAGTCGCTAATCCCCCTCACACAGCACCATCCTCATCATTGATAGAAAGTCTACAACTATACACATAATTGAATTCAGAAATAAAAGTTCTACACCTTCTTATTCTAACCTTCCTCCTACAAAATAACAAACGAGAAAGTCCCTTGCCAAGTAAGAAAAAATCGGTTTAAAAAATTCCACTTCTCATGATTTTCTAATTGTTATGAGAAAAACTAAATTAGAGGTTTATCGTGAAAATGGATAGGACTATTGTTGCACCCCATTATTTGACTGAAATGATGAGGAGTTTTGGAAAAATAACCCTGCAGTAGTGTCCTAGCGATGGTGAGAAATTCAACAGAAAATAATTTAGTTTGAAGTAACTGACAATTTAACAAACTAGCAAATTTACAGAAAGAGTACGGTATTTATTAATTTCGAATTCCTCATAATTTACATAATTGTTTTCCTGACACGGTGTTTTTGGATCTTTACTGACTGGGCTAAATAATCAATTCTAAATAATACTCACATATACTTGAAACGGAGAGTAATAAATATAGACAGAAGGAAGAAAACAGAATTTCACTGGAGAATAACAACAATCTCCTTTTTTGAGATATACTAAACGCAAAAGGCCAAAAACATAGAAAGCAGCTGTAGACGCAAGGCATTTTAATTTTCAATCATACCAGCTGACAACTGGACATACCAGCTGGTCGGGCAACTGATGGGTAGGGCAACTAGTAACCCGCCATGATGTCTACGAACGATCTTGAGTAATTTCAGTATCAGTAGAATTGTGGTTATGTTGCCGTGTACAGTACTTTTCATGGTATAGAAAGTAGAATTGATGATAGTCTTAGTTCATTGTGCCAGCTATTCTTATTCCTACAGAGGTAATCATTTATAAGATGATATTTTCTCTAAAACAGAATTTCACAAACACCTGGACTTACTATTGTTGGCAGCAGTTTTCAAGTTACTTATGTGCCATTTTTAAAATGACAGTTATAATGATAGTGATTGAATTTAGGAAGTGATTGGTCGCTCTATGAAGGCATGAGCGCTCGGGACTGCGCTTGGATGGGAGAGCGGCAGCTATAACATGATGTTACCTGAAGTTGTTGTTCCATAAGCTCATTTTGGTAATAATGAAGCAAATATGGGTTACCTCAGATTTTCTTGAAATTCACATATGCCATATTATGTAGAATATTATCTAAAGCACAGAAAAATATACATAAGTGTTACGAACACCGGGAAGTGTTCAAAAACGCATTCAAAGTTGCGTTTTTCAGTCTATGGTAAACTCTGTATTACTATTTCTGCTTATGAAATTCTACTCGAAATTCACATAATTATATAAAGTACTATTTGAAACACAAAATACATGTAAATAAATATGTACATACGTATTATACGGAGACCACTATTTTACAGCGCGCTGCTGCAGAACAAGCTTAACCTAACCTTGCTAGATTGTGACTGACTTCCAGTTAATGGGAAAGTACGGTACATTATTGAATTCGGTATCTAGGGATTCACGATCTAGCAAGGTTTGGTCAATCTTGTTCCGCTTGGCCTCTGTATAAAGCGTCGATAACAGTGGGCGAGTTAAGGGTCGATTATGTTGGGCGAGTGTAGCTAAGCGATTAGAAACGTTACAGACCGACCGTGCTACAGCAGCTTGGCATGCTAAGCCAAATTATAGAAAAAATAAATTTCCAGAATTAACCCATACTATGGAATCTTAAAGACAATAAATAATATTGCAACACAAAATTAAAATATGGAGTTACCAACAGTTATTCAATAAAATTTAATCAAAACAGTTAACAGATAATACAATATGTCTCATCTGAAGCGTTATTTTGGCAGCTTGCGTGGTTAAATGTCGGCTTTGGCCACAATAACATTGTATTTTGGTGTTGTCCACACTGCCAGCTAGTAGCGAAAATAGTTGAGAGCTGTCTACTTTTTTTGCTACTAGCTGACAGTGTAGCCATCACCAAAATACAATGTTATTGTGGCCAAAGCCGACATTTCACCACGCAGGCTGCCAACATAACACTTCAGATGAGACATATTGAATTTTCTGTGATATCACCAATCAACTGTTTTGATGAAATTTCATTGAATAACTGTTGGTAAACTTCTAATTCTAATTTTGTTGTAATATTATTAATTGTCCGTGAAATTCCATAGTATAGGGGTAGTTCTGGAAGTTTAATTTTCTCTATAATTCGGCTTGACATGCCGAGCTGCTGTAGCATTCATTCAAGTTTTAATTCTAATAAGACTGTTGTAACAATTTTCAGAAACAATTTTTCTTGTTGCAGATGATTCCAATTCTACTGAGGGTATTGAGAGCGTATGCCCCATACATAACTCTACCCGCAGCTGCAGTTATCGGTGTGATCGGATATAATATAGAAAACTTCCTATCAGATAAATATACTCCTTATTCAGAAAGGTGAACTATATTCAAATGCGGTAATATTAATATAAGATCATATTAAGATTGCAACTCATGACTTGTTTATGTATGTTGTGCATCACTAGAACTCTAGAAAATCATGTCAATAGAATATATTCATTATCTAGTTTTCTCTTGTTTTGAAGAAACAACTCATTAGTTCGAAACTTTTCAATATTATTGGATTAGGAACAGCCATCTGCCAGAAATAGAAACCAATTGCTGGAGGAGAAAATTATTTGTCCTCTATTTTTCATTTCTTTCTACTTATACGAAACTTTTAACTCAACTCACCATTACCCTTTTTTAATATTTCAAGATTCATTTCATTACCGTACTTATTCACTACTTACTTATATTATTAATACATGTATAATGCAATAGACCATAGTTGTATAAGCTTTTTATTTATGATTATTTTTACTACCCCACTTCATATATAACGTGGTTAAATGATAATTTTTTTCTAAAACATTTTATTTTGAAGTAACTGACAATTTAACAACAAATTCTGTTTCTGTATATTTGTCAGTTTGTTAAATTGTCAGTTAATTCAAATTAACCTGTGTGATATGAGCCGATATGGCCAAGTTTAAAATGAGTGCTGCTGTGCAGAACGGTCACTGTAGTCTAGTGGTTAAGGGGCCTGATCGGCAATTGAGAGGTCCGCGGTTCGATTCCCGGCGGTGACATATTTTTGTACAGTAACATTCATCGATTATCTCAGCTGTTCAATGCTGTGTCAATATCTGCCATTGGGGAAGTCTTCATTATAAATTAATAACACTTAGAGGAATTCGAAATTAATAAATTCTGTAAAACATTTTAATATTCATTTACTTTCACTAATTCAAGTTTGATTTTGTAATAGCCTACTACAAATAATGTAATATAATACAAGTTTTTTTTTATGAAAAAAATTACATCTACCCACATTAATATCTAATTTGTGAATTCATATAAGCTTGTTTACAGTTTTTCAGTCAGATTTGAGAGACATTTATATTATTATATTTGCATTGTGAAAATTTTAAACTGTCATCGTCCATTCTTCTCATCTTGGATTCAATGCTATTATACATTTTTCGCAATTCCCAAAACACAAAACAAATTTTCAAAATAACATTGGAAAAAGTTATTAAGTTATTTAATTATTATTAACAAACTGCATGAGTTAATCAGAATATCTATGAAAGAGTTATATTAATCTTCCTCCAAACCAGTGAATTTCTATTTAATAAAATTTTTATCTGCAAAGAAATAGAAGAGACAAACAATGTCTATAAAAGCTTACTGAATTACTACAGGGGAAAGGAGTTTTGAATGCTTTCTATTACTGGCAATATCTTTTTCCTTTTAGAATTCTCATATTTATCTAATTGGTCACAGTTTAACAATTTCATTCTCATTATTATTTTCAGTATTCAGAAAAAAAGATTGGATAGATACTTAGAAGAACCCGATTTGGCTGTTGTGCAACCATTGAAGGAAACAAAGATTTTTCCGCCTACGATTTTCGACAAAAATGTTTCACCATCACTCAAAGACTAACATTAAAGATGCGAATTTTACTGAATTTAAAGTCTTATTGTTTTGACAGACTTAACTTTAAAATATCTGTGCTCAAAATATCAGCTGTAGTGCTAGACTGCTTCTAAGGCATGTAACGTGAGTTGCAAAATTTTATTTATTATACTTGAATTATTGAAAACAATTTTCAACTATCCTGTAAAAAGATGAGAAAAACGTAAAACAATGATTACGACTAGTGACAAATCAGCAATAAAATGGCATTATAACTGCTATTAAATGTAAATAGAAATGTAAATAGTCTTCAAATAGTAACTGTAATGTTGTTTACAACTTCTATTGCTGATCAATTCTACGTAGTTCATAACGGATTGTAGAACAAGTTTCACGACTTCTTTATAGTTACAAATCGACTGATAATGTTACGGTAATCAAAGGTTTGGTACTTATGAAAATGGTTAATAATAATACAATAAATTATAAAAACAGTATGATAGGTGTTTTATTAATTTTATAATTTTTTAAAATTGTTTATAACAAACTACCTTACTATTTTATTTGCATGTGAAATTCTAAACAATTCATTCAAATACCTATAAAAACCTAAACTATTATAATAATTATTTTAGTCAATCCAGATTCAATCTCATTGCAATCTTTCTTTATAAAAATAATGGGGTTAAAGAACAAACTTTACATATGTTGCAACATCCTCATGATCATAATCAGGTCTATGTTCATTACATTTCTCAATTTTTGCATTAAGGATTGATTATATTTATTCCTTTTTAATCGTAGGTCAAATATTACATGTTGAAAAATTTGATAACTTAAAACTTTCTCAATAACTGGCCCGTTAATATTTCATTGGTCAGCTAAAGTCATCATCTATCATAGTCAAAGAGTCAAGGACTATTTGAATAGCAGCCTATGGGTGCTATCACAGTGGAAAATCAAATACTGTACTGTAATCACCATTGCAGAACTTGAACTGCATGCTGTGTAGTGGTGGTACTCACGCTGCTGCAGTTTGTCAGATATAATTCCACACCATTTGTTTGATTTTGCCATGGTGACTATCATAGAGTATTGAATGCTCCACTATGCAAGCAGCCTTGAAAAACTCGATTAGCTGCATGTCCCTAACAAAATCCTTCTTTAATCCTCTTAATCAACAAATTGATCTTAATAATTAGATTATTATAGTTTAGGATTATTCTCGTCCTCTTGTTCGGAATTCTTTTGGTGCAAATGGATCTCAACAGGAGCATTTTGTTCTCTCGGGTGCTCCAGGTTTCATCAGAACTATATTTTCTTCTTTGGAGTTTTCCATCTTTCCCATGAGACTTCCATCTTGCTTCATCATGACCTCCACCAAGAATCTTGAAAAAAATAATAATAGTCATTTGAATACCATTAGTTTACTCAAGCTGTGCCCACAATGTTTTCTCATAATTTCTCTTTGTTAGGTTGTTGACTAGAAAATTATTATTAACTAGCTAACGCGGCGAATTTTATACCACCTAAAAGTGCATTCACAAAAACTTAGGCAACTACATTAGAGAAGATATTGAAATCAATTGCTATTAACTAATTTTATTTCGGCGGACGGTGTCGAGGCTATAGTACCAGAAACTAATATTGAATTTACGGTGATGGCTTTATACAGAATTTTAAGCATTTCCACAGATATCTTTCCAGAAGAGTTGAGTAATTTTCTTGAGGTTTCTTCCGAGAAAAACATGGTGCTGACAGGAGACATAAATTTAGACCTACTTCACTCTACTCAAGTGTTGGATAATTACAATTTTGTAATGATTAGTCATGGTTTTGTTTCATACATTAATCAGGCGACAAGAATATGTCAGCAGACAGCAACCTGTATTGATTTACCTTGATATTGCATACAGCAATGCTGTGGAGTTTTCAGCAGACAGCATATTAATATAACTGATCATTCATTGATTAAACTAAATATATCATGCATTAGTACCAATAAGACTGACAGAATAGTAAATGGAGAAAAACTAGACATAACTGCATTAAAAAATTAAATAACTCATTAGATTTTACCGAAATATTCACTCATATCGATGTTGATAGAGCTCTTGAAAATTTTATTGTCATAATAAATTCATGTATTTTAGCAGCAACAAAAAACAAGTTTTAAAGCTAACAGCAAACAATTGAGTTAGCGTAAGCCGTGGATCACAAGAGATTTAATAATCAGAGTAAATGAAAAAAAATAGTCTATATAAACAAAATTTGAGGCATCCAGATAATATAAACTTAAAACAGGCATATATAAGCTTATAACAGGCAAGAGCACGAGACTGTCTAAAATTGGATATTAAGAAATCTAAAGAAAAATATTTTGCTGAGATTTTTTAATCTATAACGAGGAATGTTAAAAAGTGCTGGAAGACCGTTGACAAACTAATAGGCTTAAAGAAAAAGGATAGACAAATAGATGAGGTTTGTATTGATAACACCTATTTAATTACAGGTAAGCCTGCAATGTCTGGAGCTTTTAATAAGCATTTTATCAATATCAGCCAGCAAGCTAAGCGAAAAGATAGCATAATAGATAACGTGCAAAGAATCTTTCCCATTAATCCACCTTTACAATCAATGCTTTTCAAACCAATCACTCTATCTGAAGTAGAACGAATAATAGTAAATTTAAAAAAATAGAAAATCTTCTGGTGTTGACGGAATTAGTACAAAAACTGATACAGTATAGACAAACTACCATACTCAACTAAAATTATTTGTTAATTCATATTAAATTATTTTTTTCCGATTTTAGTATTCTTGGTGGTTTCCCTATTCTTTTACAACGTTTTCCTCCAAACAAAAATAATTGAGGAGGAAATTCTCTATACTTCAAATATTCTTCTAGATTTTTCTTTGCATTTTGAAGAATAATGTGAATGCTGTCATGTCACGTGAGAAGGGATGATATTTTAAATCATCACAATAATTGTTGAAAAAAGAGGAATTGGATACAGGGGCGCACCCAGACTTGGTTTTTTTTTGGGGGGGGGGGGGCTTCCCCCAAAGACCAAAGAGCGGTCTGCGATTTTGCTGACCTTTTTGCAAAATAAGCCTAATACACTTCCCACCCCCCACAGTTTACACCCAAAATTTACTTCAACTTTCTTTATTAATTACACAATTGTTTTAGTTTATATCTTGAACAACTAGGCTGAAAAACTTGGAGTTTGTTGCACATGTTCGGGTTAAGGCCCAAGATGCATGATGAGAAGGTTCCAAAATATCGCCGGAAACTGACAATACTTGAAAATCTAGTGTTCGATGTTATGGCCCGGAATAAACTATTTTTGAAAATTTTGTTGTTTACCGTTTCTTAAGAGTCATATGCCCTAGGAGTTTGTATCCAGTATCATTTACGACCAAGTACAGCTTTTAAAAGTCCCCCCCTCAAAAAAAATTTGATCATTTTTAAAAGTTATATAAACTCTCTCTTCCCATCACTGGGGTCAGTCGGTGAGCTGCGAGCAAAGAGAATCAATTCTTTGTATTTTTCCCCTGAGTTTCAAGGGGGCTGAGCCCCCTGGCTAGGCTATTAAAAGGCGAGCATAGCAAGCTAGGTGCCAGCTAGTTATCTAAAAACCAACAATTTCTCCAATACATTTTTCCTCATTGTTTGCGTATTTTGTAGAATACCTACTTCAATGGTAGTTAAAGACGTGTAACAATTTTCCAGCTCTTTTACCATCAAACCGATTCAATTCACCACATGAATGAAAGCCCTAGAGATTCAGAAAGACAGCTACAATATTCCACTATCTTCACCTCTTGTTAGTATCTACAATTTTTTGGTGAATGTTCGATGCTTCTAGACCACTTACATTATTTCCATCAATGGCATTCCTAAGATATGTTTTAGTAGTGTTGTAATGATATTGTTATGTAATGCTAGGAAGAAGAAAAAAGTAATTACTGCTGTGTCAATACGTCTTCCAGTTAGCAGCAATAAGCAGCGTGTTTTGTTTACTCCTGTTCTCCCGTCGCCTTGCGGTTCATCTAGAGACCTCTAGAATGTTTACTTAATACTTTTTTGGAATAGTCTCAAAAAATGGAGAGCGCTTTTATCTGTTTACTTTAGAATTTGATAGAAAAATAGAGATTCCTCTCGTTCTTTTCAGAATGATGAAAATGTATATAAAACAGAGGTTCTATAAACAATTAGTTTGATTCATTGCTTGGATTTCGTTGACATAACAAATGGCAGTAGCCTACTAACGTTTGTTGTGTCAAGTGATAACCGCAGTAATATAGTGACTGTATTTGTAAGACTTCCTTTACATTTTATAGAAGTGGACTCATTCTCAGTGCTTTTATTGTAATACGGTGACAGACTTTTGCTACGTAAGTTTTAATTGTTCTTTTTAGACGTTTCTTCTTGAATTATTGAACACGTATTATTTCATATTTGAACGACCTTTTAACAGCTAGTGATTGATTTTTGTACAGTAATATAGCAAATTCTTTATTAGCTGAACATTATCGATTTATTTGTTTCTGATTGATTTATTTTGTGTGATATAACTGATTAGTGCGAGTTGTCAGTAATTTGTGTTGATAAAGTGCGAGTGTTAATTTGAAGTGTTACTTGCATTATATTACAGATAGAACCCGTAACAATATTGTTATGAACATTATTCCATTTAAACAAGTGTGAAACATGAAATGTACAAAAACTTATCAGGCTGATATTGCGCATATAATTTTCTTGATAAATATCAACATTTTGATAAAGACCTCAGCTCTTTGTTGTTGGGGGGGGGGGGGGAGGGGGTTAAGCCCCCAAAGCCCCATCCTGGGTGCGCCACTGCTGCTGTACAACTCTTTTACTGTTGCTAGTATGTTGTTCGCAGTATTGTAGTTTTAGAAAAAACAAAAAATGTTGTACATTCTCCACTTACAAGTTAAGATCCAAGTTGAAACATAGGCTAGGCGTACTACAGTTCTGCATTCATGAAAAATGGAGTCTAGTGAAGATGGTAGGCTACCGTACTATGGTATTACATTACTTGATATGTTATTGCATTTGATGAATAAATTGGCATTCACATAACTCACTTCATTGAGTCATTCACCATCAGACCCTCTTTAGCCGATGTTTCAGTCCAGCCAATGAAGTTGTTCTCTTTGTAAAACGTTTCGATGGCCATCTGCTCCACCTGGCGGTGTGATAGGTCGCACTGAAAATTGGATCATTAGGATAAATAGGGTATCACTGGATAAATAGGTATCTGCTATGACATTTTTCGAAATGATTCACTAAGCGTGCTTGTACAGTAGGGGATCCAATTCTTGATTGTAATCACTGCTGCGGAATGGTGTATGAGCAGCATGAATTCCCCAGCATGTGATTGATTTTGAGACGGTGGCTATAATCGGGTATTGGATGCTCCACTATGAAAGCGTCCACTCTTGTTTGTTGAGCTAGCTTTTACAGGTCTTCTATGTCTGTGCTATACCGTAGTGGCAGACATTTAAAAGATTTTTTTCAAGTTTGGTAGTGGGGTACCTAGGAAGTTAACACCAAATTATGCATAATTTGGGTGTTTAGGGTGTTGGGTGGAGTTTAGGGTGTTAAACTCCAGGAACTCTTCATGTAGATGAAAGTAGGAATATAAGTTCATATTTTTAGCTTTTGTGATCATGACACGTACGTAGCCATGACCATATGTGATTATCATACAGCAAGAAAGTGCGTTACTCATACAGCATAGTAAGGCCTCTAGTCCCTACATTTATTTATTTATTTTAACTTTGAATTTTTCTGGGATTTCGTGTTCCATAACGATCTGCGTTATTAATATTAACTTTTTATTGTAAATTCAACGACTTGCAGTCAGTTAAATTTACTGACTGTAAGTCGTTAAATTTACAATAAAAAGTTGATTTGAATTTTTTTGAAACTTGAAATCTCATGGCTATAGTGGCATCAATCGTTATAAGAAAGTGATGGGGACACAAGGTTGATGAAAGTGATAGAGGTTGAAAAGCGAAATGCTTCTTGTTAAAATTAAAAAAAGAATAAAATTTGTTAACTCTGTATGAAAATGAAATAGAATCTTAGATATAATTTGAATTAACTTTCCCATGAATTTGCGTTTTCTCACCTTATTGGCTAGTAGCATACATGGTATCGGACTACCATCTGGGAGAGTACACTTGGAATCAACATCTTTTTTCCATTTCAAAGTATTTTCAAACGAGTGCTTGTTTGTGAGATCAAACATTATGATGCATCCGTGAGCATCTTTGAAATAAACTCTTGTCATCCAAGTAAATCGTTCTTGTCCTGTAAAAATATTGCGATTAACATCAATAAAAGTATTAATACTGTATTGAACTATTGTAATAGGAATTAATTCTGATTACCGGTACTTGAAACTATGACTAACTTGTAAACTTGAATTTGAGTCGAAGGATTGAATAAAATTCATGATTTGTTATTGTAAGGAACTCAAATTCCTCATTTCTCACAGCCACAAAAAGTACCTCAAGCACATAAATCCATCAGCACCAAATTTTTTTTTTTTTTTTTTTTTTTGAGGATGAAGCCCACATAGGTCTGAGACCTGTGCGTGGGTAATGAGTTGGATGATGGTGATTGATGAGTTGGACCTACAGTTTTAGGTGGGTTCCGAACCACCGGATTGAATGCCTTACCAAAAATTCACAAAGCAGATATTTATCAGACCTCTCATAAATCACACACAAGCACCTGCACACAAATAAGCAAAACTCCTAGATTAAAAATAAGACAGAACATAACATTCCATCAGCAAACAGCAGTAAAAAATATCATAGACCTGACAAACTACAAAAAATCCATATACCGCACAATTCCACACTATCTTCTCTTGACATTACAAATCTTTACAGCATTGTACCCATTTACCAATTACAATAACAATCCTCAAGTAAATTCTTCCATAAAATTTTGCAGTAACTGCAAATACAACATTCAATTCTTGGATTTCTTGTTCCATAACGACCTGTGTTGTTTATATTAACTTTTTGTTGTAAATTTACCGACTTACAGTCAGTTTTAACTGATGTTTAACTGACTGCACGTCGTTAAATTTACAACAAAAAGTTAATACAGTATTCAATAAAACTTGTTTGCATATTCTTATACAGTACAACAAGAACTATCATTAAGTCTATCAAATCTTTCAATTATTAAAACTCATTTTTTCGCATTAATTTGTATTTGCGCTCAGATAATATTATATTGCTGATTTCGCAATCATAGGGCCACTGTTCATGGTGCAAAAATTATTTATAGTCTACAGAATTTACATGGATTACCTGTGGTATGGTAGGTAGCCTACCATTAAATACAAGTAGCTTGGAAGAAAATACTAAATATCGAGGGCAGTTTTTGTAGAGACGTTTTTATGCGGAATTGAATAATGACGTGCTAGCCAATAAATTACACAGCGCGTGTGGAGATCGAGCGCAGCATGTTCTTAGTTTGTCATTTCCCAATTCCACAAGACCTTACAAAAGAGGTTTTATCTACCAGAAAATCAATACTGTAACTAACTCATGTTCAATTGAATAGAATATTTTCAATTCAATATAGAATATTCACCTGCAATATCCCACAGTTGTAATTTAACGGTTTGTGTATCAGACCATTTCAAAATTTTTAAAGCAAAGTCTACGCCCACTGTTCCTTTATACTCTTTACTGTAAGAGTTCTGTACATAGCGTTGAACGTATGATGTCTTGCCCACTGTCGGATCTCCAATCACAATAACTTTGAATAACTTTTCTGGCATAACAGGTTGTTCTGAAAAATGACACAATTAATAATATTAAAAAATAGATAGGCTACTTCATATATTTTCTTATATAACTTGAGGTTAACCTACTGATGGCAAGATTTATTCATGATAACGAAGAGGTTATTAACAGATATAATTATGATGATTTAGATAGAATGATTACATCCACTGCGGCATTGTTTACAAGAACAAGGTAAATTTTATTTGTTCAAGTATCAAGTTCATCTAAAAAAAATTTTTAATAAACAATCTCTCATTGGTATGGTCAGACGTCATTGAATTCGAATAATATTGCAGATAGCAAGAATTAATACAAGAAGTCTTGAATGCAATTTCATTGTGATAATCAAATGCACAGAGTTTGGTAATAATTGACCGAACGAAGTGAAGTTTTTACTCAACAGCTCGGCATTTCGTCTGTCCGTCTATATGAATGTCTGAATAGTTGACTGCTTATCTTTCTTCATTGTCTTCTCTGAGATGGCAATTTCTGGAATATCTGAAGATTTACTTGCTTTTTCCTGGTTACTTTAAATTCAAGCTCCACACTCCAGCTTCTTGAGTCGATTATTCTTGATTGATTCCATGGTTTTCGAATCCTCTTTTCACCTTACTGACTTCTTGATTAACAGAATCAGCAAGATTTTTAACCTTCATGGCTTCTTCTTGTCATGAGGTAATATTTTCCTGTAATTTGCCACATTCCCATATTCTCTTGAAGTTCGCCTTTCATGGACGTCATATTCTCTTGTAGTTTGTCCTTCATGGATTTGAAGTTCTGCTCCATAGATGTAATATTCTCCTGAAGTTTGCCTTCCATGGATGTCATATTCTCTTGTAGTTCCTCCTTCATGGATGTGAAATTCTCCTGTAACTTGCCCTCCATGGATGAAATTAATTTTAACTTTTCATGTGAAATTTAACGACATGCAGTCAAATATTTGTTAAGAATAAGTGTAATAACTCACTTAATCTGGCCGAGTATTAATCAATTAACAACGCAGTTCGTCATGGAACAAAAAATCCAGAAATCAATTTTGTATCCAGTCTCGAAGAGGTAGGTAGCTGGGTCTTCTCCTTCTCCCATTAACGCTTCATGAAGCCGGTCTTGCAGAGTTGACTTCTTTCCAAATCACAGTCTTCTAATTCACGTTTGAGATCGGCCACTTTCAATGTAATTCTGCCAGCTATTTTTAATAAAAATCGAAAAATCCTCAACTTCTGACACCAATTGTTATGGGTTCTATAGCTTAAAAATAACACTGAAATTAAAACTCCCACTTTATACATTTTATCTTTAAAATACATTAAAAAATGTTTTCTGGATTGAATTCATTTATTTAATGCATTTGTGGTTTATTATCAATGAACTATTCAATAGTATATCTAATATTCATATTAAGGCATTAGTAGTGACTCACTAAATTGTGTCATGAAATTGTAAGCATCACTCTCTGGGTCACTGGCGGCAGCCTCTTCTTGTTCATCAGTGTCTACTTCAAGGCTTACTGATGTGTCCCACTGCCACTGCTGGCTTCTGTACAATAATTGAGAATCATCAGACTGTGGTGCGAACAGTAACAATTTTCTGTTGTTGGACATCACAGTAAGCAGCCCAATAGTATTTTGATCATCATGCAGACTGCGAAGCTTCCTTGAAAATGGAAACAATCAATTAATCATCAACTTATTTATATTTTATAAAAAATAAACCACCAACTAATAACAGAAATATTTTTGTTTCAACCGATTACTGTATATGCATTGTTCCATAATTTGAGAACATTATGTAATCTTATTAGATACCATACACGTCTAGATTCTGTCCCTTTCGACAAAACTTGTGCTGGAAAATAAGAGATTGAAGGAGTTGTGGAGAGGAGAAGAGGAGAAAAATGAAGAAGAAGGGGAAACGCGCTATAAGGGATAAGAAAGAAGAGGCAATTAAAAAGAGAATAAGGGGAAAAGGAAAAAAGAATTTAGCACAGTAAAACGAAAGAAAGAAGAGAAAGAAGAAAAAAATAAATGATAAGAAAAAGGAGAAGAAGTTGAAGGAAGAAGAAGAAAAAGAGACTATGAAATTAAATTTGTGAATAGGTTATATCAAGTTTCAGATATCCAGATTTAATTCAATTGGGTAACCTGCCAGTGTTTAATAAAATATGTATGTAGGACCTTTTATTAGGTATGAGGCAGATATTGATGCTTGGGAAAGCAAATAACCTCTGTGAATAAATGAAAATAAATAAAATATTTTATTTCCAAGAAAAATATGAAACTAGATTTTCATAAGACTATAACTACGAGTAATTGCTATTTCAATATATAAAACTACCAATTGATGGAAATTACCCTACCCAACTATTGCATGTATCATGTTCTAGAGTAGGGAAGGAGGGTTGATATTTGGTAAGAGAAATCACATATTATTTTAAATTATATTTTGTAGTGCGCTATGTCATTGATATATATGGAAAGCAAATTGTAAAATTTTGGTGCTGAGTGGCCTCTGGTATATGGCTTTCTTAGGATCATCAGCAATAGAATGTGCCTATTTTTTGTGTCATGTACGTTGTTCCTGTTTTGAAAATGTGCTGTGTTTCTGTGTAGTCGTCTTCAGATGATTTCTTTGAAGTATAGTTGTCTTGTATCCACCACACCAAACTCGTATAGTTGGTGTTAGTCCTTACACTCTTCCTTGTGGTACTCCATATTCCATCCTCAGTTTGCTGCTCATGCATCCATTCACTCTGACATACTGTGTTCGGTTGGATAAGTAACTGAATTAGCTCCATGCTATTTCTCTGATATCATAGTTGTTTTCCCTATTCAGTAGAATAACATTATGGTATTGACACAGTATCAAAGGCCTTCTTCAACTCTAAAAAACTGTCAATGCTTTCTCTTCAATATCACATTTTTCAGCTATCTGTGAGGTAACATGCTGGATGGCGTCATTGGTACTTCAACTGGCCATATTGGTTGGACAATAAAACGTTTTTTTTTCAAAGAAGCTAACTAGTTCAGTTTTAATACAATACTCAAAAAATGTTAAGTATGTTTAATATATATATTTTTATCACCACATCACCAGACTTGAATATTGTCAAATAATGGCTTTATTCAAACAATGTAGAAAACACGATCTACAAACATTTTATTCGCTATCTGTATCAAGGGTTTAGCAAAAGAACTGCACTATTTTGTTTCAAGAATCCTGGTTTGACACAATCGGGGCCTGATGCTATTATCCTCTGTAACTGTATACTTGTCCCTATGATACTGTGACGTTTTTAAAGCGGGGCTCTGTGGATTTATTTGAGTAAGAACAACTAATTAAGAAAACAAGACAATTTATTACACTGAATAAATACAATAAAATTGATACTCAAGAATATGTCGAAATGGATGGCGCAAGTTTACAATTATTATGATCTTACTAGCTCTAGTTCTACCATAAAAAACATAATCAGAAGCTATCAATTAATGTACTGATCTACCAGTATTTATAAACAAAACACTATACACTATTTAGTTTTGAAATAACTGACAATTTAACGTAAAAATATACATAATTTTTTAAAGGGGATCTACTATGGGAAAACAAAATGTGTCCATCATGTGTCTTTTTTATACAGTGTTTCAAGAGTTCAAAATAATTCTCTGACTGCAGAGAATAAAAAATCAGATGAATGTAGGTCTGGAAACGCTTTGTTTCATAAATACAGAGGGCGGAAGATTACAGCTATTCTCATCATTCATTCAGAAATATCTAAGGCCCTTAAGTAGGTGATGTGAATACAATTGAAATTAGCTGAAACGTGCTACAAGATTTACTACCATAAATTTGTATGGTGCCCACATCATTCTGAGACTGGTAATTGGGTAATGAAGTGAACGAAAAATTCCAGTCTGAACACGAATCGAGATTACCTAATCTTTGAATTAGTGGGATATTTTACAAAACCTCATAACATGATAATAAAAACACGTTTTTTCATTGTAGGCCTAGCGGATTATTCACATTAATTTCCAATGAACAAAAAAATCAATTTCTCCTTCAAAACTTGTGAATTCCATTTTTGAAATGAAATATGAATGTACTCAATTGTCAAAAACGCTTCCAAAAAGTTTATAAAGTGGAGTTTTATTGATTCAAAGCACACTAATTTTGCACGAATGCTTTTTACTTTCTATTATTGTGTGTTTTGATATAATTTAAATTCTGATTTTATGCCTTTCAATCTTGAAAACGCCTTTTGCCCGTTTTGTGTACTTCATAGGATAACTCAATAATCACGGTAGTTTTTGTTTCATTTAATTTTTCAGCTTATTTCTCATCAAATGTACCACCTAAATGAGAGCTCTAGAAGCCTAGTGTTTTCTGAATGAGTTGATAAAGATAGCTCGACACTCTTCTGCTATCTTTATTTCTGGGATATTCTCGTTTTTTATGACTGAATTGTACTTTTTCTTGTTTTTCTCTCTTTCTAAGTGAACTGATTACTCGTTTCCAGCGCTCAATGTATATGATTTGCTGGCAGCGTCTACAGATCAGTTTAAAATATGTCTTATTTTTTCCCTGTAACTAATTTGTCATTTTTCTATAATGTTTTTAATGATTTAATAATTAAAATATTCTATTTTTGCAATTTTCTTCCCAATGAATGGAAAAAATAATACTGCTGGCAAAAGTAAATTTAAGCAGCTTTGCTTGGTCATTGAAGAATTAGTAGGCTGTCAATGTTTGTCTGTGAGCAAAATGATGAGATTTTTCAATTGCATAACCATTAACTACGTATTGAAATATAATAAGTTAAATAATGTTCTCTCGAAATTTTATTGATTTAAAAAGAGCATTAAAATATATTTATTCATCCATTCAGTTACTTTTTTGTATATGTTTCAAAATAATCAATCAATACACTATAGAACAAAATAAAAATTGATTTAATTCCAAGTTCTAGTTTTGCCAAAACTTCCAGCGCTCAATGTATATGATTTGCTGGCAGCTTCTATAGATCACTTAAAAACATGTTTTTTTCCTGTAACTAATTTGTAATTTTTCTATATTATTTTTTATAAAAATATTCTATTTTTTGCAATTTTCTTCACAATGAATTGAATAATATAATATTGCTGGCAAAAGTAAATTTAAGCAGCTTTGCTTGGTCATTGAAGAATTAGTAGGCTGTCTATTTTTGCCTGTGAGCAAAATGATGAACTGTTATGTAAGTGCTTATTCCAGAGTAGCCTTTACCATAAAAGCTTATACCTCGCTTTGAAACCGTATTCAAGGCATACATGCCAAAATAAATTAACATAATATCTAATTTCTAAAAATTAGATTATTATGCCAAAATAAATTAACATAATATCTAATTTCTAAAAATTAGATTATTATGCCAAAATAAATTAACATAATATCTAATTTGTAAAAATTAGATTACTATTAGCTCAAGCCTAAGTTTTTTGAGAGAAGATATTGAATATACAAGATTATAGATAACAAAAATAAATAAAGCCTATCATTAACAAAATTATCCAATTTGAAATAGCACAAATTATTAGTAGCCGAAAACTTCGCACTCATTTTGTGTTATTCAAGAAAATTTCATATATTTCGTGGATGGTTTGATACAAATATTCAACCATGAAGCTAATTCTGGAGAATGAAAGTGCAGTTCGTTAATAAAATTAATAATTTGCAAATTTATTATAATGACGATCTAATCAAATATATCTGAACACTTCTTCTCGGAAACAGTCAGCATTATCGAGAGCGTAAGTATAGATAAGGGCTCCTGGAATAAATAAATTATTGTCCTTATTGTTATAGGGCAGATGATACCGCATGAAATAGGATACTCGATTGTATTATATTGGGTCATAATTGTTATGCAATACATAAATGAGCTAGACGAGATAGCAAAATTCTAGTCCCCGAAAGACCCCATTTAATTTAGTTGAAAATATCGGAGCTTCAAGCAAACTGATTTGATTTTGATTTTTTTGAGAAATCAACATGATATTTTGTTTATATATATTTATAAAACCCCGAACTTTTTTCTTAGTATTTATGGATTAAACTCTCGTCAATTTATGAGAATATTGTCAATGATCTGGTAAGTTGTTTGCCCGGTATATCCTATCTTTGGAACCGGTATAACGGTACTATAAAAAATAAAGTCGAATTCTTCCGTGCATGTGATAAACAGATGAATATGGATAAATGGCCATGATACGAAAGAGTTTATAACCAAAACTTCTATAAACTAATAGGTATTTCGAATGTACGGTACTCACCTAACTGCTAATCCCTCTGCTCAATCTGCATTTAACTATCTAGAAATAATTCAGAAATAAAGAAGGCCCTTGAAGAAGCCAACTATGGACAGCAAGAGAAACAGGGACAGGTTCATTACATAATACACATAACACTGCAGTACGTAGCCTTCTCATATAGCGTCCGTATAGTCTATCAGAAGAGAAGCTACTACTGCCGAGTAGAGGAATAGGTGTGTCGACTGTCTTGGCCTGAACGGCTTGCACACTCTTATATAACATTAATATTTGTCATCAGTCTTCCTGCCCTACGCCTCTGTTAATAATATAAATAGCCTAGGTATTTACAATGAACCTAGGCTGTTGTCTACAATCGTGTTAAGTCAAGTGCACTGCAATGCATGTTTTAGACTCATCGGGCATCGTCAGCTATCATTTATTGGGGAGGACGTATGCCTGCTTGGTGGGGGGGGGGGGGGGTTAGGTGCCTTCCATCAGAGACTGCTGAATAAACTTTAACAACACTGCTTATAGATAATGAAGAGGTCTAAATAAATAAAATAGGGATGTTAAAAAATTGATAACAATTTATTGTTACTGTATTTGATTTGATATAAGTCCAGTAGGGTCATTCCACGTCAAATCAACACACTTTTTTCGGTGACTATCTCGGATTTTGATGAAATTTGCTTAACTCGTAATAAGTGATGAGAGTAACAAAAATACATAATATTAGATTTTTATTCCAATCCGTTTACGAGTTAAAGCCATTCGAAATTAAAAAAAAAAATGGAAAACCGACATTTTTTTAATTGCTCTAGCAGCTGGTGCAATCAAGCTAGAGAGCTGTTAGTGGTACTTGAACCACAAATGAACTTTTTGAGATAATCAAAAATGAAATATATTTTTGGGGTTAGCTTGAAAATTTTCAATTACAGCACATATAGTGTTGCATATCACTGTAAGGAGCAATAAAAATGCTGCAAAATGATACTACTTACATCTCTCTAGCTTGATTGCATCATGCAGCTGCTAGAGCAATTTAAAAAATATTCCTGGATTTCTTGTTCCATGACGAACTGCGTTGTTAATATTAACTTTTCATGTGAAATTAATATTAAAAAATATGTCGGATTTCCAATTTACAGGGATTTTTTGAAATTTCGAATGGTTTAACTCGTGAACAAATTGGAATAAAAGTTCAATTTATGTAGCCTATTTTTGTTAGTTTCATAACTCAGTATGAGTTTACCAAATTTCATCAAAATGTGAGGTGGTGACTGTAAAAGTGAGTTGATTTGACGTGGAGTGACCCAGTACCGTAAATTATGGAAGGTCAGTGTGGGGGGGAGACCAATGATGTGTTGGTGGTGTGCTGTAACTCTAGGCAATATAATGTAAACACCTGATGGAAAAGTAGGAGTTCTCTAAAAATAATTCATTAAAGACGTTAGGCCTCAAGTTGGGTTAATCTTATTTGAAATAATTATATAATTTTTTTATGAAGGAAAATTCGAGTAAATGAGTCTTTACCTAGAAAGGGGGTCCTTCCCCCGGAAATGCTTAGAAAACAATCAATTTTATATTATGAATATATAATAAATGTACTCACATTAGGCCGAACGTTTTCGAGGCATTGAATCTCATCTTCAAGGAATCCTAGATCGGCGATGTTGGTTTGTTGGTTAGAATTGTGGTTTTTGCAATGTGGTAAAAAAGTTTGTGTAATTTAAAATTTAATTGTTCATTGAGAATGTTTTGTTTATTGAGTGTGGTGTGTTTGAAAATTTCAAATTTTTCCAAGGTGTTGAGTTCGTGTCCTTTAGATTTTATATGTAGAATTTGTTGGTTGGCAGTGATGTCAGTGTGTCCAGTTTGAATGATATGGTCTGCAAAGGTCGATTCTGTTTTTGTATTTAAGGCTTGTAAATGTTCTTTGTTACGATTGAATGCGCGGCCTGTTTGTCCTATGTAAAATTTGTTAATCAGAGCAGTTGAGCATATATATATATTATTGTCTTGTTTTGCACTATTTATGTTCTGCTCAACATGAGATCAGACCAGTTTTCAAGCTCAGCCAAACAGCAATAGCTCAAATTAAAAAAAAAACCAACAAAAAAAATTATTTTCGAAAATCAGGGAGTGTACAGTATTTTCTGTTTCAACTGCAAGAAGAAATATATAGGACAGACCAACAGAAGAATCTCCGCCTGCCTGTATAGAAGAGCACAAACTAAGCATCCGTAACAAGCAACTCACCTCTGCTTTATTCCAACATGAAAGTACGACCGGCCACAAAATTAATTTCGATAGTGCTAAAGAGTCAACATACAGGAGTACAAGGTCAGAATAATTCGGGAGGCGCTGGAAATCAAAAAACAAGGAAAACTCAACAAAAGAGATGACAGGCTCAGTATTTCGCATGGAAAATAATTCTAAATCAAGAGCCATTACTGGCAGAAATAAATCAAGAAGAGGTCAACGATATTGTGGTCCAAAGCCTTCAAGAACGTCTACCTGAGCAGGAGTGGGTTGGGAGATTCGCCCTCCGCCCTCGAAGAAATTACGAACTTGTATCAACCCTCTGAAGGCAGTGTGGTACTGACCATTCTCCAAGTCAGAAGATGTTGTTTGCGATGGCAACGAAACGTCACGTGAGTAACGATTTAAATAAGTATTATCTTTCTAATCGGATGTACCCGGAGACACACCATTCATACATATATTGTTACGGGTTCTATCTCTAAAATAAAGCTGGCAACACTTGAATTTATCACTCGCACTTTATTTACATAAATAATCCACAACACGTACGCACTGATCAGTAATATCTTACACAAAATAAGCAATCAAAAACAGATAAATCGATATTGTTCAACTGATAAAGAGTTTTCAATATTATTGTACAAAAATCAATCTCTAATGTTAAAAGGCCGATCTAATATTAAATAATAACTGTTCAATAAACTGTCCAACAATTCAAGAAGAACGTCGAAAAAGAACAATTAAACATACGTAGCACAAGTCCGTAATACAATAATAGCTGTGAGTATAGTCCACTCCTACAAATTTAAAAAGAATTCTCACTAAAGGTACAATATACGGTAATTAATTATCACTACAGAACTGTCACTTGTCTCGACAAATTTCAAGCAAGACTGAAACTAATGTTCACCTAAGCGTTCGCCTTAAATAGGTTTTTTTATTCAAAATCCAGAAAGACTTCTTTCCAGAGATTTCTCTATTAATTACTCAAATAAACAGATAAGGACTCTCGCATTTTCCACAATATTTGATAAGATTCCATTAAATTCTAATTAAACACCTAGAATATTCTACAAAGTTCTAATTAAATATCATACAAGTGTCAAAGTAAACTACAAGATGAAGAGAGTACAGAAGAAGAGTGATTAATTGCTTAGACCGGGAGACTTGTTGACACTAGCAGATAACACCGAGAACTGTTCCTTCTTTCCATGTTCACAACAATATATACATTTATATATAATATACTTATATAATAAAATACTGAATTGTTCACTATTATTATTAACTACTGTATTTTAATTATTAAAATATATTGTATATAATGTGTTTTATAAAACATTATATACATGGTACATATTACATACAATATATTTCATATAATATTACATATTAATATCCTATATTATAAAATATGCAGCTTTAATAATAAAATAGTACATAATAGATAGATTTTTTCAAGTACTAGTGCTCAGTTTTTCATTTTATTACTTACCTTAAAGTTACTGCAAGACGTTCACATGGTATAATAGAGTTCAAAATAAAAATTTTCCAATTCTTCAACATATGTGCTCTATTTTGCCTAGCAAATAATCGAAAGTATCCATGTTTATCCAAAAATATTCTTTGAACTTAACAGGATGTTCTCTTAAATCATGAAAAAGGTGGTGAAATTCGCATCGAATTTATTGCATTAACTGCTTCAATTCTTTTTAAACGATTAATTATATACCTTGTTTTAAGTGAAGGTGTTTCGTAGAACAAAAAATACTGTAATTGCATATGCATTGCGATAGTAATTTATTTGTGATACATTTCGGCACGTGGTTGTGAACGAACTGGACTCTGGGGAGATGAACTGCCTTGATGCTCGCTGCTTCAACTCCTCACTATGAACACCAAAATGCAGTGTTATTGTCCCCAAAGCCTCAACTTTTTTCGCTACTAGCTGGCAGTGTAGCCAACACCAAAATACAATGTTATTGTGGCCAAAGCCGATATTTAACTCCGCAGGCTGCCAACATAACACTTCAGATAAGAGGTGATGAGACATATTGAATTTTCTGTGGTAACACCAATCAACTGTATTGATGAAAGTTTATTAAATAACTGTTGGTATTCTTCAGATTCTAATTTTGTCTTGCAATATTATTTATTGTCTTTGAAATTCCATAGTATTTATTATTCCATAGATTCTGGAAGCTCCATTAATTCTATAATTCAGCTTAGCCTGCCTAGCTGCTGAAACACGGTCGCCCTGTATTGTTTCTACTCGTTTAGCTTCGAACTCGCCCAGTGTCATCGACGCTTTACTGTCGACACTAGTCGATATATCGATAGAGCCCGGTCTTCGATCGCAATGTGTGTTGTATTACCGTGTCCATGACAACGGCAACTCTAGTATGATATGCAGGTGTGCACTGCATTTTTCGTCAAGTGGGAGGTTTTAAATTTTCACAGAAAACAAATATGAGACTATTAATTTTATTCTGAAGCTAGAATGCTGTTGATGCTTGGAGCACTTCTAATCTCGGGAATTGTTTCAATTGAAGGGAAATACATAGAAGGAGAATTAAGGACTTGGGAGGTCAGTCTAATTTTTTTTCTATATAAGCTAATTGAGAATTCTCCACTCAAGCCATATATTAAATCGTTTGAAGTATCGTTTCAGGGTAAAATGGCGTGCTTGTTCAATTCCGTTAGTAGGCCCATAAACTTTTAAACTCTAGTATTATAAACTATAAACACTAGTACTATAAACTATAAACATATTAGTACCGGTACGGTACTATAAACACAAATACTAGGTACGGTAGTAGTTCTATGAATAGTGGACCTCACTCAAAAGGGTATAATATTTTTGAAAAACTTTCAAGAGCACATTCGAGTCAATTTTCATTGATGATGGAAACTGCAAAAATCAATATCTGAAAAGTCCAATAATTTTTATGACCCCTTATACCTTATATTTATACATTTTAGCAGCTCTTAATATTTATTATTTGAACGAACGTAATTAGGTCTAATTAACACGACCGCTCGGTATTTCGTCTGCTTCTTTGCCTGTCTGTAAGTATGTTAATCCCAGTTTCCAATTTGTTGCCACAAATTCTGCTGATAGTGGAAATTCACAACATTTTTGCAACATGTTGTTTTTGTTAGCAACCGATTCCTCATACAACTTTGTTGCCAAAATTGGTTTTTTGGAGTGGAAACTGCAAACGTTGCTGATTTTGTAACATTTTTACATGCATGAACAACAATAGCAAAATGATTTGTTTAATAAGCCATGAGGGACTGTCTGGGGAGCTCTTTGATCTTAACTTTTAGGTGAATTCAACGACTTGCAGTCAATTTTAATTAAGAATAAGTAATATTTTACTCTCTCTCTACGCCGAACGTTTTCGAGCTTGGAAACTCATCCTCAAGGCGATGTTGGATTGTTGGTTAGAAGAATTATTGTGGTTTTTGTATGATGTGGTCAAAAAGTTTGTGTGATTTAAAATGTAATTTTTTTTCGGAGGATGAAGCTCACAGGTCTGAGACCTGTGCTTGGGTAATGAATTGGATGTTGATGATTGATGAGTTGGACCTACAGTTTTAGGTGGATGCCGAACCACGGGGAAGTGATTTTACAACAGAGAACAGTCTTTTTTGCTGGCCAATGCAATCGATCACCCTTACAAAGAGCACCTAGGAGCTTCATAGCTTATCTCTGATTGAACAGATACCTGATACGGCACTCGGCTATCACTTCCCCAATTGTTCATTGAAGATGTTTTGTTTATTGAGTGTGGTGTGTTTGTAAATTTTACCATGGAACAATTTGAACTTTACAAACGCACCATACACAATAAACAAAACATCCTCAATGAACAATTACATTTAAATCACACAATCGTTTTGACTACATTATATAAAAACAACACTAATTCTTCTTACCAACAAATAACCAACATCGCCGATCTAGGATGCCTTGAAGATGAGTTTCCATAGCTCGAAAACGTTCGGCCTAGAGAGTGAGTAAAATATTACTTATTCTTAATTAAAATTGACTGCATGTCGTAAAATTCACCTAAAAAGTTAATATTAATAGCTTAGTTCTTCATGAAACAAGAAATCCAGGAACTCTTTGATCTTTCTTTTTCCAGTACAAAAGTGAAAAAAACATGTAGTTTGAGATATTTGAATTTTTTTAAATATTGTATTGGCTCCTCCAATTCTATACCAGATCGATTCTATAAACTATTGTAAATTTAAAGCTGTTTGAATCGATAAAATTAAAAGATTTGATAAAGTGCTTAAATTTCATGCTATGAGAAAATCGAGTGTCCAAGTACTCAGGAGAAGAAGTAATAATACAATAGAATTTTTTAAAAACTCAAATAACCCAAATTTCATGTTGTTTAGTTATGTAGGAGAGAAAAACATCAGACAAATTAAATGTTGCAATTTCACATTGCAAACAAGAAATATGCTAGGCAGGCTACATATGAAATTGGCATGTGAAAGGAATGCACTCTATTTATTCTATTCTAACTATTTTTAGAAGGTAAAAAAGAGCCCAGGCAGCGTCTACAGGAATGCTCTTCCTGTTTCACTGACTACAATATTGCACATTATAACGCTTTTTTTCAAAACGTAAGCCCCCTCCTAAACAGCAAATGCTGCAGGGTCATTCCATGTCAAATCAACACACTTTTTTCGGTCACCATATCAGATTTTGATGAAATTTGGTAACCTCATACTGACTGAGTGATGAGACTATTAGTGATGATTATTTTATTATTAAAATCAAATTATGCTTAAATGTTGAATACTGTATCAATCTCATATTTCCAGAGGTGGTCATTTTTAGCAAGATTCTGCTTTTTATCAGAAGATGGTCAATTTGAATATCATATACAATATGAGAAGGTAAGTTACATTGAATTAATTAAACTCAACAATACCGGTGCTGGAAAGCCATTGATATTTATTTTTTATGTATGTAGTCTTTTAGTCTATAGCTCATAAATAATCTGAAGAATTATGTATGAATTAATTAATACAGAATAAATTAACTCAGATTTTTTATCATTGTCACTTGAAATATCGTAAAGTATCTATTTATATTTTTATCAAACATATTTCTCGGCAGAATAAATGAACGCTTCTCTTATTGAAGAAAATCGTAGTTACAATAATTATATAGTTGAAATTTTGTTTTTTGTTTCCCCAATGCTAATGAGAATGTGTCATTTTTGCCTTGTTGTGTATTTCAATCAAATTAAATATCCTTGACGAATTTCGATTAAATGCTATGACTGAGTCAGTGTTTCTACCATGCATGCTGAAAAGGATTCTATGAATTATTTTGAAATGCGAATTGTATATATTTAACCTTTGCTGATTTGCTAGATACGCATACCTTCAAACAAGAGCTTTGAGCAATAAAGAACCATTCAATTATATTTAATGAGAAGTGCTAATGTTATATACAGCCAATTCTTAATTGATCGCGGATAAAGCAAAGTCGTGGTTTAGCCGAAAAAAGCAGAAAATCGCCTGCTGTACGTATTACTTTACTGTTCTTTCAAAACTAATACCTGAACTGCACAGTGTTACAAAAGGCGTACATATTTTTGTAAACTATTATAAGGCAGACTATTGTAACTTAATTAATAATCATACTTGTGAAATTACAGTACAGTACTGTAGTTATGTATACCTTCAAAATGTTATCCAAATTTTATTGTCGCGTTTATGCGATCAGTTTATCCTTATTTTTTAGAATATCACGGACTGTATTATCTCCTACATTGTACTGGATTGATAATAAATTGTTTCACTGTGTATCCTTTATCCTGTATCCTGCAACTTATCAATAATAATAGCTCTTTTTTCGATAGACAACATATTACGTTTTCATTTCTCACTCATTTCTACCGCTATAAAAACGAAACCACTATATGAAAACTAAAACACTAGTATGAAAACAGGCAAACCGACTCAAAAAACGAAACTATAAACCGTTTTATTTACAGTCTCTCATTTCCGTAGTAGACGAGGAAAAATGTGCACACTGCAGAGGGCAAACGAACGGATGTAGTGAATAAGATAAGATACAGTACAGTAAATGTTTTAACTATCCCATTTCCGTAGAACAGATAACGAAAAATATGCGCCCACAAACAAATGCATTTGCTTGCCCCATGTTGCTTTCAATTCCGTACTATTTTTCCCCTACAGAAGGCATCGCGGTTAATCCGCTCGCGTTAAATCAAGAGTTGGCTGTATCATTTTATTGAATGAAAGTTGTACAGTTTGTAGTTATACATGTGGTAACAAAGTAAATATGTTGTTCTATTTCTTGTTAGGACTATGCACCACAAAATTTGCTTCTTTACTACGATTCTGAAAAGCAGTGGTCATCTGTGTACAAGACAAATAAGGTTAGTTCTATTCTAAATGGTAATTTATAATGTGTATAATAGTCCTATACTTACTTTGCATTCAATGAGTAGATTATTCCAAGCAAAAGTCCAGTTAATATAACAAATGTTATTGAATTGATAATCACAGCTGTATTTGTGAAGAAGAAAAGGAGATGTACTATGCTAAAAGTAATTTGTTATGATTAGGCATCCATGCAATTTACAATCTCAATAAAGCTAAAAATTCAGAGCAGCTTTATGAATACATTCTACAAGTACCGTACTAATACTATTGGCTTGTTTTGTTTTCATAATAAATGTGGCTGTTACAATATCAAGTCTTATTATGTACAAAGAATAATAAAATTAATTAATTGACACTATAGTAAAGATTGAAGATTTCAAATGAACTGATTGGTGGCTTTCTGGTCATACAATAGATCTCAGCTTGAATTTTCCGCATGAAAAACATAACTCGGAAACATAATGATCGGTCCTACAATAGCTACTGCCCTCATGAAATCTTGCCTACAATTGTCCTCTCTATTTGAGATATTCTATGGGTTGCATACGGTGGTTTTGAGTCTGTTGAATAAAAACATAGAAATCAAAAACTAAAGAAAAATTTTATCAACAAGTACTTATATATGCATGAGCACAATGTAAGTACATGTGTCAATTTCTTATTACATATTATTATTACATCGAACTTATTATTATATTGGCTACTGCACTACTAATGTTTTTTGAGGATGAAACCCACATAGATCTGAGACCTGTGTGTGCATAATGAGGTGGATGATGCGGTTATTGATGAGTTAGATCTACAGTTTTAGGGGGGCTCCGAACCACCGGGAACTGATTTTACAGCAGAGAATAGTTTTTTTTTGTTGGTCAATCCAATTGGTCACCCTTACAAAGAAGGCCTAGGATTTCTTCGATTATCTGATTGAACAGATACCGGCTACGGCTCGCGGCTATCACTTCCCTAATTATTAATACTGTTATGAGAAGACTTTTAAAATAATGACCAGATTTGAGATAGGCTTGAGGTGAACTGAGCAAATTGGCAGAATTCAAAAGAATTAGCCTTGGCCAAAACCAAGTTAGGTAATTTAATAATTAGGCGTAGGAAAATAGTTACTCGTCTGTATTTACCTAAGCTATTATCATAGAAAATTTTCGTAGGTTTTAATCAACTTCATACATTACATAATTGCT
Organism: Conomelus anceps; assembly: GCA_948455865.1. NCBI lineage: Eukaryota > Metazoa > Arthropoda > Insecta > Hemiptera > Delphacidae > Conomelus > Conomelus anceps. Next base: position 52,289,882 of record OX418222.1, read on the forward strand.
ACGGGTTCTAGTCATAGAAGGGTTCATAGTCAGAGAACGATGGAATATTCTTTGCCCAAATTGGCGAACTCACTCAAGATGACAATATAACAAACGTTATTAATTCATTACCAACAAATTAATTGGCTTACAGCACCTATATTCCCTTAAATAAAATAGTTTCACTGATTGATTCATATTTTTTCTGTACTTTAAATAATATTTACTACATTGTCTTTGTGATAATTATTAATAACAATTTACATTTCGCAGGATTATAAATTCAAGTGTGGCAACACTGCTGAGATATATGCAATATGCTGAGAATATCCCTAGCATTTTATGACTGTCAAAACCATGAGTAATACATTATAGATCTCCTACACCTGTCCCTAGGATATGACCGTCAAATGATAAAAAAATATTTGAAGTTTGAATTCTTATTTGACCAATTTCCTTATTAACAAGGCAAACTTAAGATTGTATGGTAATTTTCTACATTTATTTTAAAAGTTCATGTTAAGATTTTTCTTTATCAATATCCTGAGGATATTCTAAAGATATCCCAAAATCCTATGTCCCTTTGGGATATTTGGGAACCAGTGTGGAATATCCTGAGGATATTCTGTGCTATGTGGCAATCCAGTCTGCAACAGCTAAGCCTCAAACAGTCCGCAACAGAATCACGAAATATTTTGAAACCAAAATATTCCTAGCAGGTTTTACTTGCTGAATTTCTGTTAATGTGAAAAAGCTAATGTTATTTATTAGAGAATAATACCAGTAAGATACGTTCACTTTTGCAGACCTGTGAGCAAAGGGAATCGGTTCTCAGTCGGAGACAAAACCAGATAATATTGCTGACCAGCTCAGATGGTTCTTCAGGTTGTTTCCATGTTGCAAACTCTAACAACTCTGGTAAAAAGAAATTTACAATTACATGTCAAAATTCGAGGAGGTTTCGCAGTGCCAGGGAAAGATGGTGGTTTATTGCTGTTAGTAATTGTAATTCAACCAAAGTAAGTGAACAAGAAGCATGTTCATTTCCAATTATTCTTCAACTAATTGTATGATTGCACATTGTTTCACTTTCTTTCCTGCATTTAAAGGATATAATTGTTCAACAGCTTCCATTTTTTGCTCAAATATGCAAATAGAACCTAGAATGTCTGCATGCTACTTTAATTGAATTTAAGTAAGTAAATAAGCATCTTTATTTCTCATTATTCTTAAATAATATTATGAATGAATTAATTTCTATTAGTCATAAAAACATTTTTACAAGATGTATTCGATGGTGGCGTCGGTAAGAAAGCTGTGTAAGTGTGGAAGTAGTCATGAAAAATGTGCCAAAAAATACTAGATCACTGAAGTGTAGTGGTAAATATCAAATATTGCATCATATTGACTGTGTTAATATATCAGAAGCGGAATATGAATAGTTAGGATCTCTGTAAGATAAAGTTTTATGGCTGTGTGACATGTACCAGTCCATTCTGTTGACAAACTTTCTTAGCGAAAACAATGAAAAAAGTTCAAAAATTGACAAGAATAATGAGATCCGAGATACTTTTCAACTTTGTAAGGCAGGCATATTTTGCATTTTGTAACTCCATCCTAACATATTATGGTCTTAGACTGTGGGGTCATTCCTCTAGTACTAAAAGAGTTCTACTGTTGCAAAAAAGATCTGTTGGAGTAATCTGTCATTCTGGCTATTTAGGCCATTGAAAACCACTGTTTGTAGTTCATGACAGTATTCAATGTGTGCATCTACCAGTGTCTAGAAGAAATAAAGTTAAGACAACATCTTTGTTGATAAATAGTGATGTGCACAATTATGCAACCAGATCCAGCTGCGATCTATTTGTGCTCAGATGTAGGTTGGAAAAGTCCAGATCTTGTTTTCCATCCACAGGAATATTTTAATCTCTTGCATGTTCCTTCCGAGATCTTTCATTATCCTCATTCCTGAAACCCCTGAAATCTTGGAGAATCCATTTTATTCCTTGGTTGAATTTTTAAGCACTAGCCATTTTGCCATCCTATCATTAATTTAGGATCCTTGGACCTGAATGTTTGCATGTTGACTTTGCCTGTGTCTTCAACTGCTTGTTTGTATATAGCTTTCAGCTTAAGACATTAAATGAACTTTTGTTGTATCAGCACTTTATTGTATTGCTTGCTCATATCTTTCAGCTTTGGATTTTGAATAACCTTTTATTGTGACTGCACTTTTATTGTAACAGCGCTTTTATTCTATTTTATAACTATGTAATTGTTAAATTGCCAGGCATAGTTATATATATATATATATATATATATATATACTTTCTGGCTGAATAAATCTTGAATCTTACACCTTGAACCTGTGTGGAATGTGGAATGGTACACATGATCATGGAAAGTGAAAGCTCCAGAAGGGCTGGAGGCTGGTAAAGATAACAGGACCTACCAGTACATGGCATTATTAACAAAACAGAGGTAGATAATAAAAATAGAAATGAATACTGTAATGAAAGTCATATGATCATTATACGCTGTTTTCATTGCTGTTAAAATTCCAAATTACTCATAAATTGCTTTAATAAAAGATATACAATCTAATATTGATGAACAATCTAATATCAAAACGCTTCTCTTTAGAAGTATAATGCATCCCTCCAGCATCTCCAGTATAAGTGTGTGAAAATCGTATATTAAATAGAAATACAGTGTCAGTTTTTATGTTAGAATAAATTATAGTTACTGCTCACTAGTGCGAAATAACTATTGCTCACTAATTTATTTTGTATCTAAATCCAAAGGAGAAAACAACATGTAGCCTATGTATTTGTTCAAATACAAGTAATCTAAATACAACCTGGTGTTCATATTTTACATTTTTTGGAATCCTGAATTGGTAGTTTTTGGGTTACTATAATGGTCATTTCCATGTTCCTTTGATATTCAGCCTGAATGGAACCCACAAAGTAAATGTTTTAACAGACTTCTTATCCATTAGAAATTCTGTTAATGTCAGTTATATAGACTTGTTTACCTGAGGAGGGTTTGTCAGTGTTAACTGATTTTACTAATGGACATGGAGTAGTAAAAATAATGATGAGATAAAAAGTCATAAAAATAATGAGATAAAAAATACATAAAAATAATTATGAGATAAAAAGTATTTTTTGTGACAATTTCAGGAATCATAATATTTTTTTAGTGTTTATCCAACGTATTTATAATTCCTGGATTTCTTGTTCCATGACGAACTGCGTTGTTAATATTAACTTTTCAAGTGAATTAAACGACTTGCAGTCAAATTTTATTAAAAATAAGTAGTATTTCACTTACTACTTATTTTCAATAAAATTTGACTGCAAGTCGTTTAATTCACTTGAAAAGTTAGTATTTATAATCTTGCATACCACTCAAAAATAGTTAATTTCTTTAATAAAGGCTTATAGTACGGCCCTCTTATCAATTCATTGCTTTTAATAGTACTTTGCCTATTATAAACAATGATCAATTTACACATTTTAATGTCAAAAATTCATCACAATTCTCAGAATAGCCAATAATACATTGAATAGCCAATAATATTACAACATTAAAAAAAGTTCAGTCAAAAGTATGCTCAATAATAATTACAATATTATAAAAATGTTTTTATATTGTAACCAGGGTCTAAGTATGCGTTACAAGCTGATGATGACAAATGGACCTCCAGGAAATTTCTGGCGTGAGCATTTTTCAGCAGATGAATTCTGTAAGTGGTCCCTACCAAAAATCTAATATATTTTTAAAATATTCATTTTAATAAAATGATGGACCAATTTCTCGTACCTACTATAAATAATACTCTTAAATAATAACATGGATAACGCATCGACCATAAATAATAAATGAATAAACAGCACTGTAGAACTTTTATAAAAGGCCATCAGTACGGTATCTAGTTTATAAAAACTTGAGGATTGACATTATTAAAAAGCACATTTGATTATCTAAAAGTGGCAATCGTCAATTTCTTGATGACCATTCCAAACGGAATAATTTATTATTGGCCGAAGTTTAAATTGAACTTGTAGCAATACCGTCAGCTGTGTGTTGTAACTGATGCAATCCTCAAAAAACGTCATCCTTCTCTTGGAATGCCAAGGAGATTATTGTTAATTGGTAATCTCATACCATGGATGATAACTATCTTGTACATTCTGTACATCATAGTCAGTTATTATTAGAGTGGAATGCTATAGAGATTGAAAATCTCTATCACGAAGAAGGCAAACTAATATTTTATGTTAAATTAAATAAATGTCTACAATGAATGAATGTTTAAATTATTTGTATTTTTCAATATATGATTTTTTAATGAATATTCCTTCATTTTTATGAGTTTTTACATACATCTACATCATTTGGCCCATTCCGGCTGTGGGTGACTTTTTAGACATTCACTGAACTCCTAAGTTTTGGTTCAAATAAAAACTATTCTAAAGTGGACCGAATTTGAAATTAACAATTATTACTAGAAATTATATTCATAACAGCTCTGTGAATTTTCAGATATATTACCAGTGCTAATTGCATTCTTCTTGACATATATTCTCCTCACCATTGCTGTGGTTATGTGTGCAAGTGAGTATCATTATTTTATTATGGGTTCTAACACTAAAATAATGCTGATTGAACAAATAATGCTTGAAAGTAACACGTGAACCTCATTTAAACAATTAACAGCAGGCACTTAAAAGTAATTAGCTCTTAAGAAATCAATAAAACAAATGAAAAGTTCAATAAAACATTCAACTAGGAAATAATATTTTAATAACAATATTAATTACTGTCCAAGACTAATGAATCACTATCAGGTAGACCAATCATTTGCAATTTATCAATATCCACTAAGCTGTTCATTAAACTGAATGATAAACTATACACTTAATGACACTGACACTACTCCAAAAAATGTTTGGTTATAACTAATTGTCTTATCACAATTGCCACCACAGTCATTCTCACTCTGAAACACAATTGTAACTAGTATGGCACTGCGTTGAACTGTTACTTATGGAGAACGTCGAAGTGCCAAGGAAGTAGAACTGTCACATAAACTTGTTATTAGGAGATCTGAGTCAAAACTGACTGACTACAAGCAGGCGTCCCCGTATTTATAGGTACAGTAGCCTTGTCTCCAGAAAATTCCAGGACCATTCTTGATGACTCTTTGATAGACAGCAGCTATCAATTGAATTAAAATATGATAGTTTATGAATAGATACTATGAATCCTGGAAGCTGACTTGATTTCACGCAGAAGATTTATTTCTAAAAAAATTGATTTACCGTATTTAATGACATTGCAATTGAAATACTTCTTGGAAGTTTGGGACTTGGTAAAAGTTCAAATAAGATCATTGGAATATTTTATTTTGTTAAGATGAAGATTTTGTTAAACTCTTCTAACGTTTTCAACTATTTTTATCATTATTAAGCTTCTGCTGTACTTCAAGTTGAGAATTATTATTGTTGAAAAAATTCATAGATCACACTGTCTCTTATTCCTTGAATGCAAGATCTGGAATTTTGAAAACTTTTTAATATGGCCAATATTTTCCTTATAGACAATAGTAAAATTTATTGTAAAAAGTGGAATGTAAAATATTCCAGATGGTGGTGTGTTAACTGGATTATAGAATTGACTAAAAAGGTGGGTAAGGTTCATCTTAGAATCATCGGACACATCGGTCATTATTTCCTAAGGGACAATGCTCACTTCAATCGCTCCTTTCACATCCAAAATCATTAAAATCGTTCAGAAATGACTACAAAGATTCAATGAATCATTTGCCGTACATATGAGCATAATTATCTACTTTGAATATTTTTATTTAATATTTTACCTCTCTACATTCTCTTGTAATTTTTATTGTTTAAGTATTACAATTGTTTGTTGAATTGCGTATCATATAGATATAGACCAGTAATAATTATCATGTAAAATATATGTTATTGAAATATTAGAAATTTCATCACAATAATAATGGATGTTCAATTCAAACAATACACTATTAATACCCACTTGACTTTTTATTGTAAATTTAACGACTTGCAATCAATTGTGAATAAATAATATTTCTACTCACACAGGCCAAACGTTTTCGAGTCATGGAAACTGTCCTTTCAGGATATTAAAATTGACTGCAAGTCGTTAAATTTACAATAAAAAGCAATATCAACAACGCAGATCGTTATGGAACAAGAAATCCAAGAATCTATTATACTTATTGCCAATTTATTATTTCAGTGGAACTTAAATCCAAGCAACTTCTCCACTCCACCTACAAAATATTCCTAGCATCTGTTTTTCTACAAGGTTTTGGAATATTTAATCTATTTATAGCTTATTCACGCTATGCTATGGATGGAGTGGGATTACCATACACCAGAGACCTCGGTAATTATGTCATAATGAACTAAGATCACTATATAATCTTGTCCTATAATTATATACTCATTTGTATTAGTGAAATTTGAATTTGTCTACGTTAATTTCTGGATAGAGTTTTTGTATAATGTTCATATTTAACTCAAAAGTTAATTTCAAGAAGTGAAATACATACTACAGAAAAGATCCTGTCAAGTAAGATTTCAAGTATTGAAACGGCTTAAGCATATAATAGTTATTTATGTATTAAGAGCGTGAAGCGCGACTTTATCGTTCGAGCTAAAACATTTACTGCGCGACGCATAGCAGAGCGTAGTAATTTTGCGAGAGCGATAAAGAATCTTCACGCGCGAATTACATACAATATTTTTCCTACAACTGCAGTTCTGGATTCCAACACAATAAAAGCTTGTAGTTTGTAACATCATAGAACATGCGCGGATTTGGTTAGGGTTCGCCATTGTTGAGGTTATGAGAATTTCACGGATTCCGTGATCCACCAATGAGAAGACATCAAAATCAAAACAGAAGCGTAAAGAAAACAGCTGGCGATCGTATAGTACTTTACCGCTCGCGAAGCAGTAAAGAGGTTTTTTACAATTAGTTTTCAGTACGTAAAGAACGAGAAAAAATCTTTTTCCTACAACTGCTCGTAAAGTAGTTCTTTACGTACTGAAAACTAATTTTAAAATACCTCTTTACTGCTCCGCAAGCGGTAAAGTACTTTACGCTCGCCAGCTGTTTTCTTTACGCTTCTGTTTTGATTTTGATGTCTTCTCATTGGTGGATCACAGAATCCGTGAAATTCACATAACCTCAAAAAAGGCGAACGCTAACCAAATCCGCGCATGGTCTGTGATGTTACAAACTACAAGCTTTCATTATGTTGGAATCCAGAACTGCAGTTTTAGGAAAAATATTGTATGCAATTCGCGCGTGAAGCTTCTTTATCGCTCTCGCAAAATTACTGCGCTCCGCTACGCGTCGCGCAGTAAATGTTTTGGCTCGAGCGATAAAGTCGCGCTTCACGCTCTTAATGCATAAATAACTATTTTTAAATGTGTCTTATTTCAAGACCCAATATTATTTTTTCAATAAAGAACAAAAAATTCTAAAGCCGAAATTTGCATTTTTTACAATACTGAATTTGAATAATGTACTTGTATGAGCGCAGAATCTCTGAAATTAGCTCCAAGAATTAATTATTCTAAGAAACCAACATTCACGAAAGTGATTCAGATACATGTTACTCAAATTATGGAAAAATAGTTCACCCTGAAAAGACTAACAAGCGATAAAGTCAATGAATTGTTTCATGTGAGTGAATATCATGGAAACTATTCACACGCTCATTTGATTTAGAAATTACATGGCGAATAAGGTGGCTTGCTTGCTGTACTGTATTACTGCTTTTAATAAATGTGCTGACCAAATTTTATTTTAAAGTTGTGATTTACTAATTTTTCATAGGCTTATTATAATCGCATTACAGTTTTCTTAAAACTTGGGTATTTGTGTAAAAGTGTGCTGGGTGGTTTGTTCATGTTTTGATATTTTGGGGATAATGAAAATTCTCAGATATTTGACATCAAATCTTTCATTCAGTCTCATGTTTATGTATTGTTCTTACACATTTAACAAATTTACCGTTGAGCATATATTATTATTTGTTCTACATAGAATATCCAAGTTATTGCTGTACTTGAAATGGTGCCGTATTTTAAACAATGGCAGTTTATTTTTTGTAATTATCAGCTTTGTCTGATCCCTATTCAAAGATAGATGTAAATGGTTGAGCTACTTAAATTCAAATAAAATGCAATGCGCACTGATGTGCAGGCTACAAACAATGTTAATGGTTGATAATGACTTTATTTATCTTGATTGATTTACAGGGAGACTTCTCGAATCCGCAAGTGAAGTGTTATTCCTAATTCTTCTACTTCTTTTAGCTAAAGGCTACACAGTAACAAGAGGAAGATTAAAATTGAATTCCAGTATAAAACTGACTGTATTCATGTGTTTATATGTCATTTCTTATTATTCGTTATTCCAGTATGAAAAAGAGGTGAGATATTTTTAATTTTTATGTAATCAAATTTTGTGTTTTCATTGCGAAAGTTGTAATTTTGGAGTCCTTTTGGTGTTTTACTGTTTAATTTATATGATGTGTTTTGTGGTTTTTCAAGCAATGATAAATTCATTTGGCATTAATGCGTAATAATAACAGTGACTAAGAGCTGTTATTCGATTTAAAAGAAGTAATCTAAAAAGAAGGAAACAATATCGATAAGTGGTGATGGAGAAATAATGGTTTACTAGTGTAGTACTATACTATTTATTTATATTTATTTCGCCATGAAAAATACAAACTCAATCATAAATATGAAAGAAATTAAATACAAAACAAACATATAAATCATAAGTATGAACTGAAAGTATAAATAATACAGAAACATAAATATCTCTTTAAGCATTTATGGCATCACCAGCAAAAAGAAAACTTAGCCCACTGGTGACCGTTACGGTCGAAAAAATAAAAAATCTTCAATATTGTTAAACTAAAGAAAAAAGCTGTGTTTTCAGAAATTACTTTTATTCTTAAATTATATTTTCTATTGAAAGGAAATAGTTATCCGTTATCCAGTCATTAATTGTTTTATTACTAATTTTATTTTCCAGATCAGAAGGGAATATATTTATAAACTTGCTGCATATATAAATTAACTCTGCCTTCTAACTACACTTAATTTCGTTTGATAAACTTCGTTTTTATAGGTTATATTTGGTCTAAAGTTGTATTGAGTTCTATTAATTATTGAAAAATTGTTTTTATCCTTAATAATATATTTTGCTAAACGTTTCAAGTAAAGTTGTCTTACAGTCATTACATTAAATTCTTGAAATAATAAATTAGTTGGATATAGCCTAGGTTTATTCAATATTGTTTTAGTAATATATTTTTTGTAAGTTATTTATGTGGGTGTCAAAAGCTCCACCCCAAATCGCTATCCCATACTCCAAGATGGATTGCACCAGTGCAAAATATACAGTTTTTAAATTCTGCAGTTTCAGTATTTTATTAATTTTATAAAATTCATATGAAATATATTTCAGTTTTTTTGCATAGAAAGTCAATTTGAAATTGCCATTTCACATTAGTTGTAAAGTTGTAATAATGAGTATATTATTAGAGTCTTTGAAAGAGTATTTCTGTTTAGATTAACTTCGAATAATTAGGAAGATTTCACAATAATTTCATCAAATTGATAAATACTCACAAGATAATCAATTTCGAAATTCCTTTCATTGCTAGAAATTATGCCGAATACCTCCTTTTCTGCGGACATTGACAACAGCAATAAATACCCAATGGAAGTTGATGAATGCCACAACACAAAAATATTCTGGGAATCCATCCACAGATCTTCCAATTGCCGGTCAGGCGTCTTAACCACTAGACTACACTAAGAACCTCTGTGCAGTAGCATTTATTTGAGATGTAGAATTTCATTTATATTCTAATAAAATTTTAATAAAATTGAAGTTTAATAAAATTGTAACATCTTCGAAATTACTTTAGGTTGGCTGTACTGACCGGTATGGCTACATCTCGAATATCTCATATGTCCGCACAGTAGCAGAGGTCTTTGGTATGATTTATAGCATAAAAAGGAATTCCGAAATAAATTAAATATCTTCTGATCAGCCTATTTCAGTATCTTGAATAAACTATAGATACTTTAATATAACAATGTTTATATTACCCTCTATATTAAATTGATATTTTTTGAATACTATTATTATTATTATTTCAAAAGTTAATTTTAACCAGGTGATAGTATACTCAGTTCATGCTTAATTTATACTTCTTGAACAATCAACTTGAAAGTTCAATTATTTTTTCAGTATTTTGATCCTGGTGAAGTGCTTTATATATATGAATCACCGGTAGGATATGGACTGATTGGCCTCAGAATAGCAGCATGGTGGATGTTTATATATGCTAGCATTTTTACTTTGAAACATTATCCAGAAAAATCGTCTTTTTACTATCCTTTCAACCTCATTGCATCACTATGGTAAGAGAAATATTTTAATTATTAATAAACATTATACATTAATTTGTCTTTAAATACAATATGGCTACAACAAATTTTTATTTTATAGTATTTAAACTGTAAATATTTTATTGTAATGTCACTAGATGTGTTTTTTCTTCTTTCATTTGTTTGGGTCTGCAGCAGCTCCTCCATGCCTACAGGGATGTTTTCACTTGCATGAAAGTATTTATTGTCAATAGCATGCATCTAATATATTATTAGTGATTCTATATTGTTTAATTGGCATAAATTGGCACTTGATTAGCATTAGTGATATGTTAATTAGCATTAGTACTTTTGAGTTAAGTGTCATTGATCATTTTTTGTAAGCATTGTTTTTGGCAATAAAATAATTTATTATTATTATTATTATATCTGAAGACGCTTCAAGTTCAATCTGACTCTAAATTAAATTTGGTTTGAAGCATTTTCAAAAGAATTTAATAAGTTCTTAGCCTCATATTTAGATGGATTTAGTTTGATGGAAGAATAAATTGTGTTCTGATAATGCTCTCATTATAAAAACTCTACTTCTATTTTATTTTCAAGTGGAACAGTTTTTCATGCTCGGATGGTTGATGTGATGACTTTATTTCTTTATCAGGTTTATCACTGGACCAATTTTTGTCATTTGTGCGAGTAATTTCATCGATAAATGGGTAAGAGAAAGTGTGATGTGCTTTGTTCAGCATTCAATAGCAGTGACAGGACACATATTATTCCTGGTGAGTAGATTAATATTATGAATTTAAAAAATCTTATATTTGAATTTGAAATATTGCAATCATTAGATGTTTGTGAAAACGACAATGTAGTCAATTATTTCAAAAATCAATAAAGTATTGACTCATCTCTTACTTGATGTTGATATTTTTCACAGCTAATTAGATTAATATTATCAAATTTAAATTCACAATATAGAATTTTCTAGTTATATCTTTTTATACTCATACCATTTTTTTAATAGATGCTGACTCTGCCGAACAAAGCTAATAAAAACTTTCCTTATCACGTACGAACGACGCAGATAGGTATGTAAAGTTTTGTAAATATTCTGAATTTTTTAAAGTCGTTGATAATTGATCTAGAGTTATTAATGCTCAATAATGTTATTATTTAAAGCCGAGTTTAGAGTAATTGTTTTGATCTGTCTCGTCAACTGACCCGGCAATCTTCATTTAAAAAAGCATTTACTTCAGTCCAAATTGCTAGTGCAGTATTATAATATTATTATCACGGTCTTTCTTATTTAATAAATTTATGATAATATAAATTGAACTAAGGTACGACTACTTTAAAGTAGGAATAAACACAAATTTCGTCAACATCAGAGTGAAACGATCGTCTCACTTCGAAATGTGTGTTTATTACCATCTCCAAGTTCAATTATACCCGAGTTCAATTTATAATTTTATAATGCGTTGTTATAATTTTAAACTAATTTGCCTTATCTGCAGTAGTTTTCGAGTTGAAGCCATATAAAAATATTTTGATAGATACAAAAAAACGTGAAATTTGAGTAAGGGTCTCAACCAAATCCCTCAAAAAGTTAGTTATCATATTTTTCTTCGCATTATCGCTTCCAGCACCCCATATTATCGAAAAAAAATCTCTACTGCCCAAGAATGTGCTCAGTTTGTATGTGGAGTGGGGTAGAGTAGGGAGTAACCCATTGGAAAAATTTTGATTTTTATTGAGCCTGAGAAAGTTTAGGTTAATATAATATAGTTCAGTTTCTTCGAAACAGTGTTATGAAAGGTATTAATGACAATGCTATGGAAGGTGAAGCTGTTACCTACAACTTTGGACCAATTTTACATTGCTGTTACCTACAACTTTAGACCAATCTTACATTGCTGTTGCCTACAACTTTAGACCAATTTTACATTGTTACGTGATGTAGTTTCCGAGTTACAGCTATTCTTTAATCTTTTAATGGCTCTAACTCGAAAACTGCTGCAGATAAGGTCAGATTAGTTAAAAAATTGTAGTTTACACCGTTTTCTAAAAGGCCATGTTTAAACTTTTTTTTGTATGTATCAAAATCTTTTTATAAGGCTTTCAACTCGAAAACTACTAAAAACGCTTTCTAATAAACTATATAAAGTTACCAATGTGAGTTTCATCATTCATTAAATTAATACATGTGCTAAAACAAATAAAAAATGTCTCATTTTTAGAGAAAAGCTGCTCTTATGAAATAGTGTATCTCAGTCAATGTCTATCGTTTTGAATGTACTCTAGTGTGAAATTATAGGGATTTTGCTAAAATTACTGTAATTAATGCAATAAATCAATCAATGCAATTAATTAGTTATCAACTTTAATACGTTGAGAGGATTCAGTGTTAGGTTGTTTAATTTAGTGTTAATAACTTATTGTAATGAAAATTCCATTGGCATTAGGTAAAGTCTGACTTGGTTCAGGGCTTGTTTGGTAAAGTGGTCATTTGCAGAATTATTATGGATTTTATTTTGCTTGTCCGAAATAATTGCTCATAATGAAATAGTAAAGGAACAATAAAAAGAAAACCTACCAAACAGGAACAATGAGGTCTAACAAATACCAATCACTCATACTTCTAACTTTAAAAATATGCAACTGCTTCAATTTATCAACAACTATTCAACACAGAAGAATTCTTTGATTTTTAATCTCAAAAAATATGTGGTGTTTGTAAATCAATGAAAAGTTATAAATTCAATAGTCTACTGGCATGTATGAAGTTTTTCCGTTCTTCTATGAAAAATTTGGTTCTTATCCTTTTTTAAAAGAGGAGAGGCATGTGAGCTAAGCTTTAATAATGTTAGAAATTGGTTTAAGAAGCGAATGGTTGATATTATTAGTAATTAATATTAGATTTAACCTCTAATACAGGGTAAAAAAATCTTTTTTAAGCTGTTCGGAATTGTGGAGCTGGTAACTTATAAATTTTTTCTATTTTTAAAACTTTTCAATTTATTTTGGCAACAAACCAATGCTTTTATGTCTCTATAACATTTTAACAAATACAGTTACTAGCTAACTACTCCCTATTAATATTAGTCCTTACATGCCTCTCCTCTTTGAAAAAAGGATGAGAAGAAACAAAACTTTTCATAGAAGAACGGAAACATTTCTATTATGCCGACATAGTCACTCATGACATGACAGTGGCACTCTCTGAAAGACTAGAGAGGGTGCAGAATTACTGTGTGAGATAAGTCTTTGGACTCGATAGGAATGAGCATATCACCCCTTATTATGAGCGGCTAGGTATTTTGAAGCTGCGTGACAGTAGGGTCTATCATGTGCTGCTGCTCCTTCATAAAATTCTATTAACAAGAGCCCCACAATATCTAAAAGCTAGATTTCAGTTTGTTGGGGATAATAATAATAGAGGAACAAGACATGGGGCAAACATGTTGAACATACCGCAGCATCGCACTGTGATATACAATAAATCGTTCTGTGTGACTGCTTGTAGACTATGGAATGGTTTGCCGGCATCTGTTAGGAATGAGGAGAGGCGAGCACCGTTCGGCGCGGCGTTCTTGAGATGGCTGGGCGAGAGTGATCGTGGCATAATCTAGAAGTTTTAAGCTGTGTAAATGAGTTGTGTGTGTATGTGTTTGTGTGTGTGTGTGAGAGAGAGAGGGGGGGAGAGGGTGAGTGAAAACGAGTGATTTGAATAATTATTTGTCTTCAATCATGATAGTTTAGGAGATTTTTTTGTATTTCATATTCTTTTTTTTCAGTGCAAGGGATATTATTTTACAGTTGGCAATATTTTCTTTATACAGTAGTAATGTATTTACTCGCACGCCTATCATTATTATTATTTTTCTTTGTTTCTCTCACTCTCTTTTTTTCTCATAAATTTTTTCTTTTTTTTTAGAATTATTTGAATTTTTTCTTCTCTTTTTTTCAAGAGGTATCACATGTTTTGTCTTCCTACTTATAGAAAGATTTGTTTTAATTTCATTCTATTTCTAAGATATTATGTATTGATCAATCATTAGAATTGTATGGGAGGGTTAAGTGGTGGAGAGGTCCGACTGCGCCTTTCCTTCGCCCTCCCAGGTTTAAATAAAGGCAGTTATTCAATTCAATATCCTCATACATTTTTGAAGAATTTAGTTGCCGCAAATCATGAAAATAACTTTCAAAAACATAAGCATACATTTTGATACCCTTGGCTGAGACAAAACATAAAATATGTGTTGGAAAAATAAGTATGAGAATGCATTTTTGAAGGTTTCAGTCGCCAAAATTTGTGAAAACAGGTTTAAAAAAACATGATATGTATTCATTCTACTACCCTTGGCTAAGGGTAAAACAGGCTTAAAATATGAATAATGTCGTTCTTGGTCACTCAGCACATGCAAACATACCCTACAATTGAATTCACAATTGAGCCAAGAAATTTTTAAGGGGATGAATGATACCAACTAAAGAGTATTTTTTGGGAATACTAACTAGAATACCTTTCAACTTATATTGAAAAAATGTTGCATATCAATTGTTTGAAAATGTTTGGGGCTGAATTGCTTTTATCAACCCCTTGTTTCTGGGGAGCAATTTAATATAAGTCATTCACCAAAATTTTAGAGAGCTGGCCACCTAACTTTATCTTTTAATATTGTCTAACTTGCACTCTCATGAACTTTTCAATACCAAAAATGAATCCGTTTTCGTACATAAAGTACAAGTATCTTTCTGTTTTGTTATCTGTCTCTAGTAAGTTGGCGTTAATGTCTCCTATCAAAATATGAGTTTCACTTCTGTTCATATTGCCATAAGGTGTCAGTAAAGTTATCCAGATCATTGTCGTGGGTACAGTAAACTGCAAGTATATTCGATTAATTGTTTTGTTAAGTCAAGTCCAATCTTAGACCATACACATCGGCCAGCTCCATTTGTCTACATTCATTCACAGTAACTACCTTTCTAACATACACTAGCACTCCGGCAATCTGATTTCTCCATTTGCTGAGTTTGAAGACCCTATAACTACATCCTCACAGAATCATTCCTCAACCAACTTCCCCCAACCACAATTAAATTCCATGTTACACTGCTTCTTTGAAAGTAGGTTGGGGGACCTATCAAAATTTGCCTTGAAACCTCTGATATTAGAGTAAATAAATTTCAGATGTCCTACTTCACTAGAGAAAACTTTGTTTATATCAAAAGCTTCAACGTCTTTGCACTCAATTCACCTGTACTCATCCAAGTGATCATCCCAAAGCGTCGTGAAAACGGAAGAAGATAAACTGTGTGCAACACACAGTTGAATTATAAATTGCCCATTGTGTTCACCTGTAATAGGTTGAGTTCAAGACAGGGCTTTTTCATATATTTGAATGACCTCCAAGACATGAAAATCTAATTTTATTTGATTGTTTCAGCTTTGCAATATTTGCGCGATGCTAGATTGTAATGGACTTCAGTCAAATAATACATTAGTAATGGACGCTTTTTATTTTAATTTTCAGGTGTAATGGAACTAACTGATGGATCTTTAGGTAATAATACACTTGATAATTTCTGTCATCATCCATATGCTCCAGGGCATGGAGCAGTTCTACAAGGCCAAATGACAAATACTGATTGGAATGTGCCCATGGAGCTGTTCACAGTTAGTAACACTCTGTCTGTGAGTATTTTTCTATTATATTAATTTCCTGTGAAAGCATACTTTCAGCATATTTTCTGTGGAAGCACTGCCCAAAAGGAAAACTTGACAGAATGCAACATCGATTGAAACTTTGCTAATTTAGTATTGACCTCTACTAATCTTGCTGAGTTGTAAGCTCGCCTCTATCGAGTTCAAAAAGCCATCTCAACATAATAATTGAAATACATTAGATTGATGTTGTTAACTCCACTGGAATAACTGAATGAGTCACAGGACTTAGAACCATGGTTTCATGTGAACACACAATGTTAATCATAGAATTTTATTGGAAATACTGCAAAATGTAGGTGTCAATGGGGTTGAACTGAAATGGTTTGAATCAAACATTATTGTGAGAAAACAATGTGTAGAACTAACTACAGTAGTTGGAAATAGTAAGAAACCATGGTCCTGTGGCTCATTCAGATGATTTAGTGGAATTTGCATTTATATTAATTCATTTCAGATATGTTAAAATTCCACAACAAGAACATTGACTCTATAGAATCTATTATTTCTTCTGACGATGTTTCCCTTCTGCTCCCTTCAGAGTTGATGACAACTCATCCTGTGTCTTGTATCGATCTCATCCTGTATCCAAACGTTCCAACGTTTACGGTCTGCTGTAAACGATGCTTTGAAGCATTTATAATTGTGAAAATTGGAGTAGTTACAAAGCTGAATGAAATTATTGATCAACATTGCAGATTCAACATTTATTTTATTGATAAGGCCGACCAATTGCTAAGCTGCTTCACAGCGTGTTGACAACCAAACGCGCAGCAGACCTCAGCTGCTCAGCACTTTCAGAAAGGTAGTGAATATGCTGAGGGAAGCTGTTTGAAGCTGCAAAACCGGACTTCGGTCGGTTTGGAAATGTGCTGCGCTGTGATATGCGGCCAAGCTCAGATTTTACCAGTGGCCAGCCTTTCATTAGAAACCATTAATTCGGTTTGAACAGCTGTCCCAGCACAGCTCAGCGCAGCGTTCCAATCGGTGGCCGACCGGCATAAAAGTTACAATAAAATAAAATAGAACAAAGTTAAATGCTGTCAAAATAAACAGTGGAATTGACAACATTCAACATTGTTCTATTTTATTAAGGAATTCCATATCAACAAAAAATCTACTCATAAATTTAAATGGAAGTTGCAATATATCAAATTGAGTTAGAATTGTACATACAGCAGCGTAATGGAAAACGTTTATGAGTATGAGATGTGAATAAACGTTATGTAGGCTAACTGGAATAAACATTTAATAATACAAGTAAATATTAGAAGAATGAACTAAGGAAATTTGTAAATGAATAAAGTGTAAAAACCTATGGATCTATAGTTTACCACTTAATTAATGGTGTCTCTCACCACTTATCAAGTTCAGAAAATTCTTCATTACGATAATTCCAATTTTCCATCAACAATAAATAATGCTTAAAAAAGCTATAAAGATTTTTGAAAAATTACTTTTGACCTTCAATTTGATTTTTTTTCAAGTATGACCAAGATCTGAAAAAGGGAATACAAGATAAGACAAAGATGGTGACATGTATGCCTGTTGGGAAGGAAAATGAACAGATGCTCTCTCCAGAAGAAATATCAATGATTCCCGATTTCACAGCGCCAAACCGAAAGCAAAGAAGCATATATTCCCCAAATTGAATGCTGTTTTACGACTAGTTACTTTTTCTGATTTATCAATTATGAAGTTCCTAATAAAGAGTGAAAACGTTGGTTTTTGTTTATTTAAAATAAATGCTTCATATTTTGAAATTTTATTTACAAAACTTATCAGTTGATAACTTTCATTATTCAGAAGGTACCCTATTGATTTATTTGTGAATGTACTATCACATCTGAATACTACTGTACAAAAATATCAGTCACCACCGGGAATCGAACCACAGACCTCCTAATTGCCGGTCGGGCGCCTTAACCACTAGACTATGGAGACCTTTATGCACAGCCGCATTCATTTTAAACTTGACCATAGCGGCTCGTATCTCACAAGTTAGTTTGAAGTGACTGACAATTACTTTATTTTATTTTTGCCGTATCTCAATTTATTCCTAGATTAGAAATACAGTCACATTTGTACTAAATTCAATCTATTTACAGAAATTTTACTATGGTTTAAGATTCATTAAGAAAACTCAATGATTCATATAGAAGAATAAAAAATTAAACTGCTTCTTATATTTTGTTAGTTTTGATGTTTGAGTACAAAAATATAATACGTGTTACACTTTCACGAGAAACTTAGTGTATATTTACAAAATAAAATCAATTTACATTTTTATATATGTGTATATATTTTATCAACCCATAAATTATGTATAAATATGATCAGGATTCATTTTCTTGTCATTATAATGAATACATAATTATGCTTATTCCTATGAAGGGCCGTAGGCCTATTCCTAACATCAGAGTAAGTTATTCCGTTTTTAGGTACCGGTAGCAAAGAACGTTAAATGACGCAAAACTAGATATTCAAACACCAATCTGCATTTTTGGTGTCTTCCATCTGTAAACGTTCTACTGTTACACCTTTCATAGTCAAAATTTGAGAAGAAAAAAGTATGATTTTCTAATAATCAGGAATAAAGAATAATTTTCAATTGATAGAAATACTGAACTTGTATTGAACTACTCTACTTGTTTTCATCTCTGGAACAATAATGATGTATTAAGTAAACAATAATAGTTTTATTACTGGTACCACTATCTTAATGATCTATCATAGTTAATCGTACAGTATTTGACATTTTTCAAGAAATCACAAAAGAACATCAAGAAATATCATATAGGCTAAAAGCGCAATGACCATATATAGTGTGTAGAGAAAGTGATAACATGAGAAATGAATTAGTATTAAATTGTTATATTTTCTTAGTTTTGATGTTTGAGTACAAATAATATTTATATTATATTATATTAATTATATTAATTTAATATATAATATATTCTATATATGATAATTATATTAAGTTCATAATTATATTAATTATAACAATTAATTAGTATTAAATTAATAGATTACAGTAACTTTGGAGCAGTAGGCTTGTAGGCTTACCATAGCCAATTTTTCAATGCAGATGAATGGGTGATGTCTCAACTTTTCTGTAGACGCTTGTACTTGTCAATAGCATTGTGAACAAAACTTGTGAGAATTTGAAGCTTATCGGAGTTTTGTCGTCCAAATGCCAAACCCAATGTGCAGAGTGGTGTAAAAGCACAAACGGCAGATGCTAGTCCAGCTCCAGTTAAAACGACCATCACCAATCCAAAAAACCACAGTCCGGCTGTAGCAATAGCTTTAAATCCCAATATGGGGGCGATGCCAGCTATGGGAAGCGAGTGCAGAAAATTAGAATGTTCAGTAGGCACTAGGAATCCTTCATATCCAGTCTGCACGGCAAATCCTTGAGGCTCTTGTAGGCCTAGATGTGGAGACTCTTGCAGGAGATGCTCCGTTGTTGCAGTACAACTAGATAAAGCTGTCAACAGCAATACAACCGCTTCCGTAAGCATCCTGCAATAAAATATCGTCCATCATAAATCTCAGTTTACCTTCGAATTGAACAACATGCTAATAATATAAATTGAGCAATAATATTCAAATTATAGCCTACAAAAAATAAACAATTAAGAAAGATTTCTAAGTATGAAGTAGCAAGTAATTATTACTAGGTCCAGAACTTGATCTCACATTTGTGACTTGTGAGTAGCATCATATTATAGTAACGAGCACTGTAAGCTGAAGATGGGACTGTACTTAATTACTAAGTAAACGATTTGATGTAGATCCATTTTTTTTTCATTGGTATTTTAAACAAAAGCTAATGGTGCACTACGGTACGTTTGCAGTGACTGTTAAAACATTTACTATACGTGTTTGATGGCTATTCAGCATTGCTGTAATGCTTCTTGATCTTGAGACACAGCTGGAGGGTTCAATTGCCCAAGTGTCAACAAAGAGGCTTCCAGCCGTGTCTGACGAAGCCCTACTACAAAGCGAAATGACCATCACACACATATAGGCTAGAAAGTGCTAAAATTATTCACTACTAAAGTACTTCATCATAAATCTATGTTCACCAATTTATTCTCAATATAGTAGTTGAAACTTGCTTTTTTTCTTGCTGTTGAAACCCACCATGAGCCTGAAACTAGTGATACGTGGGTAATGAGGTGAATGATAATACAATGATTTTAGGAATGTTTAACTACATAACTTTAACTCACATTTGTGAGTAGTACGGTATCATCAGTAACTTATAGTGCCCTGAAACGCGTCCGATACTACTCACGAATGTGAGCTCTACGGTACTTTTGTTGGAGCAAGTTCATATTTAATTTATCAATAACCAACAGTTCACATATAAGGATGACAACCACAAGAGTACCGGTAGTAATTTTCTTTGTATTGGTGATGGTGATATTGTGGTAGATGTACATTTGACTTGATATTGTCAAAACCACATTTATTATGAAATAACAAGATACTATAGTCTCAGAAGTTACTTCATTCTCAATCTCAAACTTTTTGGGTATTTATCAAATCTACCCAATAAATTTGTTACATTATGCAGTACTACTACTATATTATACCAATCCTTCATTGTGACTGACCGATCCCTTTAAGCCATATGAAAATCAAATCATATAAAAAATAATGATGAAGCTAATTTTTAAGATTCTACAATCTTATTTTATTTTCAAATTTATTCGACATAATTTTTCGAATTTCCTTTTGAAAGATTTCACAGTTTTATTTGATTTGCAAATCTATTCAACATGGATTTTTGAATGACATAAGGAAATTCGAAAATAAACTAGTGAGCCTCAAGGCTGAGAATTTCAACAATTTTTTTTAAATATTCA
Source organism: Conomelus anceps (assembly GCA_948455865.1). Classification (NCBI taxonomy): domain Eukaryota; kingdom Metazoa; phylum Arthropoda; class Insecta; order Hemiptera; family Delphacidae; genus Conomelus; species Conomelus anceps. Next base: position 52,310,944 of record OX418222.1, read on the forward strand.
TAATTGAGAAAGTTGGTTTTATAGTCTGGTAAACTAAAGACTTAAGTAGCCTATCATACAGTATAATAAAACGAAATAAAACATTAAATTATATTATTATTATTAAAAATAAATAATATAGAATTTTATGTCGAGTGAGAGCCGACAGCTAGTTTTTTTAAATAAATCAGGGCAGACGAAATCAAGTTGCATTTACTAATCATTTACTCGTTCATTTAAATACATACAAAGGCTCACAGACAACTCTATATAAAGCCTTGTTGACATTATTTAATTACATGACAATTGAAAGAAAATGATAAATAGAAAGAATAACAAAAAACTAGTAAAGACGAAACCCAACTACAGTGCAATGAAAAAAATATTACAATAACTTCTTCCTAACTGCAGTTAGGTAAGATTGGAAACTGAAGAAAATCAAGTAAGATAGAGAAAAAAATTATAATACGATAAGGAAATAATATAAGTTACTATGGAAATAAAGAGAGTTTCAGCTCACCTGAATTAATTCTTTAACGGATCGACAAGAGAGCTACTTCACAGGTCTTTTTGTACGCATTGAATGAGTTCAAAAACTGATCTTATTGCTTATTCTAGCTATTGAATAATCTCAAAGGAGAAGGAGAATGAATTATAATGGTGGGTAGTTCTTAGGTATGGGATTCTCAAAAATATGTTATTTGTTGGTCTTGTATGCAGCATATTAAAATTCAATAAACTGATGAAAGATGACGAATGCACATTATGATTTAAAATGTATAACAACATCAATAATAGAGCATTCAGTGATCTTCGCAGTTGTAGTGACTGGACTTAGGATCTTAATATTAATTCGTTGGGAAGTTGTGGGAACAGAATTAAAACATTAAATTTTGTAATGTAGGCTATAAATGTCTAAGAAATTTATTTTGGATTTTTTAAATTCCATGAATATGTCACATTAGAAGGGCCGCAGATTAAGACAACTTTTTAATGTATAACTGTCTAAGAAATTTATTTTTTATTTTAATTTTAATCAGGAGACAAAGAAAAATTACAGGAATATTAACTTACCTCATATAAAAATTTAGTTTATGTAAAAATTCATATGAAATGGAAAATTTTTATTAGAATAAATTGAATGTGGGTATTCTTTTGTTTTAGATCAGAGTGATAAAAGAGAGGTTTTGCAGAACGCCTAATTGTTTTCTGCGTGCTATTCTTACCTCAAATCTTTGTATACCAAGTACCAGAGAAAATACCAGATGGTATGCAGCTAAATCTCTCTTTACTGTAATAATAATTGATAATATGATAATTATGTGCCAGTTCAGAAAAATATGTGTTCCAAGATACTTTAATTTTAGTAAAGCCTCAGGAAAAAAGGAGAAAAGCATAGAACTTGAAAAATCTAAAAAATTTTAGTTGGTTGAAACAGGTTGCTGTGACAGACGTTAACGTGCATGGGTAGTCCCGTTGCAGAAGCTTGGTGTGAAACTTTCCTTAGTAGTTGACTGAACTACTGCACATTGAAGAGTAAGCCTAAATTATCATGTTATACCTAATTAATTTTAGAGGTAATTAATAATGCATGGTAACAGCGCCAAATTTGTGGTAATATGAGGATGTTAATAAAAAATTGTATTATTATACCTTCAATTTGGACGTTGCGGTGGAAGGCTTTAAAATAGTGTGATCTCCTCCACTCACACGCCAAAGGGCTAATCTAGGCAAGGGAGTACACATCTGAATTGAAGAAAATCTATTGCCTCATCTAATCGATTGTAAAACACCGCTGCCTATTAACTTCACAAGGACCCATGAAGAATAGACCACTATATTTTTATAATGTGTTATCAAGATGTGCAAATTTATTTCAGATAAATGTATCTATGCAAATGTGTATCAAAAACTTATTATGAATTGTGGATGGATAGTGGCCTACCAAAGTCAAAACACGATATCAAGACAAATGATAACAAACAAATTAGATAGACGATGTTATTACCATATTTGAATATTGATTTTATATTAATTTTAGTTTCATTATCACTATTTATTTAGGACGTACCGTATTGTTGACCAAAATGCATAAATTTAGATTTTCTGATAAGTTGGTTAAATTATTTGCTTCTTATTTGTTTTACAGCAAACAGTATGTAATGTGTAATAATTTTGCATCCAACATTTTTATTGTTAAATAAGGAGTTCCCCAAGGGAAAATCTGGGTCCACTGTCCACTGCTATTAAATATCTTTATAAATAATGTTATACCAGAATGTGTTAAGTTCTCTAACATATACTTTTATATGCTGATGTTTTAAAATTAGAAGTTATCATTTATCAATTAAAAATAGAAGTATCATTTCCCTAGATGACTGCATCCTGTTGCAGAGGGATATTTGTAATTTGGAAGCATGGAGTGTTAAAAGTAAATTATATTTTAATGTAAGTGTAATATTATGACTATTACTGAAAGGTATAATAAAACTCATTGCAATTACAAAATTTATGGCGAATATCTAATAGGTTTAGTAAGGAGGATTGGATTTAAATTTAGAAACATTCATACACTGACATCATTATATTTTTCATTCAATAGGCCTCACTTAGAATATGGGATATACTGTTTGGTCACCTTATCAGAAAGCATACATAAATGTGATTGGGAGTGTACAGAGAAAATCCTGGGGTGTTTGTATTATAGAGTTACTGGTTTGTACTCTTCAACCATTCCCTACACTGATTTGCTTATTTTGTTTAATTTGGACAATTTGGAAAAAAGAAAAAATATAATCAAATATAAGACTTGATAGCCTTTATTTTTCAAAACTATTCATTCCATTTATGATGACATGTTAACCTTATCAAGTGTAAATTTTTATGTAAGCGATAGCTGAACAAGGTCCATTGATTTATTTCAATATGAATTACGTTGCACTAATTTGATGTTACATTCACCTACATATCAATTTGTTAAGTTGGCCAACTCTTGTTACTTTTGCCCCTGAAATAGACTTTTCACTATTACTCCTCGAAACTTTTATCATTTTGTGTAGTCTCTAAATTATCTCTAGTAGATTCCTCCTTGATTAATTTTAACTGGTAGTATCTTATATATTGTATATTTTTTATATTCATGATATTCTTATATAAGGTTTAAGATTGTATCATTTCTTTAATTTGTTTTTTTTCAAGATCAGGCTGATTGTATCATTTTGTTCAGAGTTTTATCTCTATTCTGCAACTCTTGTAAATAAATAAATAAAACTAAACACTCTTGAACGATTTTAAAAATCTATAAACACATTCAACCAAAAGCGCAACCTCCTTAATGAACAGACCACTTTCAAATCACACCCTTTTCAACACTCATCTACTAGGGGCCTGTCTATTATTATAGTAACTACCTCAACAGCAGAAATCTTCTCCCAAATGTTAGTGAGTGAGTGGTAGTTCCGTTTTCTACAAGACAAGTAATGGTGAATTGTGTACAAATGCGATATTTCAAGATAAAATCTTGGAAATTGTGGATAGCACTAAATTCCTGGGCTTGTTAGTAGACAGAAATTTATCATGGAATAATCATGCTTGTCTGGTAACGGTAGTGAAAAAATATCCCCTGGACTGTACGTTCTGTGGTAAATGTCAAATATATGAAGCCTTGATACTCTGAAAGCAGCTTATCACGCACTAATGCATTCTAATCTGACATATGGTCTCTGCATTTATGGGTGTACAACAAAGAGAAACTTTGACAAAAATAATACTCCTACTGCTAAAAATAATGTGAATTTGAATAGAATGGATTCGGTTGAGCATTTTTTCCTTAGCAGGGTACACTATAACAATTCATGCACATGTGCTGTGGATATGCACAGTACCGTTCGACGTTGTTCTTTATTTCAATAATTTCGAACCTCAAAATTATAGATTCCATGATTAAAATACAATATCGGAAAGAATTTTGGTTAGGCACAATTTGAAATTTAAAAAAAAGAAAACAATTTATATGGGTGAAGCATATTCCACTTTATTACCAAGGAAGTTATAGTTGAAGAAAAGTGATAATTTCAAAAGAAAACTTGAGGAATATTTGGTACAGTTGCCCTGTACTCCTTGCTGGAGTATACTTACTCCTTAGGCCTAATCTATGGATTTTAATTAGTGACATAGAATTGCTGTGTGACTGATTTTTTTGTAAATTGACACTATTGTACTTGCACATTTTTTCATGATTAAAGATGTCTCAATCAATTAATTAACCACCTACTCAAGCTAATTCCTAACTTATCTGTAATTCCTGCCAACCACCGTTGGAATGACAGAGCTGGCAAGAGACCTGCGCAAGATCATCAAATCACTGATAATGGGCACCAGCCAAAGAATATGTTCTGCCTCAAATAATAAAGAAATACTCGAATTTATTATTTATTTCAAATAGTTCTGCCTGCCATTTAAATAGAAATATATAGGTACTATTCCACTTGCAGTTTGTCATGGATCAACAGATGCATAATATTATTGTAATTTAAGTCTTATTTCATTTTTTTAGTGCTTTTATATTTTTGATAAATCCTGCAGTCTAGAAACCCGTGAAAAATTGATTCAATAGTCTTACAATATTAACTGGAGACTCCTTAACTGGAGTCTCCAAGAAGTAATCTACAAGGTTTCTATTAACTTATAAGCCATTACCTTCTGATCCGGCTTTCAATATAAAATCGTTTAATACAGCTTGTTTGCAAGTGCAAAGAAACAGAAAACATCGCAAATATTGAGGAATAAAACTCACCTGAGAAAGTGGAATACTGTATCAGCTGCAGGTTGAAGAGAAAGTGTGATTGTTTGGCGTGATCAGTTCAAAATATATAAGCTACTTATAACGGCTCATCCAACCCCTTGTCGCCGTGCGTAGTACCAGCGCACTAGGTTCGCACTTTATAGAGTGCCTTACTACCTCAGGCTAATTGCAGTAGGTAGTCCTAATCTTTGTTCCCCACTCACACTATGTTCTCTTCAACCAGGTGTCAGCAGTAGCCTACCGTTACCACAATTATTATGTAAAGCACGCAATTTGGGGAGTCCGGTCTGCAAGATGTAAAATTTTCAGAAGATAAACTTTAAAGCAACCTTTAAAACATACACAGAAAAAACCAGCAGTTCAGACATTTTCAAGGGACCTTGCAGAAATCACCCTTACAATAGACATCACCTCTGATTAAAGAAACTCCCGCTCAAACTCTACAACAAGCTACCGCAGTTTTTAAAGAGTCTTGAAAATATAGAAATATTTTTAAAACAATTGAAAAAATATTTAGTTGATAAAGCTTTTTATAGTGTACAAGAGTTCTTTTCATATCAGAATTAAGCCTCACCTCAACTAATTGATATAGTAATTATATGGTAACTAGTGTGTAAGATAGTATAATTATTGTTAATCTGACTTGTCTTATAACTGGAGTCTCCAAGACGTAATATACAAAAAAAAAATATATATATATATATAAATATATTTATAGATATATAAAAATGATTCAAGAATGTAAAGGTGATTAAGTAAGTCATCATTGTGTATAGCACGGATGATAGTCGCATCAAGAAGAAGAAGCTATCCATTATATAAACAATTCAAAGCTGAGAGGTCCTAAAACTGTGTTCATTAGCTTTGCCCTCAAAAGAGTTCACTCCGCTTACTGTGGAAGGCCGGTTTGAGATCAGGATTCATAACTCATATTCATTTCTGAATAAATTATTTGAGTTTACAATTCAATACCTATTGACCATTGAGTTGTAGCTGCTTATTATAATTATGTTGAAAAACATTGAATATTTAAAACAGCCAGTTTGTAGCGTTCCAAATTCCAATAGCTTGTCTTATTGTTTTAGCGAATGAATGAAGGCAACTAATAATCATTGATCAACCAGAGGTCACTGATAACCAAAATGTTCGCATTATTTTGTGGTCAATATAAAAAAACCATTGTTGCTTGCTTTATTATTTTTAGCTGTAAATCGATAAATTTAGCACGATTTCTTCGCGCTTCGATGAGTGATTCTAACAATTTTCATAGATAAAAATAAATGAGGGTTTGAATGAGCCCAGACCTACAGTATTAATTCAATGAAAAATTCATTATTGTCATAATGTGTATTCATCACTATAATACAGGTTTAGCGAGCGTTTTCCACCTGCAGAGATATTTTTTCCCGCCAGAAATTTTCCGAAGTCACTGACTAGCCTACTAAAGAAGATAAGCTAATATTTTTATTGTGGAAATATATAATTTTAATCAGCTATTGTGGATAAGTTGGCTCGACAGGATTAGTTTTGGAGTAGTTGAGAACTGCATATAAATTTAAAAAAGTATTATTCGTCACTATTACTGGTTTTTTTATAGCATTGTTATTGCTTTTATAAGCTAAAAACTTCTAAATCTGATTGTAAGAAGGAAAAGCTTTCTCACTGAAAGAATTTTTCTTGAATATCATTTTTAATTGGTTTCTATTTGAAATTTTTATAATTATGGTAACTAGTAAAAAGTAAATTTGTATGGCTTTTCGTGGTGGGGAGACCCCTTACGGGTATGGTAACTAGTGTATAAGAATGATAAAATCGTATATATACGATTCGCATATATTTGTTAATCTGACTTGTCTTTACACTTCATACCCGGAGTCTTCAAGGCGGAATTTTCAGAAATAGAAGGAATGGTTGCATTGCACCTCCAAAATCACAGGAAGAATCAGTAGTCTGACCCCCATTTGGTGTACCAGTACTTTCATCTTTCTTGGATAAGGTCAAGAATAAGAATGTCGAAATGAATGAAAATGTGAATTCCGTAAATGTTTTTATTCATCCATCATTTCAAGGTGAAAGGTTCAGGAAAAATATATATCAAACACAAATATTAAATATTAATAAAAATGTTAATTTTGTAATAGGATTTTTGCAATTTTGTTGTTTTGAACATAAAACTGGCAGTGTCAGTTATAATATTAGTAGAATTAAAAATCTATCACAACCTTGTGACAGTCTTGAAAATTCTCAAGATAAAATTGTGTGAGCAATATATATTATTTCACGCTGTATTTTATACTAATATTCATATTTTATATAATATTGAAAATTCTTTTGATGTCCTGAAGAAGTTTAAAATACTATGAATACTATTCCTATGAACTGTAGTACACAGTAGTTATGAGAGATATATTTTTTTAATTTTGTTTGTTTGAATATGAACTGAAACAGATATAGATAACACGTACTAGTAATGACATTGACAAAAATGGTCTAGCCCAATGATAGCTACTCGTAAATAGTTGCAAATAACATTTGCATAGGCCTATTGATTGTTGTGAATTTGTTTGGCTAAAATTCACGTTTTTGTAGGAGAGTGGGTGGAAGTGTGATAAAACATAATGAAGATAAAAGTAATGAGGGGGGTCATAAGGGGTCAAGAATGGTGTGAGAGGGGAAGTGGGCCAACAGGGCATCAGTATGCGCCACCTCAGTGCATCATTGGCTGTTGTGTTTGTTGCTTGCATCCATGTTGTTACTGCAGCTACTGCTGCTGAGTATTACAGCTGCAGCTGCTGTGGCTGCTGCTGAGACGGAAGCTGGTGGTGATTGTGATGCAGCGGCTGCTGCTGAACTTGAGACCGAGTTACGGATAATGCAGATCAAAGAGGAGATTCTGCGCAGACTGAAGCTGAGCGAGGCACCTGTGCTGAATTCCACCAGTGCAGTTCCTTCCAGCCTACCCGCTCCGCTCGCACATCTTGCGCCCCACCACTCACCCACTAAACAACCACCTGAAGAAGACGTCACTGTTGACAATGTCATTCTTTTTCCTGTTGACCAAGGTGAGTACGGCAACGAAAATGTTTTCACATGACCCCCGCATACCGTACGTTATTTTAATGAAAGCTTCATTTTGGAGGATGAAGCCCACATTGGTCTGAGACCTGTGCGTGAATAGAGTTGAGGGATGATGATTGAAAGCTTCGCGTATTCTACAATGGTTCTTTCACAGAGAATGAATAACACTTAACACTTCATACTGCTATTGAGCTGATCTGTGATATCCATGTTCATTCACTTCTCCTATTTTTTTCTCTACTCATTTATTATACTTATTTATAACTAAATAATATATTTTAGTGCTTCACATATGCTTCAAGAAATACAGTGCTAGATTTTATACAAGACCATCACTCTATGAATCTTCAGTACCGGTAATCAGAAATCTATTTCGTGATAAATTTTAAAACATATAAATGTCAAAATGCTGTGCTTTCTCTGGCGCGTGTACAACATTCCGTAGAACTTTGTTTTGGACGATTGAATTGCTTTTATTTGTTTCCAGCATAATAATACAGAAACATTATAAATAAAAATACAATGGAAAAGGAAAACAACAAATACATTATTGAGTACAAATCATAATATTTTCGAAATAACACTCACATGGACCTGCTGGTCTGTTTGTGAGTTGAGTTCGCTTTAACTTTTTTATTAGTATTGAAAAATATAATAATAATAATAAAATTAAGACGTTACTCTGGCTGGTGCTTCACCAAAGTTGCGCTCCAGACATTCACACTGATCTTAGAATCGGCTTGTACAGAAGAACCTTGTTGTAGATGAAAAGTCTAGAATTTTTTCCTACAACCACTACAGTTTGCTTTACTTCAAAAGAAATTCTTCCCTGTAGTTTTATGTAATTACAAAAAATTTATTATGCATTTATTTATCAAGATTCCAACGGATTACATAATTAATACGGTACATTAAACAATGCAAGGATAAAAGAATAGCAATAGGAGATATTTATTATTATTAAACAGTGAAATACAATTATAAAAACTATAAAAAATAACAAAAGAAGTGCAACAGCATACCCAGGCACAATCAACAACAAAAACAAGCAACAAGAAAATAAACAACAACAAGGCAAGCAGAATCAAATCACCAGGGACAAGAAGCAAACAAGAAAGGGACAGCCCTTTTATTAAATTTTTAATTAAAGAAATTAGTGGTCACATGGGTTAGAAAACCTGTCCCTGACATCGAGTTCTTCGCCCAATCATAAAAAATTATAGAACATCATTTCAACATACATCATAGAACACTATTCCAAAATGACAAAGAATTTTGATTACAAGACATTATAAAAATTGGCTTATATAATTAAGCCAATTAACTAAAAATTTGTACAAACGTAGATGATTATGAACACAACATAAACATAGAGTGTAGCAACATAGAAGTAAAAATGTAGTAAGTATGTGTAAAACTTAACCAGGAGTTTGATAAAGCATCAACATAGGAAAAATAAGTTTGTTCCCTTATAAGCGATAAGCTAATGACTGGCTAGACGTATTGTGTTTCGGCTCCGTCTTCCTGTAGCCGATTTGGCGGGTTCTATTGTGATCTTTTGGGTCGAAATTTGATTGTTCAGTGCTTGCTATCGCTGTGTGAATCTTTTTAATTTTTATTGAGTAGATCTCTGACAAATTGTTATTTTATTAAACAATAATTTGTATAATATTGAAGGACCGATGCTGGCCTGTTTTATCGCTTTCGCTTTGCTATCGTTATCTTATCTACCATGGCCGGAAAGAATAATAAACCTGTAACTCGCTCAACTAAAGACGATACCGATATTAATCTTTCAAAACTTGCTGAAAAATTGGATTCTTTATTTGAAGAAATACACAATTTTCGTTTAGAATCTAGAGACATGCTAAAATCCATTGATTTAACTCATTAAAAAAAATTGTTGAAGTTCAGAACATAAAAATTGATAAATGTAGGGATGTAGTAGACTTTTTACTTAAATCTGAAAATAAATATTTGAATAAGTTGGTGATTAACTAAAAAGCCGAGGTTAATAGTCTGCAGCAATATTCCCGTATATAAACTGTGTTGAAATACAGGCTGTGCCATTTTTGAAAGATGAGAACATTTTTAATGTTGTTCTGGCGGTTCCTGAAGTTATTCGGTTTGATTTGCAGCTCGGTATGGTTTAAGCTTTTTAACAGGCTTGGAACTGTTGAAGGAAATAATTCAAGGCAATATCCACCTAGAATCATTCTGAAATTTATTCGGCGATGGGACAAAGATGAATTTCTTCGTCTCGCTAAAGTCAACCCCGGTTTTGCTACTTCGGACGCTAGTTTTGTGACAGATTATAAGATACACATTCATCCTTCAATGAGTAATGTGGAAAACAGGCAAATGTTCTCTTTGGCTAGGGCATCCAACTACAAATACGTTTGGTTCAAAAATTGGAAAATATTCATTCGGAAAGCTCAAAATATCCAGCAATTATGATCATATCAAGATATCAGATTCTTGCTCTGGGAGAGTCATCTGCTGTTGCTCAAGAGATTACCAACCAGGAGGGTGATATTACGTCGTCGTCTTCGTATTCGCTGAGAATGACTTCTGATGATGTTGATGGCGCGAAATGAAAAGGACTCTGTCAGATTGTTTTGTAATTATTTTTCATATACAGAAAAAGGGTTTGCTTAAAGACTATTCCATCGGAAGTATTGAATTGGAACTAATGTCTGGTGATGAAAAAAAAAAACACTGAGTATAGATATTCTACGCTTGAAACAAGTGACAAGAAGAGGTCCAGGGATAAAATTTCTCCGGAGTCGACGAAATCGGAACAGAAAAAAAGAGCTACAGGGTCAAAAATGGCAGAGCAAGGCAGTTCCATGGATGGTAATTTTGAATCGTCTGGAAACTCGTCTGTGTGCGGCTATGGATAAAAAATTATCAGCGTTGGCTTCAAAAAACGATCTAATGAAGGTGCTTGAAGAAGTGAAAAATCTCTCAGTTGAAAATAAAAACTGCAAGAAGTAAAAACTCTCAAGTTGAAGAATGAGAAAATGTGGAAGCGAGTAGAAGATCTTGAGAATAGGCCAAGAAGAAACAACTTAATATTTTGGTGTCTGGACTTTGATTGCACAGGAGTGGATTACGCGAAATTAGTCAAAGACTTTTGTGTGAACTAACTAGGGGCGCGAAGTGAAATCTGGATTAATCGAGCACATGCATTGGAGAGGAGATTAATTAATTAATGATGGACCAATCATTGCACACCTACCCGACGATCTCGATTTTCAGTAAATAACAAGGAACAGTAAACATTTGAAAGGAACGCGTTTCGTGATTCACAGAGACTTTGCGCAAGATACAAGAAAAAAACTAATAATAATTTTCCGGGCTTGCAAAGAGGTTAGAAAACACGTACCTGGTGTGAGAGTATTTGTAGAAGGGGATCGACTGATTGTTGGTGATGACGCTTTTACACTGGATGAAAAAAATGAACTGGTCAGCGGCGACAGAGATGTGTTCCAAAAGATCAGGGACACATTCGGTGAAACTGTTGCGCTGGCGGTGAGAACGTCTTGGAGGAGCGGGTCAGCGAGGGAAACTGAGAGGAAGCCGTCAGTCAGTGTTGGGGCGGGAGATAGGTATAATTGTGTACAATGTAGCGGGCTGAAGGGGTAAGTCATTTTTATTGGGAAGTGATAGCCGCGAGCCGTAGCAGGTATCTGTTCAATCAGATAGATAAGCTGCGTTCTCGTAGGACCTGTTTGTAACGGTGACCGATTAGTTTGGCCAGCAAAAATGACACTGTTCTCTGCTGTAAAATCACTTCCCGGTGGTTCGGAACCCACCTAAAACTGTAGGTCCAACTCATCAATCACCATCATCCAACTCATTACCCACGCACAGGTCTAAGACCTATGTGGGCTTCATGCTCAAAAAAAAAAAATATATATAATAGAATTAAAAACTATGACATTTTTGTATTATTAGAAACCGGAGGCGTATTTATTTATTGAAGCTGGAAAGCAAATTATTTTATTGATCGTTTTAATGATTATAATCTGTACTGGGAGTTTGCCGTTGGAGAATTTAATTTTGGAAGAGCAAAAAAGGTTCAATTAATAGGGATTAGAAAGTGTTACGAGAACTTCATTGATGTAGTTAGTATACAAAATAGGAATATTGTGCAAATAAGGCCAAACCAGGGGATATGCTCTTGTATTGTACCAGTATACTTGAGTGGAGGAGGTGACATGGAATGGGAAAGAGATTGCGGTATGTTATGGGAGTTTATGACTAAGCATGGAGATAAAAAAAATATTATTGCGATTGTGGATTGGAATGGTAGGGTAGCGGATCTATCTGAATTAGCTACTATTTTAGAATTCCAATCTGTAGCAACTGAGTGCAAATTAAAAGATGAAGTTTTAAACTCAAAAGGCAGAAAAATTCTTGAGTTCTGTGAGTTTTTTAATTTGGCGTTGCTAAACGGGAGGATAAAGGGGGACAGGTCGGGAGATTTTACATTTAGGATGTAGAGGATCATCAGTGTTATAGATTTATGTTGTGTGTCACTAGATTATATCGCTGCCATCAGAAGATTTAGTGTAATTCCTGATTACTTAACATATCATCTATCCATTGAGGTCAATTTGTCATTAAATGATAATCTAGGCACGGAGGGTGTGAAATTGCCGCTCTTACCGCAGTTACGGTGGGGGAAGCGTATGGCGGATACATTCGCATATTGAATATTAGGTATCGATAAAGGTAGAATTTATTGCACTGATGAATAAGTTAAGGCTGCTTAACGAGAGTAGTCTCATGTAAAATTGAGTGGGCCCGGCACACCCAAAATTTTTGCTTTCCCTTATTAAAATTTTATAGTCGCCATAAAAAATTGCCTGAAGCCGCCTATGGTACTGCAGCAGCTTTGCTCAACAAACAATAATAAAGTCATTCCATAAAAAATATCCTATGCTATTCTATTTTTCACACTAATCTTGTATAAAACTTTCTTCATAAGTGGATCTATTTTTGAAAGACATGAAGGCAATTTTTTTTTAGTTTATCTCAGTAAGGCACTAAAATATTCAGCACAAATATTTGATGTTATACCTTCTATTGCAATTATTTTTTTTAGTTTATCTCAGTAAGGAACTAAAATATTCAGCACAAATATTTGATGTTATACCCCCTATTGGTTGAATGTAAGCCGATACTCTGCATCAAAACTTTCATCACCCTTCCCTCTCCCTTGGCAAACCCCTATTACTTATAAGTTTGTGTGTGTGTGTGTGTGTGTGTGTGTGTGTGTGTGTGTGTGTGTGTGTTATTTTATCCATTATATTTCAATATTATACGTTTTAAACTACCTATAGATTACTAAATTACTAATTATAATCTATTATAATATTATCTTGTAATCATAATTTTTCTAATAATTTTCTATCCTTTTATTATCTTCTATCCATTATCTCTATGTTAAAAGCTTATTTTAGTTTGATTTTACTGCCACTATATAATCCTCTATCATTTTCATCAATAATTTTTTGTTTTTCTTCCTTTATTAGTTCATTCTATATTTATTGTTAGTAAAATTCATTAAATTTCATAATGTGTGAAACATACTATCAGGTAGAATTTATGGGTCAAGTGCAAGAGAGGGACATCTTCCCTAAATTCGCCTTTTCATGCAAATACTTCACCAAGTTTTTTATAATCTCATTTTCAGTACGGTAGTAATTTCATGTTTTTATAATAAGTGACTGATAATATTCTATGTAACAATACTTGGCGATGCCTATATATTGTACTTTATACTTGTAACTGTTGAATTATTATTTGTATGAATAAAGTTATCAACCAATCTTATCCATTTTCTCATTTAACCATGATTTTACAGACTTTCCACCAACATCTTTGTGCATGGAACTTTTCCAGTAGGCTGCATCATAACATTATTATAATGAAAATAAAAACAACAACAGTTGGAATAAAAAAACATTGATTGAAATGAAACTCAAATAACACCTTATGATATTGCTCCAATCCTGTTATATATGGCGTGCTCATTATTAAAAGCCATTACTTCCTTCAAGCTTTATTAACAAGCACAAGCTCTGAATAAAGTTTTGTTAGAATTTCTAAAAAATTGTAATTCCTCTCAAATAGCTCTCAGCTATAGAGGAGGATGCATTTTGCTATTAATGAATAAAAACTCAACATTATTTTCTTATCATTTGAAAAATTGAACGTTTCTTGAAATGGAAAACATTCCTTTGCTTTGGAACTCGTAATAATTAATAGTGAAATAATTATTTCCGTTGACATGGCAATTAACAATTTCTACTATATGCGGTAAAATTTGTTAATTATTGCAATACCTAAAATTATTTTGAATTCTTATTTCATTTGTTACCGTTATCAATATTCGTAATTTGGAAGTCTTCTGTACTAGAAATAGTAGATAAATAATAGTATGTAGTTATTAGATTTAACATATTAGTCAGTGGCGTAACGTTTTCCAGTTGGGCCCCCCCGCAACCGATTTTCCGGGCCCCTCAAAATCATATAAATATCCCCCCTCACCCTTGCCACCCCAACCCCTCCCTGAAAAACTTGCATAATTATTTTGTGGGCAGTTATAATTATGTAAGAACTAAACACCTTTTTATAAATTAAATTTTAAAATTCAATCATGTTTCAAGGGGGGCAAGTCTAATGATTTGGGCTGTAGCGTGCGGGCTTCTGAAAGATGGAAATAGTTGAGAGTTGATTATATTATAAATAATTAATCTTGAAACCTAGAAACCTTGAAATTGATGTCTTCCATAGGATCCACATTCACATCCTCCTTGTTAGCACCTTCGCTCCTTTTCCCAGAAAATGTGTTCTCTCAGAATTCGCCTCATTTGCAGACACGGACACAGGTTCAATTTTTAATAAAAAGGCATTTTATCTAAATTACCGCGAAATTACTAAGTCAGGAAAAGAGAAAAAAATTAAGAAATTTATTCTTAAGAGACAGAAGATTGAAAACGTAAACTACTTATACAGTACTTGATCCTATTATAAGAAAAAAATTCAACTGCGTTGGGAGAACTGACAATTGTTCCAAAACTATTATTTATATACTTATACAATAATCACATTATTTATCCGATATATCAAGGGTATAAATATTCCTTCTGAGCATATTGTTTAAAAATGTACTAGTCGATAAAAAATAGAAATAACTAAAGCATGACCGTACAACATCACAATACCATAAACGCAGCATGTTGAAAAATAGAATAGAAATGAAAAAAAAATGGCACTCCAAATAATAAAATTCACGATCACGAACTCAATAATGAATAAACATACGGTTTACTCTAGGCCAATTTACCGGACTTGTGTATCCAACAGGACGATTCAAAAGAGACTGAATTCAAAATACTGTATGAAGAAAAAATATTGACTTTAATTTCTACACAACCCCCCACTTACCTTTACTTCGTATATGCTAATATACATTGAGGAATTCGATGGCAAAATAATATTAATTTCCTCTAATATTTGCACTGTGGAGACAGCCGTCATGATTTATAACAGTCTAGATAAGTTTGTTTGAAGAGTGTTTTGTCCTCGGTATGTCTCCATTCCCGAAGTCACAACATCCTGCTTCTGAATTCCTTCACTATCTGCGAATTATCTGCTATCTGGGAATTAATTGATAAAGTATAAATAATAAACAAAACATTGGCCTGACAATATTTAGCCAATTCATTCTTTCTTTCTTCCTTCAGTGTTTCAGTTTTATTTCTTTTGGAATTTTTTTTTATTTCAGTCTGGGCACGGGCCATTTCTTGAAAAAATATATTTTCATTCCGGGCCCCCCCGCGCCACGGGGTCTGCGGGGGTGTACGTTACGCCACTGATATTAGTAGATAATGCAATGATAGAATTGAAATTAAATTTTTCAGTGTGCCAAAAACTCATAATATAACCAAAGATGAAAGAGTCAGTTGAAATATAAGATGGTGCGAAAAATTTTCACGTACTGTATTCAAATGTATAGGTGATAAATAATTATAGGTCTAAAATATATGGGTCATATTCAAATACATAGACTGGTCTAATAATAGTCCTACTTTATTTGGCAGAGGAATCAATTATGAGCGTTCATTCAGAGTTTAGTGAGAATTTAGTTTAGTTTATTCAGTTCCATAGCAATGAGACGTCGGCGAGCATTACATATATCTATATTTAAATAACATTTGACCGGATGGAGTAGGCCTATATCAATTCTTTGTTTTGTTTGAAGTGTAGAGTCACTTTCAAATTAGTACAGTAACAGAAATGGAATTAGAAACATTCCATGAATTCAATTTCACACTAGAATAAGAGTGCTACAAATAAACAAAAGTATTGGGTGAAATTCCATCTCATGTCTACGTTTTCCGTCTCTTGCATAGGTTTTGAAGCCAATGTAGGGCACGCATTGCACTTGAC
The DNA here is from genome assembly GCA_948455865.1 of Conomelus anceps. Taxonomy (NCBI): domain Eukaryota; kingdom Metazoa; phylum Arthropoda; class Insecta; order Hemiptera; family Delphacidae; genus Conomelus; species Conomelus anceps. The sequence goes on from OX418222.1 coordinate 52,327,271, forward strand.
CTTCACTTGACTGTTGAAATTGTCTTCCAGTGTGTGCTACGTTTACTTTCTTTTTCTCAACCCCTCACTTACTCTCTTACTCATCAATTTTGTCTCTCTTACTTTCCCATTTTCTCTCGCTTCCACTAGCATAAATAACACACCTCTTTCCATTAATGATTATTAATATTATGACAAAATTAGTATGATATGACAAAAACTACATTTCACTAGATGCGGATTAATTAAACAAATTGAATTTTGAGTGTTGCGCTTTTAATAGAACATGTCTTGGTGAAATTTATTTCAGTACGCATCCGTGAGCTTTTCGACCTGACTTTTCCGTACAAAAGTCAGATTACTAAAACAGTCAGTGAGTTCGTATGTAAACTAGGAGTGTGTAACGTGTATTTCACATGTAGCCTCCATGTGCTAGGTTTGATGTTATGGAACATGATATTCAACTGTGGTGATTTGTGGTTATTATTTGAAAAGTACGTAAAAATTCAGTGATGAATTTTTGTTTAAGGAGGCAGTGACGCTGACTTATCTAGTTAAGAAAAATTGGCTCACATAAAAATATCACAAATAATATTTTTAAACTGGAAAAACAATTTATATTTTCTCAAGCAAATTTTCTCAGTAAGATTCAGATAATTACAAAACATTACAAAAATACTACTAAAACATTGCAAAAATAATACAAAAACATTATTACAAATGTCTCATCAGGTCAAGTTTTGAAATATAATCCTAATAGCCCAGTCAAATTAGACATAATAATGCCGTTTGAGAGGAAAAATTCCCGGAGTTTTGAAAATTGGCACAGTTGGTCCTCGGTACAAATGCTTGAAGAAACTAAAGGGTCCTGGTGGTGGGGGGGGGGGGGGCAAGCTAGAGTGAGAGGGGCCCTTTTGCCATTTTTAGTTTTTTGCGCATAGCTCTGAAAGAAAGAAAGAAAGATTTATTGCCAATCAAAACAAAATTATATAAAATGTAAAAATGATAGGTTCATAGAGTGAATATTTACATCAAAATGAAAAAGCTTTCACAGATAGATGATAGATATAATTAATTTTAAGATTGGCGTTGCCAGCAAAACAAATGTTTGAGCGCAGGCAACGAGTAATCAGTAATATAAGGAAAATAATTAATGAGAGAAACGTAAGAAGTCAAAAGAAAAAAATAAGAGTATAAAAAGTATTGAAATCTAGTAAGAATGATACAGAAGAGTAAGCTAGAAAAAAATACGTAATGATATTATAAAATAGTGAAATAATACCATAATAAATAAATAATTATTTGATATTTTAAGAAAAAAGAAAGAGTATTTGAATATATATGCATAAGAGTTTTGTATAAAGTAAATGGAGTTAGTAATTATATATGATTTAAAATAATTATTGATCTCTAGTTTAGTAATAATTATAATAATCAAATAATGTAAGTAGATAGTAATGAAATTAAAAATAATTCAATGATTAACTATTTCTGAAGTATTGAAGAATTCAAAAGAGAAAGAGTTTGAAACACTATATAAAAGTAAAGAGTTGAATATAGTAATAGAACATAGTGAAGTATAAAGCTGTAGTATTGAAACTATAAGTTTTAAATAGAAATTTCTTCAGATAGAAGTTGAAGATTATAACATTTTTCAAGTTGGTTCAACTAGAATTATCAAGTTAATAAAAACAGAAAAATAATTCAACTAAATTTTAGTAAGCTATGGATTATTTCAATATTAATTGATAATCCACTAGAAATCTAAAATAGTTTACCGCATATAATAGTCGCTCTAAGTAGACACGCATATAACTTCAGATATGTAAAAAGTGGAAAAGATATTTAGTAATATTATGCCTAGATAGGTGGAAAAGATTTAATGATGAGTATAAGAGCTAATATTGTTAATATGAGTGAACCGTATTAACTTATTGAAGTGGCATAATAGCGTAGAAAGAAGAATCACCTTGGTCCATAACAGATGAGCTAGATACCTTCGATGAGATTAATGACATTATAATGTACGATTCATGTGACTTGAGAAAACATTTAAATGAAGACGTCACTGTGACCAATCCTCAGAAGAAGAGATCAATGAGAAGTTTTATCTATGAATTACTACAGAACCTATATTATTATTCAATTTGTTTAATAATTTAAACAATCTTTCCAACATCCTTTTCAGTACGGTATATGAATATTACTATTTTATAAGGCTAATGCTATCCATCTAGAAGTAACTGATTATTCTTTGTCTAAAATAAATAGAAAATATTGTTCGAATACGGTAGACGATATACATAGAAGTCGAGATGATGTTATTAGAAGAAATATTGATATTCACAAACTTACTTATCTTCAATCTGCAGCAGACTGGGATGACTTGTATGGGTGGGAGGGAAATCTTGATGTCAACTTTAGATGGGAGAAATTATTTACAAGAATCGATCATAAAATGCACTACAAGATAATCTGATTAAAAAAAATTAAAACCAAGATCTGAATGGTTTAAAAATTTTCTATACCAACAAGGAAGGCTCAAAATTAACAAATTGGCCAAACTTTTCAACTATTAAAGAACAATAGAAAAAGGATGATGGATGGAATATTTCCACCTTTACAAACAATAGGACAACCCTTTCCGATACCATCAACCTGTTGATTTGTCTACCGTCAGGTAGAAAACACATGTGGACCCATCACAGATCCCAAAGCCGATTTAGGCTTGCATTTATCTAGCATACATCTTACTATAGGTTTATAGTAGATACGGTACCGTACTTATTGTAGTAATTGAAATAACTTTTTATTGTTTATAGGTGATGAGGCAGGTGCAGGAACAAAATCAGCTCTCAGCTTTCATTTTCAACTACCGAGGCAACTTGAACCAGAAGACCTATCTTCGGCAGAGCTCTGGCTCCATAAACAGGAATCATTTCTTGGTTCAGATGACTTTCTTATCTCAGAGCTGAGCGATAATGGAACAACTCTGTTTATGCAGAAGATCACCATTAATGGTGAGTTATAATTATTAGTGTGGGAAGTGATTAGCTACTAGCCATGCTAGCTATCTGTTCATTCAGGGAAGATCAGCCACGAGCGCTCAGGCTAAACTTGTAATATTGTGACCGCTTTGATTTGGCCAGAAAAAGACTGTTCTCTGCTGTAAATCACTTCCCAGTGGTTCAGAGCACACCTAAATTACTGTAGGTTCAACTCATCAATCATCACCCACGTACATGTCTCATACCTATGTGGTTTCATCCTCGGAGGAAATTCGCAAAGCCTACAGATATAAATCTGTTAGTTCAGTGAGGAAAGAACTACTCCTCGTTTGCGTGTATACCATGCTTTTTTTGACTAAAACATAACGTTCAGGTCTGAAGAGTCACTAACAAAGTCAGCTTTAGGCTACAGTAATATACATAGGTTCATACATGCATATTATCTATTATATTTTAAGTGTATAGTGTGTAAGCGTATACCGTATAAAATTTGAATTTTCCAATGTTGATGAATTGTAGAGGCTAACCAATAAGCTCAATACGTAGTGTTATTGGAGGATATAGTAGGCTGTGGCATAAGTTTACCATTATTATATTATAGCAAGTTAGTTTGAAGTGACTGACAATTAAACAAAGTGACAAAATATACAGAAACAGAATTTATTAATTTCGAATTCCATCAAGTGCTATTAATCTATATGGAAGACTTCCGCAATGACGGATATTGACAACAGTATTGAATAGCTGATGGAAATAGATGAATGCTACTGTACAAAAATATCAGTCACCACCGGGAATCGAACCACGGACCTCCTAGTTGCCGGTCGGGCGCCTTAACCACTAGACTACGGAGACCGCTCTGCACGGCAGCATTCATTTTAAACTTTAATATTCAGTCACTTCAAACTAACTTGTGAGATACGAGCCGATAAGGCCAAGTTTAAAGTGAATGCTGCTGTGCAGAAAGATCTCCATAGTCTAGTGGTTAAGGCGCCCGACCGGAAATTAGAAGGTCTGTGGTTCGATTCCCGGTGGTAACTGATATTTTTGTACAGTAACGTTTATTGATTTTTAATACTGCTGTCAATATCCGCCATTGCGGAAGTCCTTAGTATAAATTAATAGCACTTAATGGAATCCGAAATCAATAAATTCTGTTTTTATATTATAGGCTGAGACCATCAGAATTTTATAAATTTATCAATTAATTGCATATTAATATTGATAAATTGATTGATTATATATCAATTAATTGATGTATTAATTGAATTTCTGTTCAATAGGTGGATGGGGTAATGCAGATATTGGGTCAGTAATAAGAAGATGGTTGGGATCACAGCCTAAGGAAATATTAAGAGCAGTATATGTAAGCTGCTCTACTTGTAAGATTGGCACAAGCCCTCCAATCTCTGAACATTCTGACAATAGGCCATTTCTTGTACTCAGTATCAACTCTGTTGAAAAGGTAAGATATACAAAATAACGGTACATTGCTTTCTCTAATTCAATTTCAATTTTATTTTTTAATAGACTATATAAATTTATTAGAAAACTACACTCTAAAATGCTATTCGTATTATTGTAAAATATTTCTTATAAGAACATATCGTGCACCTTCTCCCATATCACTGACTTGTCTTAACTTATTCTCCAGGTCTGAAGTCAAGACATACTATACTGTAATCTAAAAAGAAAATCCTATTCATAGCAATACATTTCACAGCTGACTTCCATACTCTTTCATCACTCAAACTGAAACTATAATCCGTGCAAACCTTAGATTTCAGTACAGTCTTATGGCAATACTATTTCATATGGGAATATGAGCGCGCTGTTGCCATTTTTTCTGTTGTTGACATTTTGCCACTCACATACTGTTGTTTGAAAACGTGAGCATCGTGGGGTCATTGCTTAAAAATAATAACTTACCTAGTGGTTCAAAATATAATGTATGAGAAAAATATTTAGAAGTCTAATTTTGTACATGCTCTGCTTTTAACATCTTGTATCTGAGATAAGTTGATGTTACAGCTTAATATTTGTCAAATTGATCAATCTCCTCCCCTAAAATTTATTCGCTCATAACTCGAATTACCGTACTGATGGAACACATTTTTTGTGGGTGCAGTCACTTACTGGCTATAGGCAGACTAGAATTATAGACAAGTAACTACATGGTGAGTAAGCTGAATGAGAATATTTGTTGGTAGCAAATGTTATTGGGAAAGAGCCTGCTTTACCACGCCTCCAAGTTATTCAGCTGTCGAAGCCACAAACCCAAATAAATTGCAAAATTTGTACCTTTGGGGGAGAGGGGCGCAACGTTTTTCCTTGCTGGGGGGTGCAATAGTTCTGGTTGCAATAGCTTGAATGATATATTTTCAGACGAGTTTATTTGCTGTCGACTTGAAAATTACCACTATTGTTAACGGCAATGGCTAATCAATTAAAATGTTTAAAAAATTAGGTTCAAATGGAAAAAAGGGTTTTATTGTCTGACAGGATAGATGTGATATTTTCAGTCATTTCAATCATGGTGTAACACGCGTTCTGTGTGAAGTATACAGTATAAGTACAATTTTAAACATTATTTAACTCTGCAAATTTTAGCTGTTTTAGCCCTTTCTGACCTGAATACTCTTCATTTATGCTGTTTAATAGCGACCCCTCTCTGACCGGTGAGAGTTCAGTCTCATATCCTTTTCCAACTTTCTTTAGTCTAACTGACGCTAGAGTACACTCTTGTGAATGGAATTTGCAATAAAATATAGCTTAGAGCTAACACTATCAATTTATTCTGGTCTGAGCTAGAAAAATTTGTTATTACCTGTTGTTTTGATAGGTACAAAAAGAGCTTCAATGTTGATTGTTGTTGTATATGACACGTTGCATGTCGGCGGGGTCACTGTGACTTCCAGCCAATGGTATCAATGTTATGTAAAATAAATAAATAAAGATGACGAATATTTCATTTCAAAAAAATTTAAAGTGAACCCTCTAATATAAGACCCATGTCACACCAAGTTTCTAATATTATTTTTATCTAATATTAAAACTGACACTGTATTTCACTTTTAAATAATGTTTTACTCACATATATTGGAGATGCTTGAGGAATGCATTTCACTTCTGAAAAGAAGCTTCGTCAGCCTTTTCAGAAGTGAAATGCATTCCTCAAGCATCTCCAATATATGTGAGTAAAACATTATTTAAAAGTGAAATACAGTGTCAGTTTTAATATTAGATTGTTCATTAAGTATTTCGTCATGGAAAACATCACAGATTATTTTTATATTCTTGGATTTATTGTTCCATAACGATCTGCGTTGTTTATGTAATATTAACTGATTATTGTAAATTTAACGAATTTTGAAGTAAATTTCAAGTCAATTAAATTGAAAACTTTCGGCCAAGAGTGAGTAGGAATATTATTTATTCGCAATTAAAATTGACTGCAAGTCGTTAAATTTACAATACCTAATAAGTATTATTTTTATAATGTAATTTTTTAAAGATTATTTTTAATTTCATGTGGATATAGAATAGAATATTAATTGTACAATTGTTTCAAGGCTAGAACCTATTGAAACACAAAAGACATTACAAAGCATGAATATAATTCTACAACATCTGCGCAAGTAATAAACTAAAATTTAAATTAGAATAAAAAAGAACACAAAAAAATTAAAAAAGCTAAAGTCGGATATAGTCGTTTTGAAACCAAATCTTACAATATCATATCGTATCTATATAGATTACTGGTGCTGTACAAAAACGAACAAAATTAAAGTGTTTTTTTTTTACAGAGTCGTAGAACCAAGCGAGGAGTTAACTGCGAGCCAAAAACACGAGATTGTTGTAGACAGTATCTGAATGTATCATTTGCTGATATCAATTGGGATAAATGGATAGTAGAGCCTTCCTATTATGGTGCTTACTACTGTAAAGGAAGTTGTACAACAGTCAGTTCTTTGAGCGAGTCAAAAAATTCATTTCAAATGCTTAAGCGTGATTATGTAAGTTGATGTACCTTTGTCTATGGTTTATGGTTTCACATTATTTTCTATTAAGATTCAATGCAATTAGACCTTTATCAGTCCTATGCTATTCAGCCTATATTGTAGCTCAAAAGCCACAGTTTTCTAGATAAAATGACGCTAAATAATTTTCTTTTAAATTAGACAGCAAAAGCAAAAAAGCTAGATTTTTGAAATTTGCAATTAATTTCTATGTTATGAACTGAGTTTATTCTAAGATTTGAAGATAAAGCAATTATTAATATTGATCATTACATTTCTATAATCTAAATATTTGCTCAGTAAACCTTAAAAACGTATTTTAACATTTTTAAGGTCCCTAATCTACCCGCGAATAATCGAGAGATTACTATAAATTGATTCAATAACAATAATTTATAATTAGTACAGTGCCTGAATGCATTACCATATAATATAACAGTGAAATGATACATAGCCTCAAGCATTCTAACGGTAGTACTGTACATGCTTCTCTGTTTCAGAACGACAGTCAAAACAGGACAGTTTTACCTTCGTGTTGCACTCCACATCGGTATGGAAATTTGCAAATCATCTACCGGATCGACAGTCGGCTTGTGAAAGCAACACTCAAGGATATGACTGTTGAAGAGTGCAAATGCAGTTAGCATTCTACAGCAGCCTAATAGGCATAATGTTCAAATATGTCCTAAAAGAGCAGTATTTCTTCATGTACCTGCAAACATAACACTCGCCTTACTTCAAGTAATGACTTGAGCGTCGATTACTTTGGGCGAGTTTACAAGCTGTTCGCCGATTCATTCTGATTGTATTCTTGATGGTGCACTTGTCTGGTAAACACGATTACACTGGGTGAATTTAGAATCAAATTATAAATTCACCGGCGAGTAACCTGTTAACTCGTTCAATGTAATCGACTCTTAAGGCCTTGGCCACAATACGAGCGGCAGGACGACAGAGCGGCACCGCTTACCGCCTACTCACATTAATTTTTTCTCTCTTGTCGCTTGTATCGTGGCGGCATTTGCGGCTAAATTTTAATAATGCACATACGGCTTCTCAATTATTAGCAAAATTTTGTGAATTTCCTATTAGAAATAATTTTGGAAATAAGTTTTGTTGAAGAAATTACAAGTGTTTTCATTATTTTAGCCCTAGTGTAGTTCATGTCAGAACTATAACAAAGCCATAGTTTCGGTAGGCTACTTGAAGCTATATGGCTTGGCATTCCATGTAACACATTATTTTTAGTGAATACTGATTAGTTTGTAGTTTTTAAGCTCACTTCTGATATTGCACATTAAAACGTACGGCACATAATAAATAGATTGAGCAAAACTACGTTAACGATGATTCTAGCCTGAACACTCTATGCCTTCGCTTGTATTTTTGTAATGAAAATTCTTGACTAGATCAATACAAGTATCTCTGTAATGAAGTTCACTTCAAATTCTATTTCAATCGAGAAAGAGCTCCACGCTACCTTGAATAGAAATTGTAAATAGCTGTTTTCCATACCATATTATGTAATTGTTATATATGTCTATTGTAAATAATCGACCCCACACTGTTTACCACGGTGGTTGCATAAAATTTGTTTTTCTTCAGAACATTGTTTAATTTATACGCTTTTGTATATTGTATTACAAAATAAATTTCTTTCTTTATTTCTTCTTTCTTTCTTTCTTGGTTTGCCGTAGAACGAGTATAAGATGCTGGTACATAGTATGGTCAGGTTAGCATTGTCATTAACATAGTTTTGCTGAAACGCTCTAGTTATATTGCACATTACCGTAATTGATTTATATTTATCAGCAACTAGCTTATGACTTTTTTAGTGGACAGGCCCACAAGTTGCTTTTAAACTTCCACACCTCTTGAACCAATATTTGACAGATGCACTTTCCCAGTGCAATTTAAAAAAATGAGGGCTCATTTTAGAGACTGGTTATAAATGCAAGAAACCTCAAGCGTTTTCAGCCAGTCTCAGATTTATCTGAGTTCTGGGGACTGTTGCATAACAATTTACAAGTTACAAATCGACAAGTTAAAACCTATAAATATAAACAGTCATTTTAAAGATATTGGTATTAAAAAATCTATTTCGAATACTGCCTTAGTTCAGTGGTTCCCTACCGGTGGGTTGCAGAAGGGTTACAGGCGGGTCATGACTCGATCCTAAAACTATCAGAAACCATGGTATAAACTACAAGAAAAGATAAGAAAAATAAAATTGTATTTTGATTGTTTTCTTGGTTCTTGATTTTTGGCATCTGGGGCAACTACAGAACCACTGCATCCCTACCAGATGACTCACACAGGTTCGTGTGAACCTGTTAATCTCATCAATTCCCAATCTAAAAACTCAAGAGTCTTTGGTGTGTTGTGCGATGAAATGGGGAGTGAACACAAGCAACTACTCCTGCATTGTGAAGTCTATTGGCTATTCATAGGAAACGTTCTGGCCAGATTGATTGAGCTTCATGATAATGTACGGTTATTCTTATCACAATTGTAAGCAGAAGGAGAGTTGAAAGCTCATATTTTTGGACAAATGCTTTAATGATGAGGTTTGGTTAAAAAAGCTAGCTTACTTAGCGTATATTTTTAGTTCTCTAAATACTCTTAATTTGACCTTACAAGAAAAAGATATTCACAAATTCTTTGTGCAAGACATCTTTGATCATCTAAAGACTTAAAGCCTTGGCTTCTAACCTAAAACACTACTTTCCACCCATAGAAGATGGAAATAATGGATTAAAAAAATCCATTTGATGAGTACAACTTAAATAATCTCAGCCTTACGACCTCCCAGTTAAGGTTATATATCCTCCAGAACCTCTATATATATATATATATATATATATATATATATATATATTGGAACTTGGCTCTACTTATGCCTTCAACATATTTATCTGACATATTCAGATGTTGTCACCTAAAGTTCTCATATGATAGCTCTGAAAAGAGCTGATTTGATTCATTGATATGGTTTATAATAGGCCAAGAGAGCAAGCTAGTCTGGCCGCCGATCGAACTTATATGCCTACTATAAAGTATGCCATTATAAATTAATTCTTACAATTGAGGTTATAGTTTATATAATGGAGCCACTTTGGGAAGCCAGTGCAAAAGTGCGCATGTGCATGAATGAAGGGACTACTTTTATACGTTTTATACTAGGTATGTGCTCCACCATTCAAGATATATAGACTATAAAAATGCTTGCATGCATATAGGTATAATCATATGCTTTCAAATAGTAGCTTGGTATAAAAGTGCTACAAATGATAGGACCATCATAATGATAGGTTTGTGTAACCGATGGCAAGAGACACATGCAGAAAATGAAGAGAAACTTGCAGCTGAGAATCTGCAGCTGGATCTATACCAAAGTTTAAAATGATTGGTGCAACATTCCATATGGTTCAGCAACATGTATGAGAAGTAATATCCTAAATGTGCAGCTTTTATCTGCAGAGGTTCTGGGTTCATCTAGTTGACTATTGTTAACATATATAAGCCATTTATAGACAGTATAAACCAAGAATGCTTGAGAGAGGATTCAAAATCCCTCTTGAACAGTCAGTGAACCGTTCAAGGTGGAACTTCTATCACGCTGACTGGGAGGGATATGCAGCAGAGCTGGATAAGGTATTAGGTGGATTCCCCCAGTTCACTCCAATTACAAAAGGTTCATGGGTGTAGTGAGACTTGCAGCAAAGAAGTATAAAATACCCAAAGGGGTCAGAAAAGAATATATTGAAATTCAAAATTTTTATTCAACAATTGAACATATAAATGTAATATGCCATGTCAAAATCAATATCACAAAAATCAAATTAGAGAAGCATTTGCAAACATTTAAAAATATCTTGAGAAGTCACATGCATAAAAAGTCGCAAGTATACAAGGCACAAAATCATAAAAGCAATAATACAAACACATAAAACAATCCCAATTCTACAATCATATAAAAGCACAAATCATATCATGCAAATGCATAAGTGTAAAGGCATATAAAAGCATAATCATAAGTCATGGCCAATAGTAGACAGCATAATAACAAACTGGTAAAAATATTAATCTATGCAATGTACATACAGAGGAAGCATTAAACAAACAGGACACACAGACAACGAATGATGATTTCCCAGCTTGCATTGTGATATACCCCTCACAGTAGCTCAACTCAAATAATTCTTCAATTTTATATAGAGGAAAATCCAAGAGCCAGTTCTTCACTGTCTTAGCAAATAGACCACTAAAGCCATAACTTCCTCAGGTAGATGGTTATAAAATTCCACACCTGAAGCAGGATAACAGTTTGAAACCTTGTGCAATCTGTTTCTGAATACATACAGATCTGCACAATGTCTGGTAGCAAAGGTATGAATGTCACCATTTCTAGTCACCTCAAACTTCTCAAAACAAATTTTCAAATTGAGGACTCGTCTGGAAGTAATTTCAATGATCTAAAACCTCTTTTCTATAATTTTTATGTGTTGGAGTAAGCATTTACAAGATCGAAAACACTGAGGTGACACATTTTTCACAAAGGGGGTAAAATACCTGATTTTTTAAAATTGATTGTAAATGAACAACTGACAAATTTGGTAGAGTTAAACATCAATTGTCATAGAATTTCATATTCTTGAATTTTGAATCAACAATGTTTTCAATGCAGTAGATAGTTTTCTAATTTTAGGCAAAACACTGAAAAAAGTGTCAAATTTGGATTTTTGCCCCCCCCCCCAAAAGTTATGCACTAGGCAGATTTCTTCGCAAACTTGGAATATTTTCTGAGATGCCCAGAGTGGATTAAAAAGAAATCCAGTTTTGTATCAATTTTGTCCACCACGGCTTCTGTTTAGTTTAATTTTCCTGTACTATAGACCAATCTTCAGCTAATAGAGTATGACATCATATACTTTGCAGCAACTAATGATGATACCCGAGCTTGATCATTACCATTAATGACATCGTATTCAGCTTCTTAGCTCGGTCAGACTTTCTTACCCTTTTCTCTGTAAGACAACTCCAAGTCTACTTCTCCATCCGTTTTAGCCCAGATCGCTACTATAGGAGATTTTCCTATGGTATGATCATATACCACATATTTCATAGTAATTTTAAATTAATTTAATTTTCTAATAATTATAAAATCATAATGCTATCAGCTCAGATTGACAGAAGTTCAAAGTTTCCTTAGCACAATAGAAAGTTGGTTTCAAAATTCATTATGTCAAATAGACAAGAAATATACTAAAAAATCTTTTTTTATTTGCACTTTGAACATTGTAAAAATTCTAAATAAGGAAAATTGTACATACAATTTCACAGCCTTAAAAATGCAAGTCATTAGAACAGTCAAATTCTAAAAAAAATTATCAAGGTTATTTTCAACCAATTGTTACGTCTGGTTCCAGAGACTTGATTTTTAGTTTGCCATCAGAGTTATTTTGGAGATCGTAGCTCAAGAAGAAGATCTCTTGATCGGTTATTTCTTGCTTTCAAGTCTTTGTTGCGTTTCTTTGGTGAAATTGACAACCTGTGAAAAACACTGAGTCATTTAGTTGTCTAATGATTTTCCTAATGATACTCGGTGAATATATTTATTTATTGTATGGTTTTAAAAATGCAATGGATATTAATATTGAAAAACGTGTAGAATTAAGGGTTATTTTCTCTTTGTGTCATTCCGCATCAAATCAACACACCTTTTTGCTCACCATCTCAGATTTTGATGAAATTCGGTGAACTCATAGTGATTGATGATACTAACAAAGCTACATAATATTAGATTTTCAATCTGCTTAAGAGTTACAGCCACAGCCATTCAAAACTCATGAGTACAAAAATTTTCAAATTGCTTTTACAGCTGGTGCAATTAAGCTAGAGGATTGTAAATGGTATCATTTTGCAGGATTTCTCTTGCTCTTCACAGAAAAACAATATGTTAAAAATTGTTAAACAATATGTAATGTTATTGAAAAATTCTCAGCGAAACCGAAAAATTAAAATTATATTTTGATTTTCTCAAAAAGTTCGTGTTTGAAAATTTTAAAAATATTTTCATAGATTCTTTGTAGTTTTGTTAAGCAAGTGCCAAAATATGAGAATGGGTTCATTGTTGAAAAAAATAATTTCTAATAAAAGTTGTTTGTCCAGTTTAAAAGCAGTTTTCCAAAACAAAATTATAGAAGTTGTTTTGTCAACGTTTCTATATGTATTTCAGGACGCTGAATTCGAATTCTGAATTTCTCCGTGGGAGCCCCACTTTACCACCAAAATAAAAATTAAAAAAACATTATATTGTTGAAGTTTTTCAGTTATTTTCTATTATCTCAATTGAGATGGATTTTTCGAGAAAAGATGTCCACTGCAATGATGAAAACACTAAAATTTTCTAAAAAATGAGTAGTCTCATTCTTTCTTTGTTTGTGGCAGTATACTCAGTGCTGTAATTGTGATTGATAAATGCCATGTCAGAGCTTGTGCATCGTAAGTGTTCAGTTTATTATTGAGTGTATCAACAGCTAATTAGATATTTCTTTCTAAGTCATTGAACATTTTATTGGACACCTATTATTATTAAATTATTATCAGCCCATTGACAGTTAGTAATTAGTTTTGTACAGTGATAATCTGGTTATAGTAAATTCATAATTAGTTGAATGTTATTGAACGGTTTGTTTCTTTATTGATTTCCTTGTGTGATAATGACTGATAAGTGTGTGTTATGAGCTAATTTGTAAAAATAAAATGTGAGTGTTACTTTCAAGTGTTGCCAGCTTTATTCCAGTGTTAGAACCTGTAGCAGTATGTTGCAGAACTGCAACAGTATGCACCTAAGGGCAAATTTTCTAAAACCTGTCATCAATCGATTTTTTCTAGCATGCATAGATCTCAAGTTATAACCACTCCACATTTTTTTCACAAAATTGGAAATTTTTAATTGCAATAACTCAGGTTTTATCGCTCGAAAGATGCGATTTGTGCCAGGTTCTAGGAAATTTTATAGGCTACAAAAATAATTGAATTACATTTCTTGTCAGACAAGACATTTCTTGACAAACATAGTTTGGCTACAATACAAATAATAAAAAAATCAAGATCTGAGAAAATTTGGCTACTTATAATATGATTCAGCTCAACTTTAAGTGTTTTTTCCATGTTGATGTGAAAAATAGGAAAAAGAAAGAAGTAAGCTCCAATTTGATACCAGCTTTACCATTCGCCGAATGTTATAACTTTACCAAATGCCGATTACCATTCTTATCGAGAGTGGTTTCAAAGTGAAGACAATTTATAATTAAAAATTGTAATTTTTCAAGTGCAGTATTGAGAAAGCCTACACTACCCTTCCAAATAGAAGTTTTACGAATTGTAAGCCAAATGTGACATGTTATACAAGAATTTGGATCGCCCCACTGAACTAAGAAGAATGAGCTATAGCTAGATTTGTGTTGCAAACCATTCTTGCATGCGGGAGGACAAAGAGGTATCTCCTTCTTATCTTGAAAACTTACAGTTCTACGAGCTAGGAAGCTCAAAATTCGGATTCAGTACCTCATAATGCATAGAAATGCCGATGAGCAGATGGCTAGTAGGACTATGATGAGGGGGGTACCAAGTTGCAGAATAGCGCGTTGCTAATCCCCCTCCCTAAGTATCATCCTTGACCATGAGTATGAAACTATCACATCATTGTATTCAGAAAAAATGAGCTACAACATTTGTTGGAACTTTTTTCCTGTAAAATGACGTACAAAAAAAAAGTCCCCTCAAAATAAGAAAAAAATCAGTTGAAAGAATTGAGTTTTTGGAGTATTTTAATTTTTATCAGTAAAACTAGTGGGTTTATCGTAGAAATGAATAAGATTTGGCGAAAAGGCGCCGAAGGATTTTGGGAAAATGCACCTACAGTAGTGGTCTAACTCCTGAGAGAGTTGAAGCTTTTCATTAATTACTTGCAACATCAGGCGTTATTAGACATTTATTGCCTGGGCCGGATGATATATTAGACATATAGGACCGGATCATAGCTGTTTGTAGACTGTGAAGTTTTTGATGGAGTTGAAAAACAGGATGTCCAATTAAGAGCTTGGCGGTTGTCAAACTCCTCAGAGTCACAGTCTGGGGCATGGCTTTTTTTCTTTTGCTAGTTCAAAATTAAAATAAAAACATGAATTTTGAGATATTTCAATTATGATGAAGGTATGCTATATGCTAATCTACTCAATCTCCTGATTTTGTAGCAACTTTAATTTTTCTGCTAACATGACATTCAAGTACCGAATACTTCAATTTAGAGTTAAATTAATAAGTTAGTTTGAATATTCAGAAGCAAGGATAGTAATGATATTGTTTTTGTAGAATGCAGTTAGGATACTGCACGTTTTTTGCTCTAAATTTAAATATTTAATATAAAGCTTAAATTCCATGTTAGAAGGAAAATTTTCTATGGAATAAATGAGAAGAATATTATAGCATTTTTACAAATTTAGTCTAAATAACCCAAATTTCATGTATTTTGGTTTTGAAATTGCAAAAGAGCACAGTCGGCGCATGGTCCTATATGCGTTGACTGTTATTTTCGAACTCACGACTACTTAATTACGTGCCGCAAATGATTAATTACATAAAATGAAAAATTCCCATTTGCGCCTGGAACTCTGAAAATGACACAAAAACCCGATCATAAATGAGTGCCGGGCAAATGAATAGTAAATTGTCAAGTTACTTACATGGACAAAGGAGACAGTGGAGGAGAATGAGAACTCTTTGATCTTTTAGGTGTGCTGAATCCCTTTGCATCTGGTAAGTTTAAAGTTCGTCGACTCCTAATCGATCTTAGTTTAACAGATTTCAGCATATCAACTGATATTTCAGGAAATCCTTTTGTGTCACACTGGAAAAATATAATTATCAATCATTGTATGCATCATTGAGCTTAAAGCCAGTTAAAGCATGATAAAAGCCAGCTTTATGCTGATATGCCTCAACATTATTCGATATAATTTTTCTCTTTCTAGGCACTATTTTATTTCAGCAAATACCAAGCTATTTTCAAATAGCTGATTTCTTAATGGTGTGCAAGAAGCTTCTCTTGTTTCCGTTAACTATACATACAATACTACAATATATTTAGTATCATTAGACAATTGATGAGTGAATTTAATGACACTGGAATGTGCTTTTTTTTTCATTAGCTGATGCCCTTGTATGAGACTAGTGCGTAGGTAATGAGTAGATACTGTAGGAAAAGGACATATATTAAATTATCATATGTTGAATTAGAACATGAAAAATAAGTAGATACTGTAGGAAAAGGACATATGTTGAATTAGAATATGAAAAATAACTGTGAAGTGTTTGTGGATTTAGTCTATTAGATAGTATTGTAGCTTAAGCATGTTGTTAAAAGGCAGGACAAATAAATAATGTTATTTGTGAATTCATGGAATAAAATCATCTAATATTAAAACTGACACTGTATTTCACTTTTAAATAATGTTTTACTCACATATATTGGAGATGCTTGAGGAATGCATTTCACTTCTTTTTTTCAGAAGTGAAATGCATTTCTCAAGCATCTCCAATATATGTGAGTAAAACATTATTTAAAAGTGAAATACAGTGTCAGTTTTAATATTAGATTGTTCATTAAGTATTTCGTCATGGAAAACATCACAGAATAAAATCATTTCAATGAATTTCCTACAATTTTGGGGGATTGTCTAGGATTGAAGGAAGTTATTTCGGGATTGAAGAGTTACTTCATACGGAATTGGAAAAAGTTATTTCGGGATTGAAGAGACTCAATGAGTTTGGAAAATACTTTGGATATTTCACCCATGAGTATTATCAATACTTTTCTAACTTTAACATACATTTATCATGGCATTTTAGCCAAAAGCCAGAAAGTCTGATCTATTAACCTTGTCACAAGAATTGGATGTTATTTTACCTAGCAACCCCAAAGTGGCACACTTTGTATGTTCACTCATAAGAGAGTCCGAGAGTTGAGAAGAAGAATTCATTAAAAGTTTATTAATAAATATAACAGGGAAACGAGTCAAAAGAGAGAAACGTGGATACAAACTTGAAAGAGAGAAAAGTGAATTGAATTTGAGAAAGAGAAATTCGAAAGAGAAGAAAGCCTTGAGAAAGAGAAACTCGAAAAAGTAGAGAGAATTTATTGAAGAAGAAAGGTTGAAAAAAGAATATCTATATGAAATTAAGAAATTAGAAATTGGGACTAGTAGCAATAATAGTGCAGACATTTTTTTCGGTTATGGTCCGATTGATTACATTTCAATACCAATATTCAAACATAGCTGTATGAATGAAGGTTTAGCATTCATCAAGTTCAAAAATTCTGAGTGTTGAAAAAACTATTACATCTTTCAAAGGATTTGGCAGCCATCTATTAGACAAGATAGAACCCACTCAGTTGTGCAGTATTAAAACATTCAATGAAAGAAGATATTTGGATAAAGCTGAAAATCGTAGAAAATATATTATGAAACAGATAAAGATGTTAATGAACCAAATGATATTCATGAGACTAAGAATAAAAATTATGAAACTGATTGTTTGGGCAAAAATAGTGTGAATGAGAGTTGGAAAGAGGAAAAAACAAGAGAAGAAGAGGAAGAATGTGGACTTGGAAGTAGAGTCTTGTGATGAGCTCAAGTTAAGAAACAAAAATTGGAACAGTTTGATACTGAAACTGGTTCATCTAAACCGAAGCAAAAATCAGCTCTGACACAAATCAAGAAACAAGTGAAACGGAAACGATGAAACATAAAAAGGAAGAGAGTGATGATGATCCACCAACAAAGAAAACGAAGAAGGAGCAGACTGATAGTGAAACTGACATGAGGAAGGAGAAGAAAAGGTTACTGTCTTCAGTGAATAGTGAAGCTGCACCTGAGAATGTAAAGATAATGAAGCAAAGGGATAGATTTGACTAACCAAGAAGAACTTGAGACCGATTGAAACTCAGCTCAGGAGTCATCCAGCATTTTGAGAGAAATTTTGAGAAATAATTTTTGGAAATTACCCTACTCAACTATGGTTTACCCATGTTCTAGAGTAGTGGGGGGGGGGGGGGGGTTAGTGCGGAATTATTAGGTAAGTGAGCTCACATGTTGTTTGAGATAATTATTTCCAAGTTTTGCCTTCCTGTATTTAATATCCATTTGTGGACTGCAGATTTGAATCTTGTTTCAGATGCTGTGCTCTTGATGTTTTCAGGAAGCAGGTTGTACAATTTGGGAGCTAAATGGTTGAAGTGTCTCTGGTATAAGGCTTTCCTTGCTACATTCGCAATAAGAAGGTGCCTGTTTCTTGTATTGTGGCTATGGTTTCTGTTTTCAAAGTGTGCTGTGTTCCTGTGTATTCTCTGGATTATTTCTTTAGAGTAGAGTTGTCTTGGATCCATCACACCAAACTCGTAGAATAGTTGGTCTGATGGGTAACGTGGCGGATTTCTTCTTATAACTTTTATGATGAGTTTCTGAACTTTTATGAGGGGGTCAATGTGGGTGTAGCTCGTTCCACCCCAACCCACGATTCCATAGGTTAGTAGAGATTGAACTATAGAAAAATAGACCATCCTCAGACACTTCGGATTGACTAGTGATCTCAGCATTTTGAATTTGTAAATTGTTCTCCTTAATTTTTTGCATAGCTCATCTATGTGTTTATCCCAGCGTAGAAAATAATCCACTGTCACTCCAAGGTATTTCTGAAACTGTTTCCTGCAAACTGCGTATGAAGAATTATTCAAGCTGTTATTTATTATTAAATTATTCTCAGTTGGTTGTCCATGCTGTGTAGCGGAGAAGGTCAAAAAGTATGTCTTTCCATAGTTAAGTGTAAGAAGATTTTCATCAAGCCAGTGAGACACTTTTTTTAGACCGGTTTCAGCCTTCTTCCAAGTCACATCCCAAGACGCTCCAGAAAACAGAAGAACCGTGTCATCTGCAAAACTGGTTACTTCTCCATCAATTTGCATATTGCATAATGGGTTTATATACAATAGGAATAAGACTGGTCCCAGAACCGTTCCTTGTGGGAAGATGAAGTCGATGATTTTGATGGAGATAGAAATAAAAAGCATTGCAAAAGAAAGAAAAAATCGAAAGAGAAAAAGCATGCTTGGGTCTTCAAATATTATTTAAAAAAAGATGTAGGTATTGTTGGTATTGTTGAACATGTTCTTTGTTGGAGAACATGAGGAGCCAAGGAAGACCAGCACGCTAAACTCATGAAGCCCTGGGCATCTATTTAATTTGTGTTCCTTTGTTTGTTAATTTCTGTTTCTTTTGTGTTTTGCTGTTCGTGTTTTTTTATTTTTCTGGCTTGAGGACAAGCCCATTTATCAGAATGGCCGAATGTAGGAAAAGGACATATATGTTAAATTAGATTATGAAAAATAACTAACTGTAAAATATTTGTGGATTTAGTCTATAAATATAGTCTTGTTGCTTAAGCATGTTGTTAAAAGGTAGGACAAAAAAATAATGTTATTTGTGAATTCATGGAGTTAAATCATTTCAATGAACTTCCTGCAATACTGATGTTAGGGATGGTGAAACTATAGTTTTAGGTGGGCTCCGAACCATCAGGTAAGTGATGAAAAAAGCAGAGCTTTTCATTAGTGAATTACATTCATAACCGTCTGAAAATTTCCTCTGGTAAAGGTTCTTTCTACAGAATCAAACTCGAATAATAGCTCTATAGCGTATCGCTGCAGCATATAATTGTCTCATGGTAGTTTCATTTTTCAAATTGAGACTCAGATTCATCATCATTGGGTAACAAAATTCGTTTAGGAGGAGGTTTTTTCTATTAAACGCAAATAGGTAATGTGCTGTGGGATATTGCAATAGCAATATTACTTTCTCATAATGACCATGCAAATGGCAAAACTCTTTGTCTGTCTTTATGTCTGTATCCAAAACACTTTTCATAGGAATCTGTAATACTGTCTTGAAGTTGCACGTGTTCCTAGTCATGTGTCTCAATATGCGTCAGACATGTATATTCCACAAATAAAGAAAATTATTGTTGTGGCGAGTTTCTGCCTAGCACCCTTCTTGCAATTTGTCAGTCTCTTTCCTCAATTTTTGTCCTTATTTAATTGGAACTGTGATGACAGTTTTGAGGGTTCGTTCTGATGATGGTTTTTTCTATTAAACTCAAATAAGTGATTCTGTAGTACAAAACCACAACAATACAACTTTTTCATCATGATCAAGCAAATGGCAAAACTGCCAGTAATATTTATCTTCATCTTTACATCTGTACCAAAACTCACTTTGTAAGGAACTGCCATCTGTAATACTGTGTCTTAAAGTTTTGTTGGTTGTATGAATTCAGTTGTTTCAATATCTGCCAGACATGCATATACCACAAACAGAATATAGCATTGTTGTGGCCGATTTCTGTCTAGCAGTATTTATTATTCTTCACTCCCAACCTTTTTGGCAGTTTCTTTACTTGCTTTCTTGTTATTTAGGTTGTTACTGCCACTGTAGGAAGAACTGCTATAGTGTTCTTAGTGTCAGTTATCCTCTCCTAAAGATCTCTATAACAAATCTTCTCTCACTATCATTCTCTCAATGTCTCTTCTGTTCAAGTTGCCCTCATTTCACTCACTATGCACGCATTTGGCAGTAATCAAAAAGGGGCCCCACACTCAGACATCAGCATAATCATCTCAGAACTTATCTGATAAAGGTTCTTTCTGAAAAACTCATCAAAATTATCAGCATCATCTTAAAGATCGTCCGATTAACATATTTATTTATATCTATTAGACTCAAATAATTAATGAGCTGCAGCATGTCGCCATTGCATGATATAACTTTCTCATCATAATCATGATAATGACAAATTGTCAGTAAATTCTATAACTGTCTTTGTGTCTGAAGTATATTGATGATAATCATTCCCCTTCATACACACTCACTGGCTTCTTTTGCATTTATACTTTTCTGGGTCATGCTAGCCATGGTAGAATACAATGCTTGGTGGCATTGTTTTTTCCTGTGTTGTCAAACCCATCATCTCAGTATGGCCCTTGATGAAAAATCCTCAAAATGATATGCAATGGGGCATTTTGCCTTCCACCTTGGAGTTCATAGAATGGGATGTTAGGGATATCACTTGGTAAGCCCATTCATCTCATAAAATTGTACAATGTTTAGCATATCACCTACATCTAGTAGGCAAGTTGGGTTGGTAGTAGGTCTGTTAACCAGTAATGTTCAACCTTCAACCACTGTAGCATCTAACTTCCCTCCTCACTCCATTCACAGTCTCCTCATTTCCCCACACATCCATTTTACAATTATTGTCCAAAATAGCTTTGTAAGGATTATAACAAATGAAATGTTTTAAGCCCTGATTTAGCATGCACATCCAATAACTGTCAATGAGACTAGATCTCCTTATTCTCCCTCATATAATATTATGGTCCTCCAATTGCTCTCCTCACTTTACAGCTTTCTCACACCTCCATTTTACAATTATTGCCCAAACCAACCCTGCTATAAGGAGGGAGATAACCCTTCACCAATATTCAGCCCTTTTTTCTTGTCTCTTTCGTTTCTCTCTCATTATTGTAGTAGTTACTGCCACTGTGGAATGAACTGCTTTATCAAGAGTTCTTAGGACGGTATGATGTCACACAACCATGTATAAAACCTCTTCAAGAACGAGCATAGTTGAAAATCCTCTTCTTAAAAATACAGAACTCTTCTTTAAATAAATATAACAGTCTTATACAACCATTAACATAAAATAAAATACAGTACATTACTATTGTGGCCGATTGTCTTCTAGAATAGTTTTCTTCATAATACAATGCTCACAAAACCCTTTTTATAACAATTTCATCTCACCACCATTTGTCAGTCTCTTTCTTTCATCATTTTCTTTCCAATAGCACTTGTATGAGGTAGATTGTGAGAATGGGCATATAGAACGTGAGGGAGGGAATTGTTTCAAATGTGATACCTTTCATTGGAAGGGCGATTACGTTGTTTCCATTCATAAGCAATGATTAGTGGAAAAATATTTGAAAACACTTTTCAACAGACACTAATCTTTTCATGTTTGAATTGTGTTGAATCACCAAATATCAATGTATTACAAAATTAAAATAAACTCCATATACAATACAGACCTTTGACGTTCTAGGCGTCTGTTTGAGAGTGATATTGCTCAGAACATCGGAGTTTGCATGATGTTTGGACGCAGAATGTTGCGGTGTCTGCTTCAACTTAACACTTCTCAAGTCCTCCAGAGTTATAGGTGGAATTCGATTGTCTTTGATTTCAATATTTTTTTTATCCGTTTTATTTATAATCAGTGAATTCGAAGGCACTAGGGAGAAAGGTGGGGGTGGTGGTGGTGGTGGCGGTGGAGGAGGAGGATGAGGAGGGGGTGGAGGAAGCGCAGAGACCGGATGAGCACTGGTGGTAATATTTTCCATTCTACCTGCAATCAAATTACATTATCTTATCAATAAACGTCTTTGAAGTGGCTTCTTTAACGAAAAGTATAGCGCTCTATGAGACAAAAAATGAACTAGGCTTATCAATGAAGCATGATCACATACAGTGCTACAGTTGTATCTAATATGTGTTTTGAATGTAATATTTTTTCTCCTAGAGAAGTAGGAGAAGGAGAAACGTGGAGACAGAAAGAGAAGACAAAAGGGAAAGAAGGAGAAGAAAAAAGGAAAACGTAGATGGTGAAAGGAAAGGAGAAAAAGAGAAGGAGTAGAGAAAAGAGGAGAAAAAAGAAGAACAACAACAAAAAGAAGAGGAGATAAAAAAGAAATAGAAGAAAAAGAGAAGGAGAAGAAGAAGGGAATGTTGAAGAAAGATCAGAAAAAGGTGAAGGAAGAGAATTAAGATAAGAAAAAAGAAGTCGGTAGCAGAAGAAAGACAAAGAAAAGGTGGAGAAGAACCAGAATAGCCTTTGGATTATATGTTACGTCACATTTCGATTCAATTGAATTGGGCAACTTGCTAGTAACTTTATAACCTGCTATTGAATTATTAAATATTTCAATATCAATGATGATGATAATAATAATCATATCAATGAAAATTGCTGTGATTTTCGCCTTAAAGCGTGTATTTGATTCTAGAATAGAAGAGGTGACACAATACAAAGTTTATGAACTATGCTATAATATCTTTGAGAAAGATAGATCAATTTATAATCTATTATACACAAAAGTGAAAACAGATCTGATTCCAATACATTATTCAAGCTTAAAAATAATACTCTAATTTAATAAACAAAAATAGCCTAATGGAAAAATTACATTAAACATTTCAGTGCGGGGTCTTGTAGATTAAATAATATGACCCCTTGAACGTTCTAGGTAACAAAGTAGTGCTAATCTTTTGCTATCACTAGCAGAATAACAAAAAAATGATTGGCGATGAGTCCAATGTTTGTTAGGAGACCCGAAAACAAAATGGCCGCCGTCATTTGCAGTGTTTTACGCTACTTACTGCAATTTCGAGATCTTTCAGCTTATTTAATTAATTATCCTTAAAAAATGATCTAAGTTAACTGAGCATATTTTCTCCATTAAACATACTTATCGAATTGTATATTTCAAAAAGAATAAAAAATGGCCGCACATTTAAAATGTTTATTCCATTGTATGCAATATGATGAGAGTCAATGCTGCGAAATTTAGTAGGGTAAGGTTGTTCCAAAAAAAAGGATTGTAATTTAAATTAGTGCTGGCAGGAAAACAGCTACAATATTTAAAAAAATTAAATTAACTTTGGAAATAAATACTAAATTATAATACATAAAAACTAAATATTATTTTCAATTTTTAAAATATACATACATATTGATGACTTTACTTCAACAACGGCTGAATTCACTTCCTTCAATTGAGCTTGCAGAATTGCCACCTGCTCCTTGACCAATTCCAGATCTTGTATTAGCGATTTCAATTGACAACAGGCAATTCCCATTCGCTGTTCATTACAACTTTCATCTTCATTGGGTTTTCTCAATACTCTTCTTGCAATACTTCTAACCAACCCAGAGGAGAACAAGCACATATTCAATGTTGTTCTACCAATATCCGCAAGGAAAAACTGCCATATAATGAATCTTCCACGCACCAGATATCCGGAAAGGATTCCAAACATTTCAGGGCAATCCTGCAGCGAGAATCATCATTACAATATCCACACTATTAAGAAAACAATAGGGTTGAGTAGTCTACCTACAATAATTAGAAATTAATTTTTCCCCATACCATTCATGAGTTATTGAAATGAAACGAGAATAATGATAGTGAGCTATAAAAATATTATACGAATAATAGAGATACGTTTACTTAGATAATAGAGCTCATCTACTTATTGATGCGTGAAATGAAGTAGAGATAACTACTAAAGCAATTTGTTTAGTTTACTAGATCTAGTAGAGATGTAAAAACCAAAAAATAAACTGATGACAGCCTAATCAAAAAGCTAGTAGCATTGATTCTATTGTAAAAATATTGTTCCTGGATTTCTTGTTCCATGACGAACTGCGTTGTTAATATTATTGTAATATATATAACTGCGTTGTTGAATTCACTTGAAAAGTTAAAAATATTGTATTGTAGATTATAAGAAAATCTTTGGATTTACCGAATGATTGAATAACAATTTGCTTCACCTTCTTGATTTAAAAGTGCTAGCACAGAAAATCACTGACATATTAAAGCCTGATGCACACAAAACGCGGATGCGGTTGGCCGACGGGTGACGACCCACTCTTGTGTTTTTCCAGATACACACAGAACGCGGGTGCGGTTGAAATCTTCGAAATATTATTTTAACGTAGATAAGAGATAGAAAATGTCTGATTGCAGATTCGGTTTCAGCGACCTCAAAGTCTGTCTAGGCTGTGAATGTCAACATATTAAAAAATATCCATAACTGAGAAAGTTGGTTTTTATAGTCTGGCATCAACAGACTAAAATAGTACATATTACAATAGAAATTAATATATAATCTTCATAATACTAAAATATGGAATTGTGAAACATGCACCGTATACATTGAGGACGCTTGGCAACCCTTCCTAGAAATTTATTGAATTACGTGAAAGTATATAGGTCTAGCTCTAAACATTGGGAAGAATACGATTATGACAATGGGAGAACCCAGTATTATTCTATTTCTTGAAATTCTTTTCAACGGTAGCTGACCTGTCTTTTAGCTGGCCGATTGATTGTTTAATAAATAATTGTCACAAATTAGTTTGAAGTAACTGACAATTTAACAAACTGACAAACATACAGAAACAGAATTTATTCATTTCGAATTCCTTTGAAGTGCTATTAATTTATACTGAATATTTCAGCAATGGCGGATATTGACAACAGCATTGAATAGCTGAAAGAAATTAATAAATTAATCTTTTTTTTTAAATTGTCAGTTACTTCAAACTAACTTGTGAGATACGAGCCGATATGGCAAAGTTCAAAATGAGTACTGCTGTGCAGAAAGGTCACTATAGTCTAGAGGTTAAGGCGCCCGACAGGCAATTGGGAGGTCCGTGTTTCGATTCCCGGTAGAGACTGATATTTTTGTACAGTAGCATTCATCGATTTCCATCAGCTATTCAATACCGTCGTCAATATCCGTCAATGCGGAAGTCCTCAGTGTAAATTAATAACACTTAAAGGAATTTAAAATTAATAAATAATTGTCATTTCTTGAGAATTTTATAGGAAACCAGCTTGAAAGGAGTTACATAGAAACATGATGCCAGTCAGTGCCACGTGGTAGTCCACTCTTTATGAAAGATTAGTTGAAGTTTGTTCCAACGGCCAATGTACATAGTACAGCTAGCTGCATGGATCATAGGAGAGAGCATGATTGCTATATAGATATAAAAATGCCTGAACTAATATGCACGTGGCTGGAAGGTTAATTCTTTAATTTATTTATAAAATACAAAACATACACATAAATGACAATAAAAAAATTAAAAATATTAGATTACAATAATTGAAATCAATATTATAAAAAAATAAAACCCATAAACTATTTTAAAATATCAGTACTGTACGGTATTTGGAGATGAAAACCCCTTCCAACAATGGTTTCCCAAGTTCTAGTGTAGGGAGGGGTTCTCTTAATATTAGGGTAGGAGGAAGAAGGAGAAGAAAGGAAAGGTTAGAGGAGTTAATAGGCGAAAGAAATGGTGAATTGAAAATGTCCAAATGCAAATCCAGTAAGCAAACAAAAATAAAACTGTTAAAGATCAGAAAAGTAGTTACTCTTGATCCAATTGCTGATATCATGTTTCATTTTCTTGTTTATTTTACTTCATGTTTGAGGTATTTTCTTCATGATTTTAGTACTTATGTATATTAGCTGTTTCCTGATTGATTCAATATTTGTTTTATAGATCTAAAATCTACTTGAATTTTGTCTCAAACTGTATTGGTTGCTGACAATGTTATTATCGTAAGGGAAAGAATTTTTGTTCTTAATTATGTATTTTACTACATTCATAACATACAGCTGTCTGACAGTCATTACCTGAAAATCAGTAAATAATCAGTAACTGAAGTTAGTTGGATAGAGTCTATGTTTATTCAAAATTGTTTTAATTATTCATTTCTCCATTTGAAGAGTTCCTCAAGATGATAATTGTAGCAGTCTTCTCAAACAGTTATACCATACTGAATTATGGATTGAAAAATAGCTTAATATAACAGCTTAAGGTGGTTATTATTTAGAATTTTTTTCGCTAAATAGAATTTAAAAGATATTTCATTCTTTTGCAATTCAATTTTACAAGCATGTCCTATTTCTGTTAAAACACCTAGATATTTAGTGCTAGTAACTTTCTTTATATTTGGACAGGTGCAGTTGTTTGAGTTGAGGTTGCATTCGAAGTGGAGCTTTAGAATTAAATTTTAATTGGGTTTCACTATTCTATTTAAACAGAAAGTGATATAACTAGTTTTATCTATGTTTAAGCTTAATGTGTTCCTATCTAACTAATCTTTTATTTTTAGGATATTCTGTTCAGCAATTAAATGTGCCTCGTTCCAAGATTCACCTGAGAAAATTACCGCTCTGTCATCTGCAAAGGATATTATTGTAGAATTACGTAGTGATGTGGGCCGGGTAAACACCCAGTGGGTAGGTATTTATAAAATGGGTATTTACCCCAGGCTTTATAAAAGTAATACCCAAAAACTGGGTATTTATAATTTTTATTGAATTTAGAGAAGATTGAATTGTCTTTTTGCAATTACTATCCTGTAAGGGTAGTAAAATGATGATAAAATGTGTTTCACATTTTTTCATATGTTCCCCACTAGCATTTTACTTTTGAGCACGATTGATATAAATACCCAGATCCTGGGTTTTTATGATTTTCTTCGTTTTATGTGGGGATTTTATTGAAAATGACAAAAAGAGTTTATAAAAGTAATAGCTATTATTTAGAGAGAGGAAAATTTGACCTAGTATGAGTGAACTAACCCAAGGAAATAATAAAAACTCAGTCTGTAGGATGGTAATAATAATTTTAAAAGAATTTTTGTTCAAGAACATTTGTTTAGTACTAAAATAAAACATACTTTTATAAATTCTATGACACAAAGCTTAAAAATTAATATTAGACCAAAAGACATCAATTAGTCTTGCTCAATTCTATAAATACCTAAAATACCCAGGTATTTATGAAATGTGGGTATTTACCCCAGTTAATACTCATGATATTTACCCCGAGTTTTAAATACCTGGGTATTTTACATCACTAAGAATTAGTAGTAGACTTAAAATGTAATTTACATATAAAATTAAAAGGATTGAAGAAAGAACAGTCCCTTGAGGTAGACCATAGGATGTTAGTTTGGAGGTGGTTGTGTCACCAGTGATTGCTAGGTATTGAGTTATATCACGAAGGTAGCTCTTTATAAGGTTGAGGAAGACCTCCTCTAAAGCCAAATGCCTCAAGTTTCTCTTGAAAAGGGAATCATGAGGGATTGTTTAAATTTTCCATCTCATGGCTTTTGCATACAGAATTAACAAAGTGAGGCATGTTTGCACGTCTGTAAACAAACCCTGTGACTTGGAAGCTTGTTGATAGCTCATTGTCAAGATACTTTACCTGATCACGACCCTGACTATCCGAAAAATTAGTACCGTATTCATCTTTTCTCATCATTTTTTAATAATAGTTATGATTATCTTCACTTTTTACTGTTGTTCATGTATTAAGTTCTTCAATCTGATTGTTTAATATCGATATAATATTTTTCAGATGATTGTTTTTTTTTTCTATGATATCCAATTCTAGACTTTGAACTTCATCACAGAGAGAATTATTGTTATCATTAAGATTTTTGATTGTTACTTTCCTGATTTGAACAAGATTCAGATCAGAGGTCGCAATCACAAGGCCATTGCACTCAAGATAATAATATTCCTCCATTAAGAAATGTTTATAAAACAACACTATATATTTTTATATATATGTATCTGGGTTGACGACCCGCTGTGTGTGAAGGTAACATTTTATTATATTGAGTATACTTAAGCCAGATTCAAAATCTTACCATACAGGGATTTGACTGGCAGTACTCGCTACACTACATAGTGAAATATTTCTATCTAAATTAATCATCATATATCATCCTGTAACTCTGACCCCAAGTTGCTGAATTTGCCATTATCAGATTTCCAGCATTTTATTTTTATTTTGCAAGACATCAATTGTTGACACTGTTCTATAATGTTGTAAAAGTTTTTCATCATGAGTTCTGGGATATATTTGTAATAAAGACGACTATTACAAAATGAGACTGAAATTTATTGAATAACACCAATAAATCACAAATAAACTGAATCTGATAACTACTATGGCACAAGATTAAAAATTTTACTTTTGCACAACTAATTAAATTGTCAGTAATTATAATCAATTAATAAACAAACTCAAATAATCAACAATGACTACTTCCTTAATAAACTACTTGAAATTACAATTCTAAATAAGAATTACAGATCAAGCACTACTAATTATCAAATCTCAACAGTTAACAATTCTCTTATCAAAGTAGCCTTAAAACTAAATTATAATCGATTTACCTTCCACCCTAGTGACAGTCCAACTGCTTCACCACAGACACAGAACTTCACTCAGCGATGATGGGTTACTTCGAATTACAATTCACTTAGAAGATTACAGCTCTAATTCACAGCTTACAAAAAACAAATACTAATTCCTTATTACACAAACCACTGCCTCTATACCGAGATGGGGAACACTCATAGGCTCATATTTATGAATGTGACTTTTATGACCATGAACGTGAACATTGATCTAAGCATGACTTATCTAAGTTTGACTAGAAAGGCTCTATTATATTGAACATGGTCACAAGCTAACCTAAAACTGTGTCGTATTATCAGGCACTAATAAACATAAAATAACATGCATGAAAAGATAAAGATACTGTACAGCATGTAAATTTACAGTTACTGTTACATAATTATTACCTCACCAACATCTTTCAAATCATTATTTTCTATTTTCCGAATTTGAAAAATAATAGCATTTGATGCAGTGTAGTGAGTGCTACCTGCCAGAAGACCAAAGAATTTCATCCATTCTATCTTGTAGAAAGAGAATTCTTTCTAGTGCCAAAAAAATGTAGGCTATAGGTTAGAACTCATTTTATATAAAATAAGTGGAAATAACTTCAATATGTCAAATATACAGTGAATTACATTGCAATGGTGCAAAAATTGAATATGATGATTTTATTTTATAATTATGAGCCAATGCTATACTAAAAAATGAA
The DNA here is from genome assembly GCA_948455865.1 of Conomelus anceps. NCBI lineage: Eukaryota > Metazoa > Arthropoda > Insecta > Hemiptera > Delphacidae > Conomelus > Conomelus anceps. Next base: position 52,357,162 of record OX418222.1, read on the forward strand.
ATCAAAATATGATGCAACACAACAATCTAAGAATGGCTTCAAGTCAGCTCTGTACCTAGCTTGGCTAGGAACGGATTTGAGACACCATTATAAGCATGACTTGACTTTCAAGTTAAGAAGATGTTTAAGTAAGGTCCATAAATACGAACTTTAGTCTAAGCATTACTTATTAGGTGAGTTTACTAGCTGAAAAGTTAGGTTATATGCCGACCCAGTTGTCCCTGCAACATTTACGTAGTGTAAATTAGAGTTGTTTAATGTAAATTATTTATCAGGAGTCAGATCTTTGTTGTGGGAGCTGGGTTGGCTTTTAGTGTTACAGCTGCTCGCTGGCTTGAACCTGTTAGTGTAAGTATGACTTATTGCCGCTAAGTCTGACTTATCCAAGTCAATCTTTGATATGTCATGTTCATAAATACGAGCCATAGAGTTTACACAGAAATTCGATCTTTCAACAACTAACTAACTAAACTACTCCAGTCCTCATTCTTATATGAGATTAAGGTGTCTTCTCGAAGATTCTATACTTCTCCATCGAAAATTGAAAGAAGGAAGGCAAAACAAATACGATTATCTATGAGAATTCTCCCACTGATTCTAGAAGCTAACTAATTCTGGTATTGGCAACAATAGCCTATTGTTGGACTGGTGGGTGGCGACAGACCGAGGAGAGAGGGAGTGCCGGAGTCTGCCTGATCCCCCTCTTCCAAGAATAGCCACATTCTTCTTGCTCTACAGAACCTTCTGGCAGCCTATTGTCATTCTTGTCACAATATTTATTCTTCTTTGTTGAATTATTTTGTTACTTTTGATTTCTCTACCACACCATTAATTTTCAATTTTGTATGACCCCTCAATTCTTTAAAATCGATTTGCTATGATTTTTTCCAATTAAAGTTTGCTATCATTTTTTATTTTATTCTTTGATTTTCAAATTTTATTTGTCATTAGATCATAGTCAATCTTTGCTCTGCTTTTCACTCAACTCTACCTTCCTCACGTCCTTAAATCATCAGTCACTTAGTATTTTCTTTATTTTAAGTTATGTCACAGAGTGAAATTTGGTGTGTATAGGCAGATCAATAAATCACATTGTGATCTGAATATACACATAAATAGTGCTGTTTCTATGAATGGCAATTACGTATATCAAATACAGTAACAAACTCTGTTTCTGCATGTTGTAAGTAATTTGTGTTTATTTCAAGTGTTGCAAGCAGTATTTTAGTCATAGAGCCCATAACTTCTGGTGTCAGAAGTTGGGGATTTTTCAAGTTTAATTAAAAATGGCTGGCAGAATAACTGCTTAGTTTATTAATGTTTTAACAGTTTATCAGGCAGTTCTTATTGAGTCAGTTCTTATTGAACTGTTTATTGGACACTTTATTATTAAATTATAGATCGGCTTATTGACAATTGACTAATTAGTTTTGTACAGTGATAATCTTGTTATAGAAATATCCATTATTAGTTGAATGTTACTGTTTATTTCTTTATTGATTTCTGTTTTGATAACTACGTATTAGTGTCTTTTGTATGTCAATTGTGTAAATAAATTCCAAGTGTTACTTTCAAGTGTTGCCAGCATTATTTTAGTGATTGAACCCATAACAATAATAAAAACCTCAAAGAAACGTCAAATGCTTTCAAGGAAATTAAAAATGACAACATATCATTCAACACAAATGATAAATTATAGTGTAAAGAGGACTTTTTCAATAGAGCATTCAAATTTGTATTGATTGAAAATATTTGAAATTACCTGCCAAAATCGTTGTATACACCTCACTGGTAGAGTAACAATATATCTGAATAAGGGAATTACTCCATTCCTTTTTTTCACACCTTTATTGTCATCATTAGATTCATTTCCATGGAGGACAGGTTTCCCAAGCTGGTAATTCTTTTGTTGACACTCCATCTGAAAATCGGGCATCAATATATATACAGCAGTTCGAGATTGGAATTGAGCTAATAAATATATAAATCATCCTTTGTTACAATGCAACATACTAAATAGCAACATGCTATAAGCTGAATAAACACAAACTATCAAAATGATGATTTGCTTTCATCATAACAGGTATAGTGTTTGTGGGGCTGATTGTAATTTTAATACCCAATGACGCTGTCTAAATAATATAATTTATTGTAGCTTACTTGATGGCTGATAAAAGGCTAAACTGAAGAATAGCGGCCGGGTCCGATTTCTTCAAATTTGTAATTTTATACGATTTGTCATGCTATTCTAATAAATTAGTATAAAAACTTCTCGCTCACCTATATAGTTTATTTTACAATTAAAATTAAACTTTACTAACTTGACTTTCATAATGCATTGCGTTCATGTTTTACTAGTTTTACAATAATAATGTAATCATCTATCTGAATCATTTGTTATTAAATATAATAAAGTTATAACTAAAATTCATCGGTTCTTAGTCTTACTACCTACTTAAATAAAGGAATCTCTTACACATATTAACAGTCATGACATGTTTATTCCATTGTTGACTGTTGCATCCAGAGCCGGATTTACCGCTAGTGGCGGTAAATTCTAGGAGTTTTCAAATTTGGAAATTTGCAGGAGTTATGATTATTTGTTTCGTCCGGTTCTTTTATTATCCAATAATGATGACACAGAAGAAAATTAACAAGACGATAACAATAGGTAAAAAATTACAAGATTTCGATCTTATCCACAGTAAGCTGCTCACTGATTTGATGAAAAGTGAAAACAAACCTATTTTTCAGTTTTGTTCAAATAAATTTATCTGAGATGAATTCAGATAAAATAAAACTGATGCTTCAAATCTTCAACAGATTTGTGTCCACCACCACACAAATGTGACTCAACTTTCTCAATGAAAGGTATTTTGAACCAATTTATTAACTAATTATGGGTGAGCGGTTTTTTAAATTCTGAGTTGAACTTAGAATAACTTGAAAAACGTATAAAACTATACATTTGAAGAAATCTAACCCAGCCACTATTCTTCAGTTATACAAATGAGGAAATACACCAGTACCTGACGAGACAAAGAGGAAATATTCACATACCACAAGTGACATCATCTCTAGGGAGGGATGGGCCTAGATTTCTATGCACCAAGATATTAATAAGGTTCCGGTTGCTATAAGGGAAATTGAAAGAGTGGACAAATTCAAGGAAGCTCTGAAGAAATATTTGATGGATAGACCATACTACTCGGTGGAGGAGTTCCTTGAGTAGAGGCTTCAAAAAACAATGACCACAACGCAGCTGCGTTTCCAGTGGGATACATTCAAGTATGCCCAATAAAATTAATGAGATCAAACAGGAGTTGAATAATTAAATTAATTGGGGGGGGGGGGGGGGGACGACGATATTTTCTTGAATTTTCAGGAATGGGATCCTTCTGAAACCCTGAAAGAATCTTTCAGAATAATTATCAAAGAATCTGAGTGCTGTTAAAAGTCCCCAAGTTAATGGTACACTAATTCTTTATTATTCAAGACAATTAACTTCCGAGATAGTTCAACTTAACCTCAAAAAACAAGGATAGGTTACCACATTCATTGTAGCTTAGAACTATATAACACCTAGGACTATATTATACCATACAATAGCTTTTAATACTCACGTTAAGTGATGAATAAAAAAAATAATATCTTAACGAATTTCTCCACAATGTCAACATCACATTTCTTTATTTTTGTTGGTCAATATCCGGCCTCCGGCGTTCACCACTTGGCAACACGGTGGTCGGTTGGTTCGCCTGGTCGGAGATGGCAACCATATATCGATATTACACTTCCGATGTATCGGTGATATCGATAATGTCAAAATTTGGTAAACCAGAACCATGTCACGCTTTTACGGCGGGATACCAGTAGCCCTACTCGGCAGTAGCCCGACCATACCAGTTGACAGACCATAATTAAATTTACGAAAGCTATACTTTACAGTAGACTAAACTATAAAAAATTTATGGCAGCTATACTTTACGAAATAAGTAAAGCGTACCGGATCCATTGCATTGTCTATTTGTTACTTTACTTTTAATTAAATTTAATTAACAGAACAATGAAAAGCGAAACTACAGAATGCGTTCCCAATAGACAAAATATAATTCTGCCCAAGTTGCTACATATAAGGCTCTATAAAGACTTGATACACCCAGTCGCCATCTTGTTCCTTGTAGTTACGATCATTCGTATGCATTAAATTGAGTGTTATGAATTTGCCACTGTACTTTTAATAGAAAAATTGTTCTAATAATGATGCCAAGGGCTTTCGAACGTTCCGGTTTCCCACTGATGACTCTAGTAGAGAAATTTGATTACAAAATTGTAGGCGTGACTAATGGAAACCAACATCATCTTCCAGACTTTGTGAGGTGAGTTCTACACATTTTATAACAATTTGTATTCTATAATTATAAATTGATAATCATGGGCGCCCACAGGATTTTGAGCAGGAAGGTGCAATAGATAACAAACATCCGAGGGGTCTGGGGGGTACGAAAAAAGGGGGGTCTGAGGAAATTTTTTGAAATAATGGTGGTTTGAAACGAATTTTTATGCTATTTGGAAGCTACCAAATTAAAAAGCTGAAGCTTTTTTAAAAAGCTACGCAGAAGCTACCAAATAAAAATAGTATACTGTGCATCAAGGAGGGTGTCGTCGTTTTTTATGCCAAGGTTAAAAATTAATATTGTATTTAAAATTAAGTTAAGTTATTGTGTATAATTCATATGGTTTAATCAACAAGCTATAAAATTAAAAAGGAACATAAATTTACAATTGAATAAAGCCTACAGCTTTTAAATCATGTGTAGAATTTCAAAACATAAATGCAGTCAACTGGCAGCTTGCTGCAAGCACTTTGCGGCAAGTGAAAACTTGGAACTGGTCTACTATGAGTCATATGAGGCTGTCAGGACTTTGTATGTTGAGTGTCCACAAGAAAAGGGTTACGAAAAAGTGTGATTTCATTGATTTGGTTATAAATAAATTCGAACAGCAACCAAGAAAGTTGAAGTTTTTGTTTTCTGAATAGCATTGATGTATAAGAATGGCTCAACTACTCATTTGATTTGGACATTAATTGAAAATAATTTTTTTAATGGGCATTATGTAATGTACTTTTATAAATTTCCAATTAATAAAAGTAATTAGACAAAGTTCTAGCTATTAAATTTATTTCCTTATTTTTTTAGCCAGAGGGGTGCAAGTGCACCCCCTTGTACCCCCCTGTGGGCGCCCATGTTGATAATGGAATAATAATGGACATAATTTTCATTTTATAACTTCAATTTGTATTCTATAATTATAAATTGATAATGGAATAATATTGGACATCATTTTTATTATTCCATCCAATTCTAAAAACACAAAACTTAGTGGGGGGTGGTGGGTGGTTAGGGAATGTATTTGGAAGTGGAAGGAAGTATAAGTTAGTGGAATGATAATTATTTGATTTTGAAGTCACAACTCTTCCTAAACTCTCCTGCATTAAATTTATGTGAGTAGATGAAGATTACTTGTTAATTATCCAACACATTTTGTGGTTGCAATAAAGTATTAGCTACAAGCAACTTCTAGTGAACATTCCAAATTTTGCTCCTTCAGTCAGGGGTGCCCACAGGGGGGGCAGGGCTATGACACAGACTGCGTCATTGAAATTCTTGGGGGGGGGGGGGTCCAAAAAAAGGTTTTTTGGGGGGTTGGTAAAGTTAATTGAAACAGTGTTTAATGTGACTACATTCAAAAAAATATATTACAAAGTCACCAGATAGAATGTCAATTAATGACAACAGATTTATCATTATTATTATAATACTATTGAATATGAATTAGCTAGAACAATGGGTGTACCCAGCGAGAGGCAGGGAGGGGCAGCTGCCCCCCCTCGGAAGCAGAAAAAAAATCTTTATTAAATTTAGTTGCTGGAATTTATTACAATTCTTGAAATAAAAATAATTTATCGTTACTCTGTTGTTAATCCAAATTATCATTCAATCATACTCAATTATTCTATAGAAAGACAGAAAAAGAATACCAAAAACAAATGACTTGTTTACTAGTGTTTTTTCAAACAATCAATAGATTATTAAAGAAGAATGATGTTGAAGATCCATCTTGTTTCCACTAATATGTATTATAAACTTAAAAAACACTTTTGAATGGAAATTGACTCACGTTATGGCGTGACGGCCGTTTCGCTCTGTTGTCTAGAGCATCATCAGACGACCCACAGTACACTGATGCCTTGAATCAGTGTACTGTGGGTCGTCTGATGATGCTCTAGACAACAGAGTGAAACGGCCGTCACGCCATAATGTGAGTCAATTTCCATTCAAAAGTGTTTTTCAAGTTTATAATAAAGAAGAATGGTTCACGTAAATAAATGAATATTGTAATGATATTATTGCAGAAATATAAAAACCAATTTTCTTCATAGACTCATCTTTAGTCATGATTGTAAATTACTCTGCGATTTTGAAACCAATTGTCAACATTCTACTAAGTAAAAATATGGATTTCATTATGGTGAGGAAACATATTGGTATAATCCTTGGTGTCATCAAGAAGCATTGACATGAAATTGAACATTTTTCTGAAGAATTACATGAAAAAGCACATGATATCATGGAGAAAGTCAACATTAAGTAGAGTTAAGTTACCTTAAACGGTTCCTCAGATTGTTCAAAAGCAAATACATAAGAAGTAATCTGCCATCTGAGACTGTAATTGAATACCGTACTGAAAACGGTCATTGATCATCCCTTGGCTTGACTCTTCAACTCAATCATTGAATGTTAGATTCTCAAACGAAAATACAGCTGATTTTGTCTTATCCCATCTTCATCCTTCATACATGCTAAAATGTAATTCAAAAGATTTAGAAAAAATGTCACATCCTCCATGGAGTTTTATGAGTTTGGTTTTATCTCTGCAGAATTAGATTTGGGGTATAATCTGTTGAAAAAGAAGGATTTTACTGGAGACAAATTAAAGGATACTGAAGTGGCTGCACTTTTGGAGGAGGCTAATACTTTTTTCCGCAACAAGACATGAACTCCTCATTTTAAGTGGCTTCCCATCTACTACGGCTACTGTTGAACGATCTTTCAGTACCCTTCGAAGGGTAAAGACCTGGCTTAGAAGTACAATGGGAGAGGACAGATGGACTGGGTTGTGTTTGATGAGCGTTCATCGGAAATTCTTTGAGGAAAATCCGGTCTGGATTCAAACAAGAGTTTTGGACAAGATAGTTTTCTACGAATCTAAGAAAAATGATAATAGTATAAGTAAATACAAGACATGTTACAATAATAAGTTTTTTTCAAGCAAATAATTGTAACATCTTAGTTGATAAAGCACTACTGTAATCAGTTGCGGATTTACGGCTTTCGGGCTGAAGCCCCCCCAAAACCTCCAGAGTGTAAATTTTTTCCAATCAAACCTCCAGTTTGAAGCTTGTAAAATATTCATTATAGCAAGAATTACCTAATTCCACTACTAAATCTTCAATTGTAACATTAGATCCCATATTTCTATAAGAGGAAAACTAATTGTCAGATAAAAACTTTAGAAAAACATCTCTTTTTACAGTGTGGAATTCACACAAAGTTTATCTATTAAATCTTGATGAAACATTAGTTCATTGAAAAATTTGTATCTTATTAAAGCTCCCACATTGATTTTCATTCTTAAAAATTGAATAATATGACTGTAATACCGGAATAATACTAGGTCTATGTTCCTTGACAAACTGTTGAACACACCAGATTCAGCCATAATTCAATCAAAATTTTCCAATATACCTTAAATTTAAGTTAATTTTATCGCCGATATGGTTCAAAGCACTAGTAAAGCTATTTTTTATTTCCCAATCATATGAATAGTTAGAGTTCGGGTATGATTGATTATGAACAATTCAAAAGCTTTCACAATACTTGTTTTCAGTTCACCTCTACCCCCCCCCCCCCCCCACCCACTATCATATCATCAGTAGCAAACCAGCCACCCCCAAAAACATTTTCTGGATCCGCCACTGACTGTAATAATACATAATATCTTAAAATGTTGGTTTCATCCATCTTTTCTGTAGTAAAATGTTACAACCTGAACGACCATTCCCCCCCCCCCCCCCCGTGATGATCCTGGGTACGCCCTTGGCTAGAGTAGTTATGTTTAGGATTTGTGCAGGATGTTATGTTATTATTCAAGCTTAGCGAGATATAGACATGTGAGCTAAGAGTGAGGGGCATGGTATTAGTTTTAGAAAGAATACAGAGGGGGGGCGGAGCTTATTTTATCGCATTTTTGGGGGGGGGGTTACTTTATCGCATTTTTGGGGGGGGGGGGGGCTGGTGCTCAATTTTTAGGGGGGGTGGGTGCGTCAAGAGTCTTGGAGGGGTGGGCACCCCTGCTTCAGTTAAGGAACGGAATGGCAGCTGCGTGTACCTGGTATTTATAGAGTCCTAGCTTTATAAATTTATTTCAGTAGTTATAGAGCCCTAGCCCCTAGCCCATTACTCATCCACCCATGGCCCTGTGCCGCTCCGCTAGCTATACATGGGTCCATCAACGTCACAACTACAACGAAACAACTGTCATTATATTAAATCAGATGTTTCCGGTTAGTTCGTTCAGTTTTCGTTCATTTGTTGGGCAACTGAAGCATGTTGCAACTGACGGGGTCGGACAATCGTTTTACTGGGTCGTCGAAAACCGCCACCTTAAACATAACCTGAAAACATCTGTGGATTACAACGTAAAATGAAGTAGATTATTCTCGTTTGGTGGCATTGCAGGTATCAATTTTGCTAATTTTAGGGACGTTTTTTCCCTTCCATTAGTGTATAAATTTAATTTTCAAGAGTATTGTAGTTCAACTTATATGATTCATGACAAGAAAGCCTAACGGTATTAGAACAGTTACAATTGATATAAATGATTGAGTTAGCCTTGCTCTTATTATTCTGGTTGTTTTTTGTTCAGTTTCATTAGGCTATTGCTATTTCTCCATAAAATAATTGCATTTTTGTAATAAGCTGATAGCTTCTAAAAGAATTTAGCCAACAAGAGAGATTTGAAATCAAGTTTATTTTATGTAGTTTTTTTGTGATGAGTTAAAATCACAAGTATTCAAGTTCATGTATATATTAACAATATAATATTTTACACTACATGTACCCAATATTAGGGTGAAATCAAGATTATTATTCTGTAAGTAACCTAACTTATTGATATCGAATGTTTTCAATGTTCCATACACGTCATCAAGACGTTCATGTGATCAAAGGCATAAGTTAGGCTTCATGCTTGATACCGTCATACACAAATCATGTTTGAACTAGAGTAGAAGAGATAGAGTAGAGTAGATAGAGATATATGTATTCAATCATCTCAGAATAGTTGAATAATACTATTAGCCAAAAATTTACTCCAGCTATTACATTCAGACACCTTTTGCTCCCTTCACACACGAATATCATTCTCAATTTTTCAAATAAATGTTGGTCACAGGTATAGTAATGGTTTATCTATGCTAATATCGTTGATAATACTATGATAATATCGTCTACGATCGAACTTTTCAGGATCATCTGAAGTAATGGCTGATATATTGTCTGTGGCAAGGAGGTCAAGAAACTATGAAGATCTAGATAGATCATTAAATTCAGATCCTATCGCCCATCATGAATCAGATGGACATCCACCTCAAGAGCTTGAAATGAACTCTGTGTCTGTTGTTCCAGATGGTAAGAAAATTTATGTCATAATATCTACAGTATTTTTGGGGGAATTTTGACGTGACTCCATTCACAATTGCAATTTTTTGTCAGATAATCCCCACATGTGACTTGAGACATGTGCGTGGGTAATGCGGAGACAATGTGAAACATCCTAGCCTGAACGAAATTCTAACACGAGGCCTTAGAAACAGCAGCCTTTCTATTATCCGTTATCGCAAAATCATGAAAGTAACAGTGTTTCCATGTAAACTTGAAACTATTGCATGCTATACAACAGTTTTGTACTCTGATGACATAGATATGTATTTTTTCGGAGGATGAAGCCTACAAAGGTTTGATACCTGTGCGTGGGTAATAAGTTGGATGATGATGATTGGTGAGTTGACCTACAGTTTGAGGTGGGTTCTGAACCACCGGGAAGTGATTTTACAGCAGAGAGCAGTTTAAGTTGGCGAGACCAAATGGTCACCCTTACAGAAAAGGACAAGCGCTCGTGTCTTTTCTGACTGAACAGATACTGGGCACTTCCCTAAAACCTTTTCTATTACTCAGAAAATAAAAAAAAATAAAAATTTAAAAACTCTTGTACACGGGTTTTCCCAACTCTCCCTAAACTATTTTTAATTAATAGACTGTACTGTTCATGTTTATATGATGGTATTTCTATTATCCCTCTATTCATTTTCATCACGATCTTGGTCCCGAAGGTAACAGTAAATAAAGGTCCCATTGTAAATAAAAATTACCGATGTCATTATTTTGTGATGCACGTCAGTTATTAGTGAACAAAGCTTTTTATACTTTTATTAAACAAATATTTGCCATCTTATTTCAGATACTTTCACTGTAACTCAAGCTGTAAATGCCTTTGGATTCGGCAAGTTCCAAGCGAAGCTTTCCCTATTCACAGGTCTTTGTTGGATGGCAGATTCCATGGAAATGACAATTCTGAGCATACTATCGCCGGCTTTGCATTGTGAATGGAATATCACCAGATATCAACAAGCACTGGCAACTACGGTATTGTATTCTTGAAACCATTCCTTAGCAATAGAAAATAAAAACCTTACTTGGAAACAAACATTTTAGAGACATTTTAACAACTGAATGAAAATTAAATAACAATTCAACAATAAACTGAAAATAATAGCAACCAAATAAAACGAGATAAACTGCACCACTAAACACTAGACAAGACGTAACTCTTCACAAATCAGAGGTTAGAGAAAGACTGGGAGAGCACAGAAGTATGAGCAAAGAGCATAGACGAAGGTCACGAATCTTATACATATATAAAAGGCGATGTGTGTATGTTCCCAGTAAACTCCAAAACCGCCAAACCGATTTTTACGAAATTTCTGGCACAATGCAGAATAGTCCCGAAGTGGTTCCTGAGAAGTTTGGGAGTTCAAAAGTTCTCGCTGAAGGACAAAAAGGAGAAATCTATTCTTAAAGGAACAGCTGATAAAAGTCAACAGTTTTTTAATCATATGGTGGGCCCTTATCGGCGTTATTTAGGCTGTCTGTAAAGTTACGGGCGTACCGTGTAGTCGGAGCATTGCAGTCATCTAGGAAACATGACTGGAGAATCAAAGCTCAGCTTATGTTTCATCCATTATTTCTTTGGTGAAAAAAAATTTCTAATTGCAATTTAACCAAACAAAAAATAATTTTAGGAAAGATAGGAAGATGCGTTTTGTGCTAGGCTCTTGGTAATTTTCTGGGTACCGCTATTATAACTAGAATCCCGTTGCAATGCACGGGTGAACTGCTAGTGACAAAGTTAATATGCAGGGAAAGCAACTGGCAATAACCGGCTGCTCTTGAGCTGGAGAGCGACTACGGCACAGTTCTGTACATCTGACGCTTGGCGAAAATATTAAATGGGATATGTATTCCATAAGGGGCCGAGAAATCCGGACTGCTGAGTTTTCAAAGACTGAGTTTGCGAGTGTACTGTACTGATAATAATATCGACTATCCATTATTATTAATATATTACTATCACTTATCATTATTTCCTTATCATTGATCGTAGGTTGTCAGTCTAGTCTGGACGTTAGAATGCCTAACCGGCGATTAAGTGGTTTGTGGTCAGGTAGCCGGCGCGCACTGAATATATTCTTATAATAGCGCAATTGATTTCCATAATCTATTCAATATGGTGGTTCGCTTAGCGCAGTTGGTTGGGGCGTCGCAACTTCAGCTTGCTGTCGTTTAAGCGGTCTTGTGTTCGAATCCCGCTCCAACGTCAGGCATTTATGTGTAATCATTCACCTCATTACCCACGCACAAGTCTCTGACTCATGTGGGCAAAATCAACAATAAAAATTAAAAAAAATATTGTCATTGCCCGCAATGGAAGACTTTTCCAGGAATTTTAAATTATGTACATTCACATTACTTTAAGAACTTTTAATAAATATTCGTATATCTATTACTGTATCACTAGGTTTTTGTAGGAAGTTCTATAGGGAAAAAAATTAATATTTATAGTCGATCAAGTTGACTATTAATCCACAGTATACTAGTTCAACAAATTATTTACTGATTTTTTCAGATTGTATTTCTGGGAATGATGATCAGTTCAACGTTTTGGGGCTACATCAGTGACAGATATGGTCGTAAACAGGTTCGTTGAGTGTTTTCTAATAAAATTTAATATTAATAAATAAGAAGCGCATTACTTTTATTGGTAGGAAGCCAACCTTTTATTGGTAGGATTGGTATGACTTATTATTATAATTATTATTATCATTATAATTATTATTATAATTATTATAATAATAATAATTATTATTATTATTGCTATTATTATTGTTCCATGGAATGTATAACTATTTAATGGTAGTATGTCAAGTCTCTTTCTCAAAGACATTTGAATTTGATAGACTGTTTAAATCAAAGACAATAATCGAATAATGTTTTTTCAGGGTTTTCTGATGCGAACATTAAACCCTTCCTTTTTTCTGTTCCAGGCATTGACACTTTGTGCTGTGTTGCTGTTTTATTATGGTCTTCTTAGTTCCTTCTCTCCTAATTACACATGGATTCTTATTCTTCGTGGTTTGGTTGGATTTGCAATCGGATGCGTTCCTCAATCGTAAGTTTGACTCTTCCATTTTAATGAACGTAGATTGTTTGCTTTATTTCTGAATTTTGTCATAAATTTGGAAAAATTAATTGTCACTCTTTAGGATTTATTCATACTTTTTGTTGTTTCAACCAAAACGCATGTTTTTGAATAATGTTATTGTAAATCATATCACATTAATCAATTTGCCATACATTTGCTATTTCGCCATTAGTTATATTAGTAATTCTCATTTTACATTACATTTACATTAGTGCTTAAAAACCCTCCCCATTCTGCCTTGAATGATCATCTGCTGAACTAAAATAATGAATTCCCTCTCTGTCATCAGCAGTGTTCTACTCACTGTGTTGGGATGTTTTTTGTTTTTGTTTTTCACACATAATCCTTTGTTTTGTTTTGCGTAGATTGCATTTTGTAATGTTTATCCTTATTTGTGTGCAGTGTGACATTGTATGCCGAGTTTTTACCTTCAAAACAGCGAGCAAAGTGTGTTGTACTACTAGATGTAAGTGCATTACAAGATTTGTTTGGGTGCTTGGCTTTTCTGTCTTATTTTCTCTGTCAGCTCGGGCCATCTCTGTTTTCAGTATTCTAAATGGATCAATTCGATTTCAGCATTTCAATCATTTCACTCAATTATAACACTATCAATAATAGTCTCTGACCTTGAATTATCGCCAATTATGCCTTTTTTCTACTTGAATATTCTGAGGAATTAGTTGTGTTTGAAGAGATATTGTGGTATCTATTCATAACACATGTATAATTTATATAATTAATTATAATACAGGGTGCTTTGCATAGAGTTACCAATACTTTTTGGGCTTGTACTCACCAAAATAATGAAAAAAGTTCATATAAATACAGGTCTTGAAATGCTTTGTTACAGAGGCAAAAGTTGCCAGTTTGTACTATCAATTCACCTATTCAGAAATTTGAAGTGGCGCAATTTCACTTGTAATTTGATTAGACTCTGAAAAATGATCTGAAAAATCGAATACAAGTTAGATGTTTGTAATTACAGTAATCTTAGAAATATTCAACAAAATATGCAAAAATGCCCAAACACGCGTTTTTTAGGTTTGAAGTGAATTAATTTAGTTAATTATTATACAAAAACTTGTAGTTTTTTTGTCAAAATTTGTAAATAATTTTATTGTGAACAAAAAGTGTTAAATAACCCAATAGCCAAAAATACACACAAATTAGATAAAGTCAGCTTTTATTGAATGAAAGTACAGAAAAGAACCCAATGATTCTCCTCTGCTACTACAAGAGTGAAGATAGAATACAGTTTTTGAATCACTTCCACATGATTTAGTAGTTTACTTGGACTTCCAGAGTAGTCTGGTATTAAGTTCAAATAATGTTCAGAAAGGACTCTGCTGACGGTTGCCATGGCTAATTGAATGTGTGAGAGCTTACTTTCTAGTAAGATGGTCCTGAAATATTAGTTGTGTTGGCATCAGAGTCTGGTGAATCCTATTTTACAAATTTCCCACTCCAGTTTGTAAATAGGTTAATTGGTGGTTTGAAGCCGTAGATTCACCAGGATTACAGATCACAGATGGCGACCCACAATGTAGAGTTTACACTCACTTTTTAGATTCAATATTTTGACAATTGGTTAAAAATTTGGTACTCACGTTCTCTTCCAAAAAACTTGTGGTGCCTTGTTTGGGCACCAGTTGAATTAAAATTTAAACAAATTTGGTTTTTAAAAATAAACTATTCAAGAAGATGTTCATCACACTGGACCTTAGCACCAACTGAAGCGCCCGTCGATAAAAAACAATACAATTAAATACAATGTTCATGGTAACTGCTATCTGCTGAATAAACACTATTTTGATGATAATTCTACATAAACCAAAGTTCAGTGCACACAGCCTAACTTTATTTAATGAGCGTTCTAATCAGTGTATGCATTCACTTCAATCCAGTACTTTTACTTACATTGTATATTCTTTCCTATTTGAAATATATAGATAAAGCTCTTTATTTAGGTTTGTGTGAGGCTATAGATATCTAATATCTACAAATATTCATCAGTTTCACTTATATATTTTTTCCTACTTTAGATTACTTATATAAATTTTCCTACTTTAGGTATAAAATTTACTCTAAACTTGTCCTTGGCTGTACATAGCCATATTGAAACACATAACCTACAAGCAATTTACAGACTCATAAATAATTGAACAATAGTTAAGAGAAGAACAATTTTTTTAATTAGCATTATTGCATGAAGATCGAAAAGGCTTTTATCTCAAAGAATATAACCGTAAATTGCAAATATGAGTGTTTGAACAAATAAAGAAACCATTCAGACTAATTCAGAAGAAGAAATTCACATTCAATAGCTTGAAAAATGTTTCAAGTTTCTCTTCCATAAATACTTGTCATTTATCTCACCAAACCCACCTGCCACTCCTCTGAATTTGAATTGTATGGTAAGTATTGTAATATCAGTGAAATAAATTGTATTGCAAGTTCCATAGAAAATCCAATTTGCTTAAAATCAAATCGAATCACATTTATTGCTTTTAAAAATTAACAACTTACATCATATAAATTTCATCGGACAGATTGGCACTCACTACAATGAGCACAGGAAGTTAATATGCTTATAATTAAATTTACTACAATGAGTACAGGAAGTTAATATGCTTATAATTAAATTTACTACAATGAGTACAGGAAGTTAATATGCTTATAATTGAATAACAAAGAAGCTCTGTTAGAAATACATTATTAGGCAAGAGTACATGGGCGACTACTGGCCTGTGCGTAGTGCATTTATATCAACAATTTATTTATATATGCAATATATGTATGTTAAGAAAAGATGGAAATGTAATTTTTCACTGTTTTATTAACAAAAAAAAAAACTTTTAACCTTTTCCTAGACATTTCGAAATAAATATGAATTAAAAACGTAAATATTATAAATACTCTATAACGACAATAAAATCTTACTGGTATCCTACTCGCCTTGGCTGCACTGAGGAAGAAAAAAATAAACCCTTCCTACCTTAAAATCAGGCTGTTCCTCCGTCCTGATCTTTTAGGATGCGAATGAACACTTTTTCAACGCCGTACTTGCTGAGATAAAGAGCTCCTTTTCGCCCAGCAAGATTCTGGCTGTTACCCAAAATATCGACAACTTAATAAAGATTTAAACTGCCCGGTTCGTGACAGTCCTTATTAAGTAACCGAAAATCTTGGGTTTTTTCACCTCAAACCACACCAGACAAAAAATTTATTCAAGGCTCTTCACACTGACTTTCCAGATTCGACCCCCAGACCAAAAGTTTAATCAACTATTTATATGACACATTTCAATGGCGGAAAAAGAAGCATCAACTTTTACAACATCGAATAGTGACACGTTCTTACCCAAAAATTAAATACATTCAACCAATTCGATTAAACGTGCCACTAGATCTTGTCAATCATATAGGACATTGTCGATCCTATGACTGTCATCTTCCATACAACTCCGTGACTTGAATAAACACGTTTAATAATAACACCTCGTTTCCCTTCGTTTTAATGAAGAAAAATAATGAACAAAATCGAAATTGTTTTATTTTCTAATAAAAATGTCACTTTTGACTCTATTTCAAATAGATTTTAGAAGCTCAATTATAAGATGATATAGTGTCTTTATATACATAGTGTGGCCATTGGAATCCTTCTGATTGGATAATTCGGTCACATCGTTCAAATTCGCTATTCGGTGTCCAAATTAAATGTTGACTACAGAGACACTAGTGAGGTATCTCTTTACCTCTACAGTCAATATGTGGAAGCGCATACTGCGTAGTCGGAGCCATGCAGTCTTGTAGAAAACATATGTTTATAACAGTTATATAATAACTAGCCTATATAGATATACAATCGAACATAAAATGGAGACAATATTATGGCGGCTGAAGCAATGGCCACACTGTCAATATAAAGTCATTGTAGGTGATAATATACACTATGTCTACCATTGGGTCAGACTTTATAGACAAGCCAGTGTCATGTGTGGATGCAACTTTTATAGTGTTGTGGAACAATGAACAGTGATTTTTTGTGTTGTCTGCTTATGCCAACAAATCTTCCATTCTATACAAATAATTACTCTTCTTCTGTACTCTCTTTGCCCTGTAGTTTATTTTTGACGCTTTTATGATATTTACTTAGAACTTTGTAGAATATTTAATTAGCATTTAATGGAATCTTATCGAATATTGTGGAAAATGCGAGAGTCCTTATCTGTTTATTTTAGAATTTGATAGAAAGATGGAGAGATATCTAGTTCTTTCTAGATTATGGAAAAATGTATAAATAGGAGAGACTTTCGTAAAAGTGAGTTCAGTTGTACTTCGATCTTTAATGCGATAAGTGGCAGTAGTGACAGTTCCTGTTTACCAGTAAGCGCTTATACAGAGTTTCAACTATTATGTATTAGACGCTTCTCCTTGAATTATTGAACAGTTATTATTTAATATTAGATCGTCCTTTTGACATTTAGTGATTGATTTTTGTACAGTAATATTGAAAACTCTTCATCAGCTGAACATTTTCGATTTATCTGTTCTGATCAAATTATTTTGTGTAAGAAATAACTGAACAGTGTGAGTTGTGGATAATTTGTGTTAATAAAGTGCAAGTGATAAATTTAAGTGTTGCCAGCGTTATTTTAGAGATAGAACCTGTAACAATAGGTTATTTGACGCTGCTACTTTATCACTCTATACTCTGAACGCTTTTGTCAATGAAACACACTGCTGGCTGTGTCTACACACACGTTGTCCCTAATTTGTGATAGCATGGGTTGGGCGAGAAGAAAATCCTAGTAGGATATGAGCTATAAAAATAAGTTGGAGAAGTATTATTTTATTTACTGCCTCCCTTCACTATTCTAGTAATTTGTGTGAAATTCATATAGATGAATACTTCTTCTTCATCATCAATTCATCTTTCATTTTATTTTTAAATGCATAATGCTTGCTGTAGTTTTGCCACTTATTACTTTCTCCTTCCAATGTTGCAGCTTCGATTATCATCCACTTAATCTTATAAATAAATAAATCTTCATCTAATTCCAACACCTACTACACCACTTATCTTCATCTATTTTTATTGCCCTTTTAGACTTGAGAATAGCGTTTGTGGGATTCTTAGTTATTGTCATCTACAGCAGGGCTCCTATGAATAACAGGCTATATTCAAATGATTTTATGGGACTATCGCTTGTGATGATTAAATAGTAGTTATAAATGATGTACATATGCTTTCTGTAGAAGTTCTTTTCAAAGAAAAGCTGGTCTAAGATTATGTCAATGTTCGATGGTAATTTATTTGTATCAAACTAAATGGTAACTATTATTTTCAGCAAATATGACAGCGTGAAACATAAATTCTCACCACCTGTTTATTTTCTCATTACAATGTTTGTCAAAGTAAATTATTCAAACTAAATATGGATAAGTTCAGTGTAGAAGTACTCTCACATTAGTGAGTTTCCAATTTCAAATCAAAGAAAAACAATTAGCGAAACATACATTAATGCTTACTTGGCCACTGTATGCCTCAGCTGACTCTTCAGCAACTATATAGTTTTTCCACCTAAGTCTCAATTATTTTGAGATTTGTACTGAGAGTACAGGACCGGAATTTGCTGACTGGAAGGTAAATTTGTACTTTTAAAACAGTTGACTCAATTTTAGTATTGCTAATGGTTGGTTCTAACAGTTCTATGAATGTTGTTTCTGACAGTGCTTCTGGGCGTTAGGAGCCTGCTTCGAAGTTTTGCTAGCTCTACTTGTTATGCCCACTCTTGGATGGCAGTGGCTACTGGCTTTATCCACCGGACCTCTTCTAGCATTTGCATGCATCTGTCCGGTAAGTTCATTAGTTAAAATAATTTACAACTAATAACTAGAATGATACTAGCTTTTCAATTATGGTTTCAACAATTAATTTCTAATCAACTTTACTAAGTGACATAAACTTTCTTGATGTTATAATGAGAAAACCAATAAATCAAATAGATGAATGACTAAATTGAATATCATACATTAAGGAAAAACATTATTATGATTTTGATAGTATATTTTTGTTTCAACTTGAAATAATAGTTTTATTATTGTGTTTCAACTTACCAGGTATTTTTCTCGGTGCTTTGAGTTATTAAATACCAAAAATACAAAAATGAATATTGAGAGTGGTCTATAATTCACTCTATAAATTTGAGCTTACTGTATTCTGGATCTGAAGCAAATTGTTAATTTTATTACTTGACATGCATGTTTCCATGGCTCAGTGTGTTAGATATGTTTGATTTAGTTGCACATGTTTGAGAATGCAGCTACTGTAAAAACATTAGCTATGTTGTTTGTCTATGGCAAACAACTGTGCCGTGATTGTATCATCTGAGTGGGCCTTATTTAACCTTACTTGACCTTACCTGTCATCAGGTAAACATTATTAACAATAAAATGCCAATACATTCAATTCAAAAACAAACATAATTTAAATGAAGATAGGGCTATAAACGTGTTTGTAAACGATTATCAGTGGGTCTAACACACTGAGCCATGTAAACGTGCAGACCAGGAAGAAAATATTGCGTTTCTAGTAGTTAGTTGGATAGACGATTGACCTAGATTGAATGACAAAAAGTTACTTTTTACAGCTTACCATGGGCTCTTACTGTCACATATTAGGTATGCTATCTTAGTATGGGGCAATTCATCAAAACCACGTGTGTACTGTGCCTCGAATTTTAAGTGTACTGTGCCTCGAATTTTAAGTGGACATCCAGTTTGGCTCAGACATATTATGTTTTCAATAAGATTCTGAGAAAAATCATCGTTTTTTCGGTCAGCGGTAAAATTAATGAAATGTGACTTGGACCAGTATGGCTCTGAGGTATACAATTTCTAGTGCTGAATCCTTTGTTGTTATATCAAGCTATATTCACAGAGCAAAATTTTTATTCACTCATTTATTTCATGGACATTTTTATGTTGCACAATGATTTAAAATATGAAGTGTGTGATGTCAGTTTTGAGGAATTATTCGATTCTATTTATTATTCTATTTAAATTATTCTATTAATTATTCAATTTATTTGATTGACAAAATCTTTGTATTATTATTTCTTCTATAATTTAATTCTCAGTTTTTAATAGAAGTTTGTAATGACTGGAAGTTTCTCTTGTATTTATAGTGGCTTCCTGAGAGTGCTCGTTATCATGTTGCATCAGGACAGCCTGATAAAGCACTGGCCACATTGAAGCAAGTTGCTGCTGATAACCGTAAGCCAATGCTGCTGGGGCGGCTAGTTGTCGACGACTCTGTACTTGGAGAGCGAGGCAGGGTCAAAGATCTGCTAATTCCGCAGCTGCGAAGGACGTCTCTACTTCTTTGGTTCATCTGGTAATTTACTCTCTTACTTGCTCACCATCTCTCCCTTCTTACCTTCTACAACAATCTACCACTAGAAGTTTAATTGTAAAATATTATTGTATTATTGTAAGTTACATTCACTCCTGGATCTGACCATCTGACAGTTGCTAATGCTTTAATCAGTCATATACATTGCAAATTTGCACAAAGAACATCATCTGAATGCCTTTCAGTACTTGATAGGAATTATGATGTTTATTGATACTGTAATGTTTTTATTGTGTTCTTTAGATATTCGTTATTTAAATCAAGCAAATACAGTACAACAGACATGGCCAATTACATATATAAATTATAGTTTTATAAAGAATATTAACAAGGCAAGGCCTTCCATGCCAGTATCATTCTAGAATTATCAAAAAAATTGCAACTTTTCAATCACTCATGGGAATTGAATGGTGCCATCTTGTTCAGCTCATCAAGGAAGTTCAATTTCATATATCAAATACTAATTTTTGATGACTAATAAAAATAATGAAAAGAAAGTCAGTCTAATTCCCCTGCAGCAGACAGCAGTATAGCAATGTTTTGTGTGTGGTCTAATGTATCCTAAAAAGAATATGATGAATACTAATACTAGAGGAAAGCTT
Organism: Conomelus anceps; assembly: GCA_948455865.1. NCBI lineage: Eukaryota > Metazoa > Arthropoda > Insecta > Hemiptera > Delphacidae > Conomelus > Conomelus anceps. Next base: position 52,378,065 of record OX418222.1, read on the forward strand.
GTACATAAATTACATGATAGAACTAGACACAATTTCCTCACACTTTGTACATAAATCAAAGGTCTAACAGATCTGTATCAGGCTGATCTTGTTGATGTATATAACTACTCTACTTTGAATAGAAACTTCAAATTCATACTGGCAGTGATAAACTGTTCTAATAAATATGCATTTTTATTCAGTACCCGAGTATTTTGGTCAGGAAAAACATATAGTAATTCTATCTCAACAGATTCTTATGTATTTTTAGGTGCTGAATCCGAATCTGTACTTGGTAATATCAAAAAATGCTTGTGTCATGAGATATTTCCAAGATGATGGTAAAAATTTCATATTTAGGCAATTCGCAGCAGAGGAAAAAATTCTAGTGCAATAATTGTTGAATGATTATTTATTATCTGTGATTTCTTGAATCCAAATAGGCAATTTTCATTTTTAATAAATTTGAAAAATTGGGATTTTGAGATATTACCAATATGGCAGACATCAAAAACCAGCTTTTCAGGGTTTCAGTAAAACAACAATGACATCTTTTAAAGCAAGTGTTTTTCGAGGTGCTGGAGTTTAGATTCAGATTCAGCACCTTAAAATACATGAGAATCCATTGAGAAAAAACTACCATATGTTTTACCCTCACCGAAGTACTTGGGAAGGCCTACTGGACTAATGAAATTATATCAATACACTGTATTTTAGAGTTACAAGTGTCTTTTTTATGTTGATTGGATCTCATATTATCAGTAACGAAGGTTATACTTGCTAGAGCAAAAAGTGGCTAAAGGATGGTTTCTTTTGTCCTCAGCTATTTTCAGCCACACTTCAGATTCTATTCATGTATTTCTTCTCAACTAGTATGTCTGTAACATGCTTTCAGTCATTCCTTCTTTCCTTGCAACATGGTTGTCACAATGCTATCTGGACTCAGATCACCCAAGTTAAAAGATATCTCTATTCTTTCTCTCTCCCCTTCATCAGCTACATTCAAAAAAGGTTGCTCTATGGTGTCTTTAATTTTAGGGCAGTAGAGACAATATGGGGAGGCTGCCTCGCCTATCTTATGCAGGAAGGACTGAAAATACCCATGCCCAGTAAGAAACTGATTCAAAAAGTAGCTAATCTCCCCATGAGGGCACTCTGTCCATTCTCTAACTAGTGAGATCAGCCATGCAGTCCACCAGCTCCATTCCAATGTAATTTTTATCCATTTCAGGAGCAATAAACTTTAACACTTCCACAATCTCTTCACTCATTGCAAATTAATTCCTACCCTGAATGCCAAAGAACCATAATTTATATTTCCTATATTTTACTGCACTGATCTGCTCTCTCTGCAAACAATTTTGTTTTTTCTCATTAACTTCAGTCCTTATTCTACTTATATCTTGTTCAGATTTGCCATTTAATGAATCTAATGTATTTTCCAGTATTTTATCCAATTTTCTTCATTATATCCAGCTTTTATTTTTTATCCAGCTTTATCTTTCAAACGAAATAATCCCTAAAATATTGCAGTCTATATATACTATAAATAATGAGGTAATTTATATAATATGCTTGTTTTCTGGTAATAGTTTTCCTTAAAGTAAATTCCTTCTAATCTCAAAATTCCTTTTTTTCTTGTTGCCTAATAAGATTAGATCTTTATCTCAGATTGTTCTTTAAAAAATAGAAGTGTGTGTGCTATAGATTATCTCTTTGTAAGCTTTTAGCCATACCTTTATAGCTTTGTAACCATAACCTTTGTAAATTGATGCAAGCTGAATAGATAAAATAATTGATAGAATTATGGGAAGCTTCAGTAGGTCCAGTTCACAAGAGATAACAAAGGGTTATTTGAAGAAGAAATCCTGAGTTATGATTGGTCTAGACTCTAGAGCTAATGTTGAAAAATCAAAGTATATACTGTAGTTTTCATATAACTTGGCAGCAGTTGGGTTCAAATCTAGCAAGTCCTCCCATCTTCAACACGCTGCCAAGTTATATGAATATTACAGTACAACTGTGTTGATCATTCGTGAATAAAGTCAGCTGTTTTGATATCACTTTCAAACCTCTAATATTTCATTATATTGTTGATGAACCTGACATGTAGTCACAGTTCTGTGAGTTTGCTATCTTCTAACTCTTACAGAATATATTTCCATTTATGTTAATAAAACAGTGTAGATTTGAGTGTAGACTACTTCTTACCACCAGAGAAAATGATAGGAAAACTTTTATAATAGTTCCACTGCAACATCTAGTTGCATTTATTCCAAATGAACTGTTATAAATGGCAGTTATTAACTTATTTACTCTATTTTTTAGGACCGCTTGTGCATTTTGTTACTATGGTGTTGTACTCATGACTACAGAACTATTTGAAGTGTCTGAGACTAGATGTGCTGAAGTGCCTTCAACAAAACCAATTCATACATCCTGTACTGCCGATTGTAGACAACTCAATACACAGGACTACATGGATCTGCTTTGGACTACTTTAGCTGAATTTCCAGGTTTTTATATTAATATTTCATTACATACTACTAGTTCTGTGAACAGTTGAGTAAGGACACAGAATAGGTACTAAATTTAATATCTATTCTGTGATATAAGGGTGCTTGCACAGAGAAACATTCTCAATGTACTTAATGCTAATCACCATCGCAAAATTTATTCCAATCATCGGCCTTAGACATAACCCTTGCTTCAATTTGCATAGTCTATTTAATGTCTTGTTTTCTACAAAAAGCCACTGTAAAATGTCGCCAAAGCTATGCTTCTATTTTCATCCAGCCTGCACTCAATTTGTTCCAGACAGCTGATTGCCCAATCAGATCAAATTTCATGTCTGATGAATGAATTTATAGAACAAGGTTAATTGAATTTGTATAATTATCATTTACTTAGTAATCACTAATCTTGTTATTATACTTGATTGAAATATTAGAAATGATTTTTTTTTTCTCAAATAAATATCTTATTCTTATAAATGATAACTTTAGGGAAGTGATAGCCGTGAGCCGTAACTAGTATCTGTTCAATCAGATAGAGATAAGCTGCGTTCTCCTGGGCACTCTTTGTAAGGGTGACCGATTATTATTATTATCATTTGTTACGTAGAGCCACACAATTTGAGCAGAGCTCAAGTGGCATGTAACATGTCAATTATTATGTTCAAAACTGGCGTCCTGTAAATGCATTGTAACACTCCTCAATGGTATAAGGACATACCTCTACCAGCGTCTTGGTAATCACTGATAAAAATAGCCTATAACTACCACACAATCTGATCCCCTCTGGAAGACAATTGAAACACTTAAGCCCCGAATAATATGGTCCCCTTTCAAGAAGAGTTAGCCTGTGAACTGGGTACTGGAACAAAGCTGAATCCTTACCTCGAGTTTTGTATGAATGACTAATGCGGTTAACGTTAAAAATTTCTATATTCTTCAACACAAAACTCACAACTTCAAGGAAATAAATAGCTGGAACTGTAAGAAGTTGGAGCTTCCTAAATATGGGCTTACAAGAAGAAGTAGGACCAACGTCCTCAAGAACCCTGACAGCTTTCTTCTGCATTCTGAAGCTTATGTTCATGTAATTTTTTCCTGCCCCCCAAAACAGAATACTAAACCTAATCAGTGAGAGAAAATACCCATGATATACCTTTAAAGCTGTCTGAATATTTGAATTTGACTTAACAGTCCTTAGGGCGAACAGAGCATGATATAATCTTTTTTGGAGTTTTTCCAAGTGACTGTCCCACTTCATATTTTGCTGCAATACTACTCCTAGAAACCTGGTTACTTCAGAAGCAGGGCACTCCCATCCCATCTCCAATGGACCACTCTCATATCCTCTCACCGAAAATTTCATTAAATTTGTTTTGTTCATATTCAGCTTCAATGAATTATGATCAAACCACCTGTTGATTTGCTGCATAGCAAACTTGGCCTTATCCATTACATCTCTGTCATCAATACCCTTGACCAAGATTGTAGTGTCGTCAGCATACAATATCAATTTGCCTTGATTAGATTGGTCAGCAAAAAAGACACTCCCCTGCTGAAAAATCACTTCCCGTTGGTTCGGAACCCACCTAAAATTGTAGTTCCAACTCATCAATCACCATCATCCAACTCATTACCCACGCACAGGTCTAAGACCTATGTGGGCTTCATCCTCAAAAAAAAAATTATATGAAGGCTTAACCAGATGAATAAGAGGGCCCAAGGGCTATCTTGAAATCTGATTCCAATCCTATATGATGGAGAAGCCATCTTCCATATTATGGTTTCTATCATTAAAATAATGCTGGCAACACTTGAAAGTGATACTCCGACTTTATTTACACAATTAACTCACTTAATGCACTTATCAGTTATTATCACAAAAGAAAACCAATGAAGAAACAAATAATGTTCAACTAATAATGGATATTACTATAGTAAGATTAATAATTATGAAGCACAAGGTCAGTCACAGCTATTGTCAATTAAAATATAGCACTGTGTATACTGCCATAAACAAAGAAAGAATGTCTATTATCACATATGAATTTGTTGATGTCCGAATAACAACTGGCTCTTGCTGAAATGCTGACATCAGTTTTATTGATTTCTTCCCATTCCTTTCACTACTGTACCTGTATATTCAAGATGGATACCAAATTATGTACAATTAATCGACCTTGAAATACAATTTTAAATGTTGTTATTCCAGGAATTTTCGCTACAATCTTTGTGATTGAGCGTTTTGGACGAAAACATACTATGGCTGTGCAATTTGTTATATTCGCTGGCTGTGTTGGATTTCTCTTCATATGTACTAAAAAGTGAGTTCTATTATTCTTTGTCTGTATTGATCTGTGTCAAACTATTGTCATATAAAAACTTGGAATAAATTTTCTATACAGAACTTACCTTTTTGTGAGTCATGGCCGCATCGTGAACTATATGTCGTTCATCTTCGGCGTTTGGGTACTTACTCCTGTCAAGTTTTTACAGCTTGCCATGGGCTCGTACTGTCACATACTAGGTATGCTATCTTAGTATGGTGTAATTCATCAAAACAAAACCTTGATAGGGTGTTTAATATCCAAAAGAAAGCGGTTAGGTGTATAGAAAGAGTAAATAGTTTAGATTCATGTAGGCCGTTGTTCAAGAGACTTGGTCTCCTAACTGTACCCTGCTTATATGTTATATGTAAAAAAGAGTGATATTTACCAAAATTTTGACGTACACGATTATAATACAAGAAGCCGAGGAGATTATCACTTGGTGAGTCATATAGTGTACAAGAGTTCCTTTCATATTAAAATTAAGCCTCACCTCAACTAATTTATATAGTAGTAAATTATGGTAACTAGTGTATAAGATTGTATAATTGTTCCGACTTGTCTTATACTCCTTAACTGGAGTCTCCAAGACGTAATCTACAAAAAAAGTATTGCCTCCAAAAATGTTAGTTCTACGTAGCAAGTTTATTTCAAGTTTTTACATGACAATAATATTTTTCCTTTTTGTATATGTGATGGTGATATTGTGGTAAATATCCATGATGAATAAGTCGTGATATTGTCACACTTATTCATTATGAAAAAAAACGAGATGATATATTTAGAGAGATTATAGTTAGAGAGTTGAGATGATATAATTGTCAAAATGAATTTTACAAATTAAGAATTGACCAGGATGATGGTGTAATTGTTCCTTAAAGGTGGAAGACAAGTTGAAATAACGCCCTGGGACAAGGAAACTACATTTTTAAACAGTTTGATTTTCTAATATAATTTCGTAATATTTATATTTTTATTAATTATCAGGTATGTGATTATCATTATTTGTTTTAAAACGAGCTAAATATAATTACGTACTAAGCCTTGTGGAAGTTTCCAGTAAAAATATGTTATTAAAAAATATTTTAGTGGAACTCAACCAACTTCCATGTTTTCCTAGTAAGACCTATCACTATCACTTTTCATTCCAGGTTTGGAACGTATTTATTTCAGTATCAACATTGATGAAAACCAAGTGGAGAATACCTGGAAATTTCTAGTTATAGGCCTATGTCAAAAGATATATATAATATTGATCAATTATTCTTTAACTTTTATTCTTGTTCAGCTCGAAACAGGAAGTCGATAGTAATTTATGCAGGTTGATATTTTCTCAACATGTGAAGCAAGTTGTATTAAACCAGTAGTAATTTCCAGATAATATTCAATTACGAAAAAATTATTATTAAAATGAGAAAACCGTTCCACCTGTGATAATATAATTTTAGTGAAAAAAATTTCCTACATGAGCAATGATTCATCCAATGTTCTTGATTTTCTAGTAAGATTGACCTAGCATTGTTATGAGACGTATCTATTTTAGTAACAAATTAATGAAAACAAAGTCGAAAATCTATGTCAAAAGATATATCAAATATTGATCAATTACTTTTTAATTTTTATTCAGCAAGAAACAGAAAGTGGATGGTAATTTATTCAAGTTAATATTTTTCTTTAATATGTGAAGCAAGTTGTATTATCCATTTGTAATTTCCAGGTGATATTAAATTATGGAAAATTATTTAAAAAAAAAAAGAAAAACTTTCCACCTGTAATCCTTCTGCTTTCATGGTAGAATAAAGTAAAATGTGATTTTTAGGTGACTATCTTTTCAGAAATTCATACCCCTGACCACCTCTTCACCGGTCTGAAAGCCCCCCCCCCCCCCCTCCCAGCCAACAAAACGTCATTAATCTGCCACTGGATTTTGATGAACTTTATCGAATCCAGTTATTATAAGTTGTTCAAAAATCACTTTTCCTCAAATTATTAATAAATCTAGCATTTTATTTTATTTTATTGATTCTTTCATTGTTGTTTCAGCCGTGCCTTTCTTACTGTGACCTTATTCTTAGCTAGAGGAATAATTGCTGGGGTATTCCAGGCTGCTTATGTTTATACTCCTGAAGTAAGTTTATTTTCTATTTTATTGTAATAAATGTTATCACCATAGTGATATTACAATAGTAAAAAGAGAATTACATATGTAGAACTGTGGCCATTGATCTTTAAATTATCTCTATAATTTCTCATTGGTTTCTATTACAGTATTGCTGGGTATAAATGGTAAATTACCGTTATAAAACAGAAACCAAGCTTGGAATTTGAGTTTTTGGTGTGTTTAAATCGAAAAGTACCATTATTTTTTAAGAAATTTAACCTTAAGTAATCTATTAATTTTCTATATTCCTTTTGGTGCTAAAAATTATACTGAAGACCTACGCAATTGCGAACATTGGCAACTGCATTAAATAGCTCATGGAAATTAATGTATGCCACAACAAAAAAATATTTAGTAAATGCTGGGAATGGAACTATGGATCTTCCAATTGCTGATCGGTTGCCTTAACCACTTGACCAAACTGACATTCCGGCGAGTACAATAAACCTCGAATTATTAGAAGATGACGAAGTCTCTAATGAATGCTACTTCACAGAGGTTGTCAGTGTTGTCTAGTAGTTGAAACATCTGACCAACTATTGGAAGATCCATAGTTTGATTCCCGGAATTGACTAAACATTTTCTTGTTATGGCACTCATTGATTTCCATTAGCTATTTAATGCAGTTGTCAATGTGTGGAGGTCTTTTCATAAAGCATAATTCATAGCTCCAAATGGAATATTGGAAATAAATATTTAGCAATTTAATAAAATTGCACTATCTTCTAATAAATGGAGGTTGACTGTTACATTTGGTGGACTCCTTGATTATAAATAGAAAATTGCAGTTATGGATTGCAAATCACTCTTAAAATTCCTTAAACTCTTAAATTAAAGTTTTTCGTTATTTTGATTGAAAAGTGCAAAAGTAACAATCAGATATATACATTTGTTGGATTTCTTGATTATTAATAGAAAAATACAGTTATAGATTGAAAAACATGTTTAAATTCTTTTTTTTTCATAGTTTTCAATTGAAAAATACCGTTATTTCTGGAGAAATTTGATAAATACTATTACAGTTTTTTTATTCAAAATGGATGAAATAGGTATTACTGAAGGGAAGAAGGGATAACACAAACATCACATAACTATTATTATTATTATTATTACTATTACGTTTATTACAATACTATTGAGGACGACTCAGAATCAGCAGAAGGGACAGAAAAAAATGAAACGTCAATTCAATCCCATACTTTCACAAGAAGGAAAAAGAAAAGTTGGAAAAATTCTGTCCATGAAGATAGATATTGAATATAATAATTCAAGATAGACAAAAATCAATCATTAATTATTCAAATACTGGTCGGGAAATACCAGTGTACTGGTCGGGAAAAGCGATCATTTATAAACAGTGAGTTATCAATATTTACTTTTTTTATTTTCGTTCTGCTGTATTGATCATGCTATGTCTAGGATGCAGTTCTGGGTGAAACCCTGTTCCTTCGAATTAAATTCTGTATAAATAAATTGGATAAATAAGCATGAGAATAAAATTCCGCAGTAATCACAATTCTCATGTGTTCTATTTTATTGTGTAGCCTATATAATAAAGGATTAACGTCTTTTTTATTATATTTTATTTTCATCTAAAAATAATTTATTCATTCGTTTCAGGTTTACCCAACTCCACTGCGATCGGTAGGTGTTGGAACATGTAGTGCAATGGCCCGTTTTGGTGCTATGGTCACACCATACATTGCTCAGGTATTGTTCATTCTTAAGACATTATAATTAAGGATGCATACTTTCTTTTAAATTTATTACTTCATCAGGTAGAGTTTTGAAAAAGTTTGGGAATAGTAATATTGTTATATTGACAGTATCACAGAGATGCTTTTTATATTGTACTTGGATTGTTTATGTATACTTGGGTGCCTGCATAGTGGAGAGACTAGGACCAACTAACAAACAGAAAGCATAGTGTTATGAGTTTTATCCTTATATCATTAAAATAATGCAGGCAACACTTGAAAGTAACATTTGAACTTTATTTACACAAATTAACTCACAACACAGACTAATTAGTTATCACACAAGAAAATCAATAAATAGACAGTTCTATAACATTCAATGAATTTACTATAACAAGATTATCACTAGGGGTATTCACGATGTTGGAGTTAGCCAGCTAAATCGAGCTATTCGCTAACTCCTGCTATTTGCTAAGTCAGTGTTAACTCAATGCTATAGTAGTACATTAGAAAAAAATTAGCAGACAAGATAGCAGATAGCACAGGTTCAAATCCGCTAACTCCAGCTATTTCCGTTAAAGCCGTGGCCATCTTTGTTTTCTAACCCTACTTTTTACAACCTCAACTATGAAGTTTCACGAATATCCGCTTGGAGCGCTATTGTAGTTAGCATATAGCAGTTGGTCGTAGTTGGGGTGCTCACAATCCCAAGTTAGCAAATAGCAGTTTAGATAGTTAAAACGACATCGTGAATACCCCTACTGTACGAAAACTAATTACCGTACTAACTAGGTCAATAGGCCAATCAATAATTTAATAATAAATGTTTAATAAAAGGTTACAACACTCAATAATAGACTAAGCAAAATGTCTGTCATGGGCTACTATCAATCGCACTTGATACACGGAATCACAAAAACATTGTGTACACTGCCACAAAGAATGTATTTTATCACATAAGAACATGTGCGAATAAACAACTAACTTCCTGCTGACATGTACAGCCACTTTTATAAGTTTTGTTTGTTATAGAAATCTCCATTTCTAGAAGGTTCCCATTCCAGATATATATCTATTCACACAGATAAGGATTCGCTCGAACATACTAGAAACACATTTGTCATATGAGATATTTGATATTTGATATTTATTTATAACATCTTACGTTGCCAGGTCTAGTAAGACCTATGGCAAACACTAATAAATATAACCTAAAATATAAAATATTACATTACATTAAGTAATTATAGTTGAAATAAACTAAAAAGATTAATTAAAAGAAAAAAAAATATATTTGCTAATGATAAAACATAACTCATGAAATGTATGTAGCAAAAAAAAGAAGTAAAAATAAAAATGAATAACTGGGAAACAAAATGTACAATGGACTTATGAAATAGAAAAGAAAAAAAAAAAGAAAAGAGAATGATGATGAAGTTGAGATTGATGAGATTAAAAGCATCAAAGGGCGCAATAGCAAGGAGCAAGTAATTAAATTAGTAGAAAGTGTCCAGATGAATTGAGTAGAAACAAATTGGAAGAAAGAATTAGAAAAGGGAGAAAAACATATGAATAAAGAAAGAACAAGAATACTAATTATTAAAGAAAGAAAATGAATGGGAATCTCAATCAAAGCACAACCAATAGGACAGTCATTTAGTCACACTCAAGTAGGTACTTGAACAGATTTCTTTTGAAACCAGCTAATGAATGGGATTGTATTAGGCGGTAAGGAAGGGAGTTCCAACAACGGCAGGCAGATGTAAGAAAAGATGAATTGAAAACTGCAGTACGATGAAGTGGTATTTGGAGGGTAAGCTCATGGGACCTAGTTCCTCGATCAGGCTGGACGTCAGTAAGGAGAGTGAGGTAAATGAAGAGAGAACCGAGACAAATACAGAAATACATAAGTGCATGTTATCAGTGTAACCGGAAGTACTGTTGACATAATGTAGTGTGTAAAAGGTCGCCCTCTTCTTCCTTGCATTTCCTAACAAGAGCAACAACATTTATATTTAGTATTCCACAGTATGTGCTTCATTTTGATGCCATCCTCGCTGCTCCACTGTGCAAGCACCCTAAAGAATGATTCTCCAAACTCAAATTCATATTAAATTTATTCAACTCGTTCACAGAATGATTAAAAAGAATGAATGACACACAGAATGAGTAATATTCGTATAGAAATTGAATTTTATTCCTGGATTTCTTGTTTCATAACGATTTGCGTTGTTAATATTAACTTTTTATGGTAAATTCAACGACCTGCAGTCAATTCTTGTAAAAATAACAAAATAACACTTCCATTAAGATTACAGAACAATTGCTAAATAATTTAATAAATTACTCCTTAACATATCACTCTATTGTGAAACTAGGTAATTTCCGAAATATCTGTATTTGAGATTACCGACTAGGATATGCACTAGGAAAGAAATTAATTTGCGCAATAGCAAGAAATGTAACAAAATGAAATACATCCTTCATTACAGCCAATAACCAATTTTTAAAGCTTTGAGTATGTAGTAATCAATTGAACTATGGATTTAAAGAAATAAATTCTATAAGAGCCTATTGGTATTGTGGAATCTTTTCTTATTTGGGATTGAACTGGAAAAATATTGTCAAACCACACTGAAAGTTCTGGTAGTTCATTATGAAATTTTCGTAGGGGAATTCGCCAGCTAACATTAGTTTGATCAAAATAATTATATAAAGTTCAACTACTGTTCTTGTATTTCTACTTATAAAATTATCATTTCCAGGTACTCATGCAGTCCTCTCTGCTTCTGGCAATGACAGTATACGGAGCTTCAGCCTTGATGGCTGCATGTGCCTGCTTTTTTCTACCAATAGAAACCAAAGGAAAGGAAATGAAGGAGTCTGTTCTGCCTCCTGGTCAAATTAGATAGCTACTAAATGATTCTTTCAAAAAATAATTTTGATATTGACTAACTTTAGGACTATGTTCATTATACAGGTGTTATAGGTGTATAATTAAAATAAATAATGACTTTTGTTTAGGCTATATAATTCGAAGGTATGCAGAAAATTAGTTCAGTAATTTGGTGCTTCAAGAGAAATCTGCTAGACTGCACAATAGGGTGAAGTGAAAAAGGAAATATTTATTTTCGGAAACGTGTACCTGTCAATAACTGTGTATGAGTCCTAGTAACAATTCTGTAGGATATTTAATTTTAATGCCATCTTTAATCTTTGGCTTGAGATTTGAATTTTTTTAATTTTTCAAATTTTTTCCAACTGTTTCAAAAATAATTCAGATGTGTAGTCTATATATAGTTGAATAAGGGTACGCGCATGTTGAGGAGGTGTAGGTGAAGGTGTAGCTCGCCATCACCGCTAGGTAAAACAAATGCATTATCTGTTACGGGTGCGCGCATAGTGAGCAGGTCGAGGTGGAGGTGTAGGTCGCCGCTTACAAGGAGGTCTTGCTGGATGCTTTTCAAGAACAAACTATTTTGATTTTACCTCGCCGCTTAGCGCGCTGCTTCTTCGTGATTGGTCCGTTCAAGGCCACACACTCCTCTCCCTCCTCCAAACAGATCACATCTACCCAGCGAGTACGCTACTACGAACTACGTACTGAGCTGTACCGTACTTATGTGGTTTGATAAAGTACTGTGCGTTTTTACGTGTTTGAAATGGAGGAAGAAGTTATCATTGCCGTGCACTGCCGGGGTATGTTCTAGCAAAAAAGGCAGAAAAACGTCAGCCTTGGAAAATTTTTAAAACCCATTGTGTATGGGTACCAAATTTCAACTTTTTTGGGCTAGTAGTTCTTGAAAATTAGTGATGTATGAGTCAGTGGTATTTGGCTGTCATATATAGGCTATATAGATTTGGCTTATAAAACTCGCGGTTTATTAGTTGTAATGAATAATAAGACGAAATTGTCACAACCACATTTATAAAAAAAAATAGTGATACTAGTTTCGGTTGTTACACCATTATCAATCTTAAACAAACGAATTTGTGTGAGATTGATAATGGCGTAACAACCGAAACTAGTATCTCATTATTTTTTATAAATGTGGTTGTGTCAACTTCGTCTTATGATTCATTATGGATATCTTCCACAATATCACCTTCGCCACTACAAAGAAGTTATTAGTTATAACTTATATGAGTGATAATGAGATTGTAGTAGACATGGCCTTTGTAGGCCTATAATCATTGGTTTTTTCATAAAAGGAATCGTATACATAATTATTATAGTTTAATATTTCTGCTTTGTATTTGTGCTTGTAATGGGAAATTTTTTAGTAATTTAAGAATTAAATAGCCTTATAAAGAAGTAATATATTGATAGAATTTGTCATTCATACTCTTAAAAGGATGTGTCATTCGATAATGGGCAGTTCATTGAGGAATTGTTCTCAGAATAAATTGATGCTATTTTGTTAATCTGTATGTGCTTGCAATAACCATTGACTACTGTAGCGCCTAGCGTGTCCATATGATCACAGTCCATATTATCGAAACTCATTGAATGGAATGACGTGATTTTCCATAGAAACTTCGGTGTTAAAGGGTTATGAACATTATTTATAAAAATTTAAACATTTAATTGGAATCTTTTCATGTATGTAGGAAAAAGTTTCAGGAGTCATTCTTAAGTACTGTTGAAATTTCTCAGACGACACACTGTCTGTGGACTAGAGTGGTGGGAGAAAAGCAGCTCGGTAAACCTCCTGAACATACGATACCTACCTCCACCTACACCTACACCTCCAGCTACACCTACACCTTCACCTCCTCAACATGCGCTTACCCTAAGGCCTCAACTAGAGGCAAGATAGGTTGGAGGTTACACAGAAATCAATACTGAAATTAGGTTTGAGGAAGAGTAGGATATATCCTACAGCTGAGCTGTTCAATGAGACTAGAGTGTTGACGTTGAGAAAATGATATATAAAAGAACTGTCAACATGCATGTTTAAAAATTTCGATACAATTTTCACATCAACAACGTTAGGCGTTGTCACTCTGAAATCCTTTTCCAATACTAACTGTTTCTACGTTCTCACGTTTTTTACCACAACTTTCAACTATACTCAAACCAAAATTATTTATTTTCTTCTGCTTCCTTGTTTGTGCGTTTCAGAGAGCATGCGAACAACAGGTGTCTGGTTGTCTGTACTTTATTTGATTTTTATCACACCACAATAAAGGAAAATATGGCCTGACAAATTCCCTGCTGGTCACTGTATTTTCTTTACAATTCCTCCTGTAGCATCAACAAACAATGTCAGCACATTGGCTTTTGAAAGAGTGCAAGTTATACAATCTAAGTTGATCAGTAGACCAGTAATGGACATCAAAATTATCCAAACCATCTTTTATTGAATTTCTAAATGTATCATCATATTGAATGAACTGCAGGGATGTAAAGAGATTTTTATGAATGTTCTTTCTTGATACTGTTTCACCTTTTGCCTTTCTCAACACTGCTAAAGATGGTAAATTTGCAGGCTCCCAGTCAAATAGCTCCATTTCCTTTATGGCCTGTAGTTTTCAGTATTTACTGACATTCTCATTTCTTTGAACAATATTAGAGATGACATCAGCTCTTCTCTTCCCTGAGAGCTGATGTTTGAATCCATGGATGTGAGGAACATCAGTATCACCCTGCACAGTGAATGTCAATAGCAGGTCACAAACCGCTTTCAAAGATAAAAATTTCTCTGGAAGCTCAGTTCCAACCTTTGCTCACTTGAAAACAAGAGTGCATGTCAATATTGTTTTCATTCCAAATTGCTTCATTAATCAGGTTTGTCCATATTCCTGGTTTAAGAGTGCGATAAGCTCTTGCTGATGACCACCAATGACTTTCATCTCTTCTTTTATATGGTCTTAGTTGGTTTCATGAGTTCCCATTTTTCTTTCCCAATTATAACATTAAAACTTGTACTATTGTCAATACTACGCAAGTCACTATTTGTAGATGAATTGTCATAATCACTGCTGTAGATATTCGAACTAAGATTGCTTGTACAATATGTGTTATGCAATAGTTTTGACTGGTCAATCTCATGTGACAGATTCTTTAAAGTGAATGTGTACAGTGCTTTTGGAGTCAGAGATTGTTTTTGTGATGTGAATCAAACTATATTCCAGAAGAGGGACCAATGACCCAACCATTCTTAATGATTTTTTCCCAGTTCCCATCAAGTATTTTCAACAATGCATCTTTACTAACCAAAGGCTTTCTAGGCATTTTCTGTTTTTATCTGAAAAGGACAATACATATACTAATGTAATTCATGAAACAACATGATTTATTTTACATGATATACAGTTTCACCATGCTTCAATAAGCAAGCTGACCTATCATTGCAAAATGAATTTTTGCAAGAAAAATCGTATATAATAATAATAATATTATATATATATAATCGTATATAATTTTTGTGATGCGAATCAAACTATTCCAGAAGAGGGACCAATGACCCAACCATTCTTAATGATTATTAGGCCTACTAAAGGGGATTGTACATTTTAAAAACAAATAAGCATCAATATGAGAATTTGATACAGTGTCTAGCATATCAACCTGAAAAAATTCCCTGATTTTTCCATTATCATGAGATGATGTTTCCCTGACCAAAAAGACTATACTCACATTAAAATTACATGATATTTCAAAACAAAAAATAATAATGTGCCAATCATAATATGAGTATATATGAGCCTCGCCATAACAAACCCAACAATATCCACTGAAGTCAATTTTTCAGGAAATAAGAGCTGATGTTTGAATCCATGTATGTGAGGAACATCAGTATCACCCTGCACAGTGAATGTCAATAGCAGGTCTTCGTTTTCAGCTGGTTCTTGTGAACAGCTTCCATGGAACAAGGATTTTCACTCCTTACAAACCGCTTTCAAAGATAAAAATTTCTCTGGAAGCTCAGTTCGAACCTTTGCTCCCTTGAAAACAATAGTGCATGTCAATTTTTTTAATTCCAACTTGCTTCATTAATCAGGTTTGTCCATATTCCTGGTTGAAGAGTGCGATAAGCTCTTGCTGATGAGGTATATAGATCCAAAAGCAGGTAAGTGACATCCTGCGAATTTTACAGCAGAAGCAAAAAACTTTAGCATATACTTGTCACCAGAAAATAATTCTGTTAACTTGAAAAAAAGAAGAAAAATCATTTTTTTGAATGAAATAATGTTATATGGATGTTTCCCTAAGATTTTGAGTTATTGAGTCCTGAAAATAGAGATACCTTTTTCTGGAATTAAAATTTGGACTTACCTGTTTATGATTCTTACTTAAGTGGATTTATTTGTTTCTGGTACTTAATGATTCACTGACTGTCATAACAACCTTTCCTGCTGTTAATTATTATAACGTGAATTAAATAATTTAATATTGAAAACGTTACATTATCTTATAGAGTAGTAGATCAAGTTTCAAAATTATATAAAAGCACTGCCTCATGGTAGGGAAATTATGAATTTAAAAAATGCAGTAAATAAATTATAACAATGTTTATTCAATCATAAGTATTCAAAATGTCATGTTTATTCAAAGGTAATATAGAAAAATGCCTATTCATATGTAAAAGGCAATATTGTTATTCTTCTCATGAAAAATGTAAAAGGAAATATTGTTATTCTTCTCATAAAAAAGTGTCGTCTTCATACTCTCAGTTCTGTAGACTCCTCCATGGGTTCACATGAAAGCTCTTGTTCCTGATTCCTCCCAAAATTACCATCTTCAGCTCCTGTAGGTTGCAATGCTAGTGCTTTTCTGTAGAATGAAAGTTTCTCATTCTCTGTCCATTTATCCCCATAATGAATTTTCAAGAGTCTCTCAACATCTTTTAGTTTTGCCACTTCGTTTCCAGCCTGTATAATTCTTGGATCAATATTCCAAATAGTCTGACCTGGTACTGTAATGGATTTGAAACAGTTCTGATCGTTCATATAAAGTTCTTCACCTTTGACCAATATAACATCTGCTTTGTTCTTAGCAGAACGTTTCAAAATGAATGTCTTACATTTTCAGATTTTGAAGTGCAGTTTACTTGTGTCCTTTATCTTACTCTTTACGTCTTGTCTCTAATCATAGATAGGGCAGTCATTAGCTACTTCCACAACCATAGCATGATTTTTTATTACATCTAAATACTGTTCAGGGTTGTCTATAACTTCATGTTGTCACAAATCCTTCTCTATATTGCCAAAAACATGGTCCGGTGGTATAAAGGAGTGTCCTCTTACAGGAAATACAATTTCAACAAACTTGATGTGTTCTGGTGCATTCTTCAGTAGCCAAACGCAGGACATTACTAAGATCATTCGATTTTTATTTTGGCCTCCACAGCCATCAGCAACCAGATGAACTGTATTTGCAGTGCTTGGGAGGTCAGTTTGCAACAGAAAATGGAATACAAAACTTGCGATTTCATTTGAGCTCTTCTCAAACTGATCTTCAGTCCAGCAATAACTGAAGCAGCTTTCTTTGCCAAGCTCAGATTTGGAATGACCGTTGACAATGTTGCAATTATATAAATATAACTGTCTCAAGTAATAAGCTTCTTGGTCCTGCACTTGGGGAAGACTCAAATTTTTTTGAAAATCAAAAGATATGATTACTACATTTTGAGTTTTGTCTTGTAAAAAATCGTAAAATGCCTTAGCACAAAGTTTGTGAACCCTCTTTTCAATAAACAAATCAGACTTTCTAGCCATGTTCTTCTCTGTCTTAATCCTTTCACCAAGCTCAAGGCACACAGAGCACATATCTGTCCTGGGATGGCCAAATCCTAGATTGAATTTGGTGTTAAAGATGTGCCGAAAATAAGATTTCTTCACCTTCAGAGCCTCCACTGATTGAGTATCATAGATCCTGGAAAGCTTATTGATTGATAAATCTGATGTAAGATACTTCCTCAAGCTCTTGCCCCTGCAATAATGAGATTCTGTACATTGAAGTGACGAAATAAACTTTTTGACAGCTTCATTCTTTTGAAGATATTTTTTTGATTTTGTGTCACCACCATGTTTGTCTCTATTCACCTGTCCTGTTTTGAAACCAGCTTTGTTGATATTATCCACTCTAGTATAGCTCACACCTAATATATTCACAAAAGCCTTCTTGCAAACTGGAATTTTTGTCTGATTTTGCATGTCTCTCACAAAATACTTGGTAGAAGACATTCTTGGTTCCTTTTCGTCTGTTTTCCTCCTGTCTTTTCACAGGCTGTGAGATACAATGTGATAATATGTAATTATTCTGAACATATTTGTCTTTTGATTTATAGAAAGCAGCATGAAAATGATTTAATTGTGACATTCGTAGGGTTTGGCACTTGTATGTCTTGGAGTTGTGATTGCAGGTAGGATATGCTGGCATGTTGTGAGGCGAGTACCTACAATCGCAAAAAACTCTTATTAGAGTCTGTGATTAATGGTTGAATACTGAGGCAGTGCTTTCATAGAACAGTGCTTGAATATAAAATAGAATTTCCAGTTATACATTCAAATCTGAGCTTATAATCAGTATGAAAACGTAGGTAAACCTTAATAAATCTATTAATGAACCAAGTTGAGACTAGGCTAATCTTACCTTTTCCTTTTTGCTACATTCTTCTTCCATTTCTCCTCTTGGCGTGGTCTTTTTCTTGCCTTCTTGGGACTAACAACAGAAGCATTCGATGACATGCTGCTATTCATTTTCACTTATTTTTTATTGTGATAAAACTGATAAAAATCCATGAGACAACAAGAGTGGTGTGGCAGAATCCATTCACATAACCTCAATGTTTTGTTGACATCTGAAACTTTGCACCAACCACCAACTGCCTTCTGATTGGCTGTTATGGAGAAACCTGATGCTGGTCCCAAATACTTCATGGATTTACCCTGATTTGATTCTAATAGCTGCTTTCAATACTGAAATAAATAAGGAAATAATTTTTTCTGGTTCAAACAGTTCTGACAGATGTGTAGATCCATCTCCAATGTATAATAAGCAACAGCCAACTAAATTTTGTTAAAAAGTGGACTTACCTCCTTTTGGTTCTATATGCCTCATATATGAGGCTCGCCATAACAAACCCAACAATATCCACTGAAGTCAATTTTTCAGGAAATAAGAGCTAATGTTTGAATCCATGTATGTGAGGAACATCAGTATCACCCTGCACAGTGAATGTCAATAGCAGGTCTTCGTTTTCAGCTGGTTCTTGTGAACAGCTTCCATGGAACAAGGATTTACACTCCTTACAAACCGCTTTCAAAGATAAAAATTTCTCTAGAAGCTCAGTTCCAACCTTTGCTCCCTTGAAAACAAGAGTGCATGTCAATTTTTTTCATTCCAAACTGCTTCATTAATCAGGTTTGTCCATATTCCTGGTTGAAGAGTGTGATAAGCTCTTGCTGATGACCACCAATGACTTTCATCTCTTCTTTTATATGGTCTTAGTTGGTTTCATGAGTTCCCATTTTTCTTTCCCAATTATAACTTTAAAATTTGTACTATTGTCAATACTATGAAAGTCACTATTTCTAGATGAATTGTCATAATCACTGCTATAGGTATTCGAACTAAAATTGCTTGTACAATATGCATTATGCAATGGTTTCAACTGGTCACTCTCATGTGACAGATTCTTTAAAGTGAATGTGTACAGTGCTTTTGGAGTCAAAGAGAGATTGTTTTTGTGATGTGAATCAAACTATATTCCAGAAGAGGGACCAATGATCTGACCATTCTTAATGATTTTTTCCCAGTTTCCGACAAGTATTTTCAACGATGCATCTTTACTAACCAAAGGCTTTCTAGGCATTTTCTGTTTTTATCTGAAAAGGACAATACATATACTAATGTAATTCATGAAACAACATGATTTATTTTACATGATATACAGTTTCACCATGCTTCAATAAGCAAGCTGACCTATCATTGCAAAATGAATTTTTGCAAGAAAAATCGTATATTATTAGGCCTACTAAAGGGGATTGTACATTTTAAAAACAAATAAGCATCAATATGAGAATTTGATACAGTGTCTAGCAAATCAACCTGAAAAAATTCCCTGACTTTTCCATTATCATGAGATGATGTTCCCCTGACCAAAAAGACTATATTCACATTAAAATTACATGATATTTCAAAACAAACAAAAAATAATAATGTGCCAATCATAATATGAGTATATATGAGGCTCGCCATAACAAACCCAACAATATCCACTGAAGTCAATTTTTCAGGAAATAAGAGCTGATGTTTGAATCCATGTATGTGAGGAACATCAGTATCACCCTGCACAGTGAATGTCAATAGCAGGTCTTTGTTTTCAGCTGGTTCTTGGGAACAGCTTCCATGGAACAAGGATTTTCACTCCTTACAAACCACTTTCAAACATAAAAATTTCTCTGGAAGCTCAGTTGCAACCTTTGCTCCCTTGAAAACAATAGTGCATGTCAATTTTTTTCATTCCAAATTGCTTCATTAATCAGGTTTGTCCATATTCCTGGTTGAAGAGTGCGATAAGCTCTTGCTGATGAGGCATATAGATCCAAAAGCAGGTAAGTGACATCCTGCGAATTTTACAGCAGAAGCAAAAAACTGTATCATATACTTGTCACCAGAAAATAATTCTGTTAACTTGAAAAAAGAAGAAAAATCATTTTTTTTGAATAAAATTAAGTTATATGGATGTTTCCACCTAAGATTTTGAGTTATTATGGCCTGTAGTTTTCAGTATTTACTGACATTCTCATTTCTTTGAACAATATTAGAGATGACATCAGCTCTTCTCTTCCCTGAGAGCTGATGTGTGAATCCATGGATGTGAGGAACATCAGTATCAACCTGCACAGTGAATGTCAATAGCAGGTCTTCGTTTTCAGCTGGTTCTTGTGAACAGCTTTCATGGAACAATGATTTTCACTCCTTACAAACCGCTTTCGAAGATAAAAATTTCTCTGGAAGCTCAATTCCAACCTTTGCTCCATGCTCTTTGCTTCAAATTTTTTTTATCACTTAGATAACTAAGAATATGGACGAATCTAGATGATTATATTCAACAAAGGTTTGAGGTTTTTGTGAAATTTTGAATTAAATTTAGGAGATTGCTATCTTTGTTATGACACCAGGGAGATTGCTGTGTTTGTTGTGGACATATGAGGAGATAGCTTTCTTTCCTGGATTTCTTGTTCCATGACGAACTGCGTTGTTAATATTAACTTTTCATGTGAAATTTAACGACTTGCAGTCAAATGCATTTTACTGCAAGTCGTTAAATTTCACATGAAAAGTTAATAGCTTTCTTTGTTTCAGAATGCAACCAAAAAGATCTGTGAAGTTCTATTTTGAATCTGTACTTGATTATTAAGAAATTAAAATTAATTACTAAATTAAAATTTATTATATCACTAATGCTACTCACAAAACTGAAAAGAAGACTTATTATCATAATAATAAATCAATAAAGCCAATACTATGAAAAAATTTAATTTGAAATGATTGAAAAAAACCAATATTACAAAATAGAGAATAACTAATGAAAAAATACAATATTACAAAATAGAGTATAACTAATGGAAAATACAATATTACAAATAGAGAAAAACTAATGGAAAAATACAATATTACAAAATTGAAAGTTAAATTATGAGTTCTTCTAATTCTTCAGTGGGATTGCAAAATACTTCTGATGCTTCTTCTCCAACCTCCCCATTGCCTTGATTTTCAAATCTTTGAAAGGTGAGTTAAACAATCTTGATGAATTAGCAAAATGAACTATTTAGATATTGTTTGTCAGCCAATCAGAGCAGAGTTTATGCTTTGGCCTGAAAAGTAATTCGAACTGTCAAATTTGCATTGCCATTAAGACATACAGTTCTGCCTTCTGTGGTTCTTTGGTCAGCACTTGAAAGTGCCATCCATGTGCATGTTGGCACCTAATTACATTTTTTTTTTTGTTATTGGGGAGACAATGGCTATGATGCATTCATCATCACCAGTGCCGAATTTCCCAATAAATGAATTTTCATTCTTTTTTAGCAAAATGAACTATTCAGATAATGTTTGTCAGCCAATCAGAACAGAGTTTGTGCTTTGGTCTGAAAAGTAATTCAAACTGCGAATAGCATTGTCATTAAGACATACAGTTCTGCTATCTGCGGCTCTTTGTGCCAGCACTTGAGAGTGTCATCCATGTGCATGTTGGCACCGAATTCCATTTGTTTGTTATTGGGGTGACAATGGCTATGATGCATTCATCATCACCAGTGCCGAATTTCCCAATAAATGAATTTTCATTCTTTTTTAGCAAAATGAACTATTCAGATAATGTTTGTCAGCCAATCAGAACAGAGTTTGTGCTTTGGTCTGAAAAGTAATTCAAACTGCGAATGGCATTGTCATTAAGACATACAGTTCAGCTATCTGTGGCTCTTTGTGCCAGCACTTGAGAGTGTCATCCACATGGCACCTAATTCCATTTTTTTTTTTTTTTTTTTTTTTTTTTTGTTATTGGGAGACAATGGCTATGATGCATTTGTCATCACCAGTGCCAAATTTTCCCATATCAAATTTTCATTTATTACTTTGCCAAATCTAAAAAATGGATGAATTTCATCAATTGCCTACTCCAGAATACAATGAATTCTATAGGTGAGTTAAACAATCTTGGTTAATTAGCAAAATTAACTATTTAGATAATGTTTATCAGCCAATCAGAGCACAGTTTATGCTTTGGTCTGAAAAGTAATTCAAACTGTCAAATTTGCATTGCCATTAAGACATACAGTTCTGCCTGCTGTTGTTCTTTGGTCAGCACTTGAAAGTGCCATCCATGTGCATGTTGGTACCTAATTCCATTTTTTTTTGTTATTTGGGTGACATTGGTTAAGATGCTTTTGTCATCACCAGTGCCAAATTCTCCCATAAAAATTTCATTTTAACTTTGCCAAATCTGAAAAATGAATGAACTTCATCAATTGCCTACTACAAATTACAATGAATTTCATAGGTGAGTTGACAATGGCTCTGATGCATTCATCATCACCAGTGCCGAATTTCCCAATAAATGAATTTTCATTCTTTTTTAGCAAAATGAACTATTCAGATAATGTTTGTCAGCAAATCAGAACAGAGTTTGTGCTTTGGTCTGAAAGTAATTCAAACTGCGAATGGCATTGACTTTAAGACATACAGTTCTGCTATCTGCGGCTCTTTGTGCTAGCACTTGAGAGTGTCATCCATGTGCATTATGGCACCAAATTCCATTTTTTTGTTATTGGGGTGACTATGGCTATGATGCATTCATCATCTGCAGTGCCAAATTATCCCATACCAAATTTCACATTGCTAAATCTGAAAAAAGACTGAACTTCATCAATTGCCTATTCCAAATTATAATTAATTCAATAGGTGAGTTAAACAATCTTGATGAATTAGCAAAATGAACTATTTACATAATCTTTGTCAGCCAATCAGAACAGAGTTTGTGCTTTGGTCTGAAAAGTGATTCAAACTGCGAATAGAATTGCCATCAAGATATACAGTTCTGCTATCTGTGGCCCTTTGGGCCAGCACTTGAAAGTGACATGCCTGTGCATGTTGGCACCGAATTCCATTTGTTTGTTATTGGGGTGACAATGGCTATGATGCATTCATCATCACCAGTGCCGAATTTCCCAATAAATGAATCTTCATTCTTTTTTAGCAAAATGAACTATATAGATAATGTTAGTCAGCCAATCAGAACAGAGTTTGTGCTTTGGTGTTATAAGTAATTCAAACTGTGAATGGAATTGTCATTAAGACATACAGTTCTGCTATCTGCGGCTCTTTGTGCCAGCACTTGAGAGTGTCATCCATGTGCATTATGGCACCAAATTCCATTTTTTTGTTATTGGGGTGACAATGGCTATGATGCATTTGTCACCACCAGTGCCAAATTATCCCATACCAAATTTCACATTGCTAAATCTGAAAAAAGACTGAACTTCATCAATTGCCTATTCTAAATTATAATCAATTCAATAGGTGAGTTAAACAATCTTGATGAATTAGCAAAATGAACTATCTAGATATTGTTTGTCAGCCAATCAGAGCAGAGTTTATGCTTTGGTCTGTAAAGTAATTCAAACTGTCAAATGATGTTGGAAAAATAATTTAAAATGAGCTGCTTGGAGCATATAAGATTATTATAATAGAAAATATTGTAAATAATATATTTCTTCCAATTTATGTGATTCTTTGTAATTAAAACTCTGTAAATCTTTTGTAATTGCTTATTAAATTGTACCTGCAAATTCTATCTTTTATAATCATATAAGTTAACTTTATTATAGTAATGAGTGAACTATAACATGAACAAATTAATGAGACTAAATAGTTAGGACTATTGTTGGACTGTAACTAAAATTGGTCAAAGCATACAAAAAGAAGTTGACTAAATTTATTCAAATTCTCAGTATGCTCAATTCTATATGTCCTGACATTATAAGAATGTTATACTTTGAATTTATTGAACCACTGGCGATCATTGGTAGACTTCTTTGGAGACATAGTGCACTGAGCCTGTGCTGCTTGTTCTTCCCCAGCACTGATACTACCATGAAATCAAGTTAAATTATTGAAATGAACTATTCTTGGCTTCCCCCTTGAGGTTTCCTTATCTGATATACCACATTGTTGATCCTAGTCACCTCATAAGGCCCTCCCCACTGATTTTGGAGTTTTGGAGAGTAGCCATGAATCCTCCTTGGGTTGTATAACCAGACTAGGTCTCCTTCTTGGTATCCAGCCTTGATGTCATACCTCTCCTTCATCTTCAGGCTTGCTTTACCAAGATTGGTACATACTTTCTTATGAGTCTCATCCATATGCTTCTTCAGTTGGGTGATGTAGTCTTCCTCCTAAAATGTTTGACCAGGTCTGCTTCCAAACTGAAGATCACAGGGTAGCTGCAGATCTCTACCAATTTGAAAGATGATGCAAGCAGGTGTTGATCCCAATCATTCTGATTGTCAGAAACCAATTTTCTCAGATATTGCTGCATGGTCCTGTTCATTCAATCTACCATGCCATCTGACTGTGGATACAGTGGAGTGGTCCATGTTTTCCCAATGCCCATCAACTCACACACTCTGCTGAACACTTCTGACTCAAAGTTTCTCCCTTTATCTGAGTGCAGCTCCAATTGAACAGTAAAATGACCAAGGAACTGCTTTATCAACACATCAGCCACTGTGATTGCTTCTTGATTAGCTTAGGCATATGCTTTGACTCATTTACTGAAATAATCCATGACTACTAGAATGTATTTTTTTCCATCTTTGGTCATGGGAAATGGTACAGCAACATAAATAGCTACATGCTCAAATGGTGCCCCAACATTGTAGGTCTTCATTGGTGCCCTTCTCTTCTTTTGTGGACCATTGGCTGCTGCACAAGTTGTACACTTCCTACACCAATCTCTGACATCCTCCGTCAAGTTAGGCCAGTAGAATCTTTCTCAGACTTTTTCTTATGTTTTGTGTAGACAAAGATGACCACCAGAACTGCCATCATGCAAAGTCTCCAGTACTTCAGGTATGCGGTTGTTTGGGACAATCACTTGTTGCCTCTTCTGGTCCCCTGCTGCATTTTCAATCACCCTCTTAAGTACTCCATCATTCTCAATTATGGAGTCCCACTGTGCCCAATAGGTCTTGACACTTTGAGATAGAGGTGCTGTTTCCTGCCAAGTTTTTTTTCATGCACTGAATGTTTCCAACCCCAGTGATGCTTCAAGTGAGGTTCTCTCTTCTGATAGATGCTCCTGTAGCTTGTTGCTTTCCAAAACATCAGCAATCATAGTAGTCCTTGTCAAGATACCTTCCTTGTGGTCATGGTGGGAACAATGCTTACAATCTTCCTCACAGGGTTTCCTTGAAAGAGCATCTACATTTCCATGACTGATTCCTGCTTGATGAACTGATTCAAAGTCATAATCCTGGATTCATTCAATCTAATGTACCATGCTGCATGGTCTGTCCTCAGGAGAAAACGTCTTCCATAAAAGGTACAGCCTCTGTAATACTTGCTCCAGGTTGTGTAGATGATGACTGAAAGACTTTCTCAGAGCAATTATGTCATCCAAGTAAACTAAACAGGTCTCCTAAGACAATCCTCTCAAAACACTCTCCATTAGCCTCTCAAACAGCTGGAGCATTACTCAGCCCAAATGGCATTACCTTGAACTGCCAAAGACCTTCACCAATTAAGAAAGCAGTCTCCTCAGGCTTCAAGCCTACTTGCCAATACCCATGCTTGAGGTCTAGTGTTGAGAATAATTTACATCTCTCAAAGCTGTCTAATGTTTCATCAATCCTTGACAGAGGGTAACTGTCCTTCTTGGTGACATTACTCAGCAAGTGGTAGTTTATGCAGAATCTAAATGGGTCATCCTTCTTCATGACCAGTACCACTGGAGAAGCCCAAGGAGTGTTTGAAGATTCTGTGATGTCATCTTCCATTTCCTTGATGAATTTCCTGGCTTCCTCTCTCTTTGCTAATGGCAATCTCTGTGGATTTTGACATACAGGCCATACATTACCAGTATCTATTGCATGCTATACAATATTTGTTCTTCCTTTTTGCCCCGCACCAATTTTGAAGATGTCCTGGTATCTAGTGATGAAGTCTTTCACTTTGGTGGCCTGCTCAGTTTTAAGGTCCTTGCAGTTGGTAGAAGTGAATTCCTGAAGTTCCTCTTGAATTCACAAGTTAACTTGCTGAGACTTCTGGATCTGTCTCACCACTGATGAGGCTGTTGAACAGCATCCAAGCATGCTTCCTGCTTTCAGAGTGATCTTATAGTCAATCACATTCATAATGCATACTGGGAACTTGCTGCTGGTCAGAAATAGTTCTCACCACCAAGACTCCATGATGCAAGTTGTCCTCTTGTCCTACTGACTCTAATAGTGCACTCTGATCTTCTTCCATGCCATCCTGCATTGTCCCATAGGCCACAACCTGGCTCCTTGCTCCTTAGCAAGAATAACAAGAAGAAAGCATCCATGCAAAGTCAGTGTGCTTTGATTCAATAAAACTCGACTTTAAGACTTGACTATTGGGTACATTCAAATTTCGTTTTAAAAAATGAATTCACAAGTTTTGAAGGAAAAATTGGATTTTTTGGCTCTTGGCAATTAATTTAGTTAATCCACTAGGCCTATAATAAGAAAGGTGTTTTTATGAATTTATGTAAAATATTTCATTAATTCAAATATTATGTAATCTTCGCAAGAATCAATTTGCATGCAGACTGCCATTTTTTGTTCACTTCATTACCCACGCACAAGTCTCAGAATGATGTGAGCTTCATAAAAAATTATGGTTGTAGATCTTGCAGCACGTTTAAGCTAATTTTACATTGATTCAATTGAATTCACACCTCCTAGATGAAGGCCTAACAGATTTCTGAAAGAATGATGGGAATAGCTGTAATATTTCGCCCTATATTTATTACTGCAACAACGCGTTTCCGGACCTACATTCATCCGCATTTTTTTATCTTCATGAGAATATGGTTATGCAGTCTGGCAGAATCATCTTGAACTCTTGAAACACTCTGTATAAAAAAGACATGATGGGACACATTTCGTTTCCACATAGCTAATACCCTTTAAAAGTCATGTAATTAACACCCCGCCATCAACAAACATTGAGGGAAGTGATAGCCATGAACCGTAGCTGGTATCTGTTCAATCAGAAAGAGATAAGCTGCGTTCTCCTAGGCACTCTTTGTAAGGTTGACCGATTCGATTAGCCAGCAAAAAAGACACTGTTCTCCGCTGTAAAATCACTTCTCGGTGGTTCGGAACCCACCTAAAACTGTAGGTCCAGCTCATCAATCACCATCATCCAACTCATTACCCACGCACAGGTCTCAGACCTATGTGGGCTTCATCCTTAAAAAAAAATTGGACAATAGTATTGTAAAAAGAGCTTTGAAAATCCCAATTCCCCCCTGGCGGGTGAACTTTACCTGGTTGTGCGGGTAAGCCCCCCCCCCCACAACCAAAAGTCTGGGTGCACCCCTGGCAGTGATGGTGTTCAAGCACCCCCCCCCCCCCCCCCAAGGTCAATGTCTATACAAAGATTCAAATAAAATACTCACTTGAAAAATTCGAAGTTCTAAAGAAAATAAGTTGAGTGATTCTCAACTTTAATTAAAAATTGAAAATATATTCTCCAATCTGAACTACTGAACTATTAATTTGTACTTAGAACTTTTTCAGGAAAGGGGAACATACTCCCCTTGTCTGGGGGGAAAACACACTCACTGACAACTCCAATAGTTATCACTTACATCTATCCTAACCCCCTTGTCATTTCGGAGTGTGCCACTGCGAGAGAGTGGAATGAGCTGCCTGAAAACATTATCTTCTCTGGTTCGTTGAACATCTTTAAAAGAAGACTTTATGAGCACCTCAATATGTACAGTTTACAATATATGCAGTTTAAAAGGAGGGATTCTCCATGTGGTTTTTTTGGTGGGGGGGGGGGGGGGAACTTGAAGCGTGGAAAGTTTATCAGTTCTGAGAACGTGAGTGTGAGCACTTGTTCACTTATATGATGACTAAGTTATTAGAGAAATTATATTTTAGTTACCATAATATTCATTCTCATTCGTCATTCTTCATCATTCTTCTCCATCATGCATCACTCTTGTTTTCTCTTCTTGTCCATCACTACTCACTTATTCTCTTCTTATTTCTTTATTTTTTCAACTATTAAATTTGATTGAGTTAACGTTTATTTAGTTAGCTTAGTTCTAGTTAGTTTAGTTAAATTGTTTCTCTCAATAAGTACTAGAATAATTTTTTTGTGAACTGCATATAGTTTGTGAATGATATACAATGCATATAAATCAATTAATCTTAACATTGATTGTTATTCTGTCTATAAATAAATGAATAGATAGATAGATAAATAAATAAATAAAATCACTTTATAATTCACCAACAAACGGTGCTGCAAACCTACTAGTATTCAATTTAGACTTCACCGTATGTACAGTAGGCTACAGTATTCCATACCATAAGTCCATAACCATACGCATGCGTACTGGAGTGCTCCCCCTTCACTACTTGTCAGCCGATGTCATTTTTAAGGTGCGCTAACTACAGCTGAAACATGCTGCGATCGATCTTATGAATACATAAGAACTTGCAATCAGAAATCATCTTAAAGGAAGGCGAATATTGGTTGCTGTTAATGATAACTATAAAAATTCTATGGAATACGAAATATATTTTTATTTCTCTGGATAATATCAAATGCAATATCCGTATCATTTCAATACACATTGTTTTCAACAAATTACAAAAATTGTAATGCAGAATTATTATACCATACATTCAACAGTTGTTAAAAAATCGATGAATAAGTATTAGATCGATTACAACATATAATGAGATCAATGTAATTTCTAAGCTATAAAACAAAATTATTGGTGAGGGTTCAACAATGAGTATTATTGATTATTCTATTAGAAATTTGAACAATGATTGATTTATTGTACTTGTGCATTAATGCTTATCGCTTGGCATTGGCTAGATCGCAGCCTTAACTATTTTGAAATGAAACTACAGATAAAATTAAGTCATGGAAGCACAATTTCAAACAAGGAACTCTTCTAAATATTCAATAAAAACTTTCAAAAATGATAAGAAAAACTGACCTCAAAAATACAAATCCGTCAAGTGGCATTATTAATTCTTCAATTTCATTGCTTTATTAGAAATCTTCAACACGAAATTATCAAGCCAAATAATAAATTTGGTCTATATGTCGAATACATGTACAGTAACCTGACATGCAAGTCCTGCATAGTAGAGAAAATTTCCATTGGTATCGTCATAGATAAAGACTGAACCTGGAAGAACACAACTCAGCTCTACATAAAAAATTGGGAAAAATTGTAAATAAATTTTTTGCTTCTTCAAGGAGTCACTCTGTGGTCTTTGAGAAGACAATTGAAGAGGTTCTTCCTTGAGAAGAACCTGTAATTCACTGAACAATTTTCTTCGAATGTGACAGCAATATTGTTAGTACATATTTTAAGTGTATGTTGTCCGCTGCTGTGCTTTGTTTGTAATGAAAACTGTGTGCTTTGCCTGTCTTGCAATTCTGTGTTGTATTTTACTATCATGACTGGTCACATAATGGACAATAAAAAATAATAATAATTGTCTAAGAATTAGTTTGCCACAATGTGCTATGCATTGTGTTTGGAATATAAATAAATGGAATATCATGCTAATGATTCTAGTTAATAGAAAGTTCATGAAAATGAAATAGGGCCGGCGTTGTAAAATGGAGGAAAGTATCCATAAATGAATTAAAAGGTCTTATTTGTCCACATTGAATTCCCAAATTTTATGTTGTTTAAAACAGTGCTCTCACTCTACATCTTTTTTGCCAAAGTTTGGGAAGCAGTCAACAAAAAATTGAACAAACTCCACAATTACTAGTGGCAAAATTACCTATAATCTCTTAATCACATCTAATAGATAATTGCACTAAAATAGAGCTGCGATCAAACAGTGGCCAACTCAAAATACATCGGTGTAAAGAAATCGACATCACATTAAAAGGAACACTTATAACATGATTCTTAAAAAATATATATGGTATTCAATATTGCTTCATACTGATTGGTCACTAGTTTAGAATACATTATTTGTAAATGTATAGCTACTGATGATTTCCCAATTTATTGATAAATAGTTTTTTCATATTCTTATATGAGAATTCAATATAATAATAAATTGAAAATTTTCTCAGAACAAGTTAAAATGATATTCAAAGTATTAAAAGATACAATTTACAAATGGCATTGTAATGAGATGTACAAGCCCACATACTTCAAACAGCATGCGTCAACATCATACATTCAAAACAATACGGTATCAATTTTGAAATTTTTTTTTATCATGTGAGTAACATGAACATGTGACGGAGGGAGTTCAAGCTTGACAAATTATTTGAATGGTTCAGTCTGTGAAAAAAATGATACAATTTTTCATATGATCAACAATATGGATTATCAAAAAATGTTGTATGCTACTATTGTTCAATATATTCAAGAAACGAATGAACAAGGCATTTCAAACACTCAAGGTTTTGAACGTTCAACAACATAACTGCCTGGTATTATAGTATATATGTTAACATATCAAAAAATAACAATTTTTTTTGTAAAAATTTTCCTTTTTACACAATTTGTTCATGCAATTCTACTAGAATATAAATCTACATTCAGTTGTAAATATCACCTACTTTATATATAACATTTTAAAGCCAAGATTCGGATAGCATTTTTGATATTTTTCTCATAGATATTAATGCATTGCATTTGCCTAATATACTGTTTGAATAATTAATATTCTTAGTTTTATAAGATTGTAGGATGGATTTTATTGCTAACAATACTTGAAAGAAGATAACATTCCAAAAAAGTGAAAAAAAAACGAAAAAGATGATTTTGAAGGAATGACTGCATTATTCATTCTTGACACAACTTTTTGATATGAGTCAACAACTAGCATTATTGTAGTTTGCGTTATTTTCAAACCGAAGTTGGACTGTCTAGAAAAGCTAACAATATTTTATTTATTTAATGCAAACTATATGGAAGCACACAGGCATACACCCAAACCTGCTTCCTTGACATAATTGTAATAAAATCATTTAGCGGTAATAAATTGAAGATAGAAAATAGAGAAAAAATTCTTAAAGATAAATATAAAAATAGCAAAATAATAGAGTTCCTATGTTTAATCAAGAGTGCGCTAATAAACCATTAATTTTCCATCTTAATTATTCTGTCAAACTATCAGCAAACAAATCAATATTTCCACTAATATCATTGCGCCACTATCATGGCTAGCCCTCAAAGCAAGTAGGGACTGTCAATTTTGTTGTGAATAATGTTTTAGAGGAGATTCATAGATGCTATATGTCTACTCTCAAGAGAACATGCCTCCCATCAGGTGCCTTAACTCCATAGAAGGAAAATCCATTTCATGAATCTGGATATATTTTTTGAAATAGGCGCATCTCAGAAACTTGTTCTGGATTCTTTTTAACTAGACTCTTATACAGATAAAGTATATCCTTCCAAATTTAAAAACATGAACAAGTCCTGAATGTGAAGCCCATCATTACATTACTTCTGCTTGCAAGATAATCAATATGATTCTCAAAACTGAGGTGTGCACCCTCCTGACAACTCCAAGGTCCTCATAATTAGATACCGTTATCTTGTCTAGCTTATCCCCATTGATCATACAATCAAATTGAAACACCTTCCTCTGCCTGCTGAAATACATTAATTTGCATTTGTTAACATTAAGTTTCAACCCAGAACCATAGCACCCCTCTGACAAAACATCCAGTTCATTCTGCAACAGCCAGCAATCAGTTGGAGATTTTATTTCCCTGAAGATCTTTGTGTCATCTGCAAACATCAGACACTCAGAGTTGCAGAGGACATCAGGTAGGTCATTTACATACAATAAAAAGAGCAATGGACCAAGGTTAGAACCCTGGGGCACACCAGAAACCATATACTGTAGGAACATTCAGATGTACAGATGTATGTTTATTATACAACACATATTGGACCAAGGATAGAACCCTGGGGCACACCAGAAACCATATACTGTAGGAACATTCAGATGTATGGTTATTATACAACACATATTGACTTCTGTTTTTTAGATAAGTCTCCAAAAAATGAATTGTTCCCTGACTGAATCCAAAATGGCTCATCTTTAGTAGCAAAATAACATGTCTCAAGGTGACAAAAGCCTTAGAGAAATCAGTATATATAACATCCATTCTACCTCCATCATCCAAGACTTCAGACACCTTGACCACAAATAGTAATAGGTTGGTGACAGTGGAGCAGCCAGGAAGAAAACCATGCTGAGCAGAAGTTAGCTTTTATTGAACATAGTGCAAGAATTGTCAATACAACACTCAAAAACCTTGGCAAATATGTTCAGAATAGTAATGGGTCTATAATTACTTGCAGCACTCTTATTCCCTGACTTGAAAATAGCAATTCAAGACATCCTCCACAGATGAGGGAAACATGAAGTTTTGACTGCTAAGTTGAATAGTTATTGCAAGTGTGGAGCCAGTAATTCACAACAGCCTTTGAGCACATATGCCGGGATATGATCAAGACCTCCAGCAGCACCAGGTTTTAATTGCCTAATAATTGCAGATTGAACATATTCAACTGAAAGAAAGTGAATCAGTTGAAAGATTCTCAACATTATCAGTGTTAGAATATACACCAAAAATTTGACCTGCAATTGTTGGGAAAAGATCTGCAAAAGCGTTTGGAATTCCATTATCCCTGAATATTTGACCAATGTGCTTAATAAAATCTTCATTTCCTTTGGTGCAACGCCTGTTGTCAATGAACTTCCAAAACCCCAACATTACCATCCACTCTCCCCTCAATGTCAAGAACATAGGCTTCATAGACAGACTCAATTTTCCTCTTTACTCAAGAACTCAGAATTTTAAATTGTTCTTCATGATATCTTGAATAGAGTGTCTTAAATATAATGACCCAATTTTGAGGCTCTTTATTTGTTCATGTGAAAGTAGTAATAGGGTCCTTGAGTTTTGGTATATGGTGTGGTGTGTGTTTGGTGTTTTGGGTGTGCAGCTGCAGGTGGTCTATGCTATGCTCATCATAGCACTAGTAGCATTAACAGCATCTGGATTAAAGCACAATCTATCTTTCTTTACACCATGCATCTGTGTTTGCAGAAAATGTAGCTGTTATTTTTCTATTGAACTATTATTACATAAAAATTCAATACTGTTGTCAATATATAAACTGGAGGAAGTCTTCAGAACAATTTTTAGTGTGAAAATGAGAATTGAACATTACTGATGTTGATTATACTGTTACTTAAAAACAACATTTTAAAACGTATGTCCACAATAAAATATTCATAGCAGAAAAATGAACTGTGAAATCGTTTTTAGTGTAGGCTATAATAGATTTCAGAAGAGCAGCTGTCAATTCCCAATAAATTGAAAGTAATTCTTTTAGTATACATTGAAAATACTGTGGTGTTGAATTTTAAGAGTCCATAGATATGGGCCATAGGGCCCATATTTATATGCAATGAACAGTCTCTTGTTTTAGTGCGAAGTCAAGTTATTGCTTTTTGGCTTGATATTTTCAGTTATTTTCATTTGACCACCCATTCCCTGAGAGAGAGTACATTTTGAAAATTAGATAAAGTATTAGGTCCATCAATAGTATAAAACTCAGTGGATGTCCAACATAAAGGAAAATATTACAACCCTTAATACTGACATTGGCAAGATTGGCAGAGTAAAGTCTTTCAAATATCTGGGAGAAATTCTTCAAGAAAACGGCAGGAATAATAAGAGTATTTCAAGAAAGATTTCAATTGCAGAAGCTGCTTACCGAAAAACCAAAAATGTTTACAATAAGAAGAACTTATCTTGGTACTGTACACCAAAGTGAAACATTACAACACTGTTGTAAAATCAGGAATTCTTCATGGGAGTGAACATTTTATTTTGAATTTAAAATCTAAAATAAATAAAATTACTAAAATTGAAAAAAGAATTCTTCGAAATATCTATGGAGCAAAAGTTACACAAGATGGATACCACCTTAAAAGCTCTGAAGAAATCTACAAAAACGTGAATCCCATCTACTCAGAAATCTGGGACAACCCGCTTCCACAAGAATTGGCTGAAAAATTGTGCTTATTTCTAACAACACTCAAATATATTTAAATTAAGAATTTCCCAAGACATAATTGCTTATGATGCTAGTATTATCAATTCAATCGAATTTTGTGATTCAGATTAAAAAGGATACTCTGCAATCATTTATTTCCACTCTGAATCAGCATTGGAGATTGAAACGCGTCTACTCAAAGCTAAGAGTTGCTCCATCAAAAATACTAGGTATTCCTCGCATATCTCTTGAGCTTTGTGGTGCTCAATTACTAAAAGAACCAGCGATCTCTATTCAAAGTCGAAAAAATATGCCGCTATTATCATTTACTGGTTCGTTCACGATTTTATCATGGATATAAACACCTCCATACAAATAAAAAAGATTTGATGCAAATCATGTAGTTGACATTCTTGAGAATATAAATCCAAATCAGTGGAGACATATCAATTCAGCTCAAAATCCATGTGACTGTGCAAGTCTTGGACAACCATCTAAAAATTTGTTGGATCACCAGCTCTGATGGAATGGTCTCAAATTTTTATCTCAACCTATTGAAATTTTGAACATTTCTGCTCGAGTGAAACGCTTTCAGAAGTTAAATTTGAAATGCACATGATAACTAAATAACGCTCGCCTTGGATATTAATATTGACATTATGGATAATGCTTCCAGCATTATGAAACTGCAATACATTGTAACTGAAATTCTTCGTTTCAAAAGATTATTTAATGTCAGAAAATACGTGTTTGTAAACTTGAAGGAAAACTTTCTCCAAAGGAACTTCAAGCTGCTTTCTTATAATTTATCAAGGAAACTCAGAGTTTATATTTTGCCAAAAATATTGAAAACCATTGAAAGCTATGAAAGCACTTTGAAGAAGTATAGAAGAAGAAGAGCATGACTCACCTTTTTCTCAGATATTTGTAAGGGTGGGCGGATGCTTAAAATATTCAAAGTTGACTTATAACGTTAAACATCTGCTCATAATTATTCCAAATAAATTTTTTTCTTGGTGATTATTGCCACCAAATATCTCTCCATGGTGGTCAAAAAATTTGACAATCACTTATTCAACAAAAATATTGGATTGTAGGAATTTTCCAATTGCTTTTTGTCATTACTTTTTAAGTGTCAAAAATCTCTTCACAGCTAAGCCATTCGCCCCATTGATGGCAGATTTGCCTGTTGCTTAATTTCAAGACAATAAAGCTCTTCTCA
This sequence comes from Conomelus anceps, assembly GCA_948455865.1. Classification (NCBI taxonomy): domain Eukaryota; kingdom Metazoa; phylum Arthropoda; class Insecta; order Hemiptera; family Delphacidae; genus Conomelus; species Conomelus anceps. The sequence goes on from OX418222.1 coordinate 52,413,757, forward strand.
ATTATGGATTTGACTATGCTGGGCCATATGAATCAGTAGCGAGCAGTGAGATAAAGAAACCAAAACACTGCTTCACTACTTGAAAGTCATTAAATAAAAATAAGAAAAAAGTTTTTATTCATAAATTAAATTACCAGAGTAACTGAAACTATTCAAAATTTAACAATGCTATATCTCTGAGTATGAGTGTTCAAGAAATCAGATGCCTCAGCGCTTTACATAGGTACACAGGCAGCGTTCAGACAATAACAATCTGCAATATGACTCAACATGAAAGGAAGCATAGCTGAAATCGCTTCAGCTGGGCGGTGCGCACGCAGCCATTTGAAGTAGCAGCCGTAGAGAGAGCTGGGAGGGGATCCATCTGAAAATAGTCACTATATGAAGCACGCTCCCATTGAACCTGAACGTTAAGTCATATGACACTTGCCGATCTTGGCTGAAATTTTAATTTTCAACCAATGTTAGTAATTGCCAAATTAACAGCTCAAATTCCAATTCATATTGATTCATCTCAATAATTAATTAATTCTCACTTATTTTATCACATTATAAAATAATAATTGGAATGCTACTCAAATAAATTCGCCCTTTCCATTTGTGGGGCCCTTTCACCATCGCTATTTATAAATTTATATTTAGCCATTTTATTCAGCAGAGGTGCATGCAGAGAAGGGATCTTCTCTATTAGTTTTCCATCAAGAAATTATCACAACAAACGATATGCAGAAAGAGTTTCCTTTAAAACCTCAAAGAATGAACTCTGTTTTGCAGCTTTTATAGGACAGGTGGATGATTGCCACCGGGCAAAATTAGTTTTTTAATAATTGCGATATTTTTTTATAATTGTTGAGTTTTATTTGATATATATTATTAGGTTGAGATCTAATATTGTGATATTGTGTTTTGATAGTTTTATTCTCGATTGATTAGCTTGACGAGATTGTCTTTTTTGTAAAATGTGTAAAATAATTTTTGTAAAATATAAATCTGGAAGGTCATTACTGAAGCGGTGTTAATTGCCTTGTCCGATTCTTGCAGACAAGAGTGTTGGGTCAGATCAACACGTACTATGCTGTGCAAATTAATTGGGACAAAGTCAAAAATTCACTTTTTTTTTTGAAAAATTGAAGTTCTATTTACTATATAATTTTTGTTTTCTATATAATTTTATTTACACTGATGAATTCTACCAAATTCTAGCTTACAGCGAGAGGGATACTATTGCACTATGTAATGTTCAAATAAATAAATACATACATTGATAAGATGTATATGTCCTCTTTTAGCTGAAATAGCCTCTTGAATACATTTTGGCATTGATTCCACTAGATTACTGCATATATTCTTGACTTCATTGTCATGAAACCATACTTGAATAGCATTTGTTATCATGTGTTGTCTTGTAGTACAGTCCATCTAACCCAAACGCCTCTTCACAATATGCCATAAGTTCTCTATGGGATTTAAGTCTGGTGAATTCCTTGGCCAGTCGAGAACATTGATTCAATTTTCTTGCATGAAAGTCTTCACCAATTTGAAATTATGAGATAGTGCCAAGTCATGCTGAAATGTCCCATCAAACGTTTGTATGAATGGAATAATCCTATTTGTTGATATTTCAATGTATTTGGTAGAATTCATCATGCCTTGAATTGGAACTAAGCTTCCAGTGCCATTTGCTGTAAAAAACGTACAGGCAACATACATAATAATTCTTTCAGAAAAAAATAGCTTGTCTCAATTAATATGCACAGCATAGTAGTAAAAATGACTTTGTAATTTTTCCTGTTTGTCGAATTTTAATTGTGTTGTTCATAAAAATTCAAAAATATCCTTAAATTCAAAATTAAAACCAGTAAGGGACAGCATATGATCATGGATTTTCGTTTTCAACATCGAAAATTCCAAAAATATCCCATAATGTGAATTAAAAAGAATGGGTTCAAGGTCTTATTCATCAAATTTATTTTGGCCGGACCCCCATTACCCTGGGAGATAATCCATACCTCGACCCCGAAAGGGCCCTCCATTTCAAAATCATGGTTATGCTACTGGACTTCTGCTTCACTAACTATTATCCGCATCGCTCGCCACTGATATGAATATAAGAGGAAAGTCATCACCAGAAGGCACTTTGCTACCCGGAATATAGGTTTTCATACTTGTATGCCTTGCTACTGAGCAGATCATTTAGAGTTTGCTACTAGTTACCACAAAAATTATTTTCATTCACCTGAAAAAAATAATGTATATTTTCAATTTCATAATCATTATCTTTAACAAAACAAAAGTCAAAGCAAATAAAGAACACTGAGGTCTCATATGTGTACCTATAATGCATAGTACATGAATGTCACATAGCAAAAAACAACATGAATCACTTTGAAAAATAGAAAGCAATTACTAGTATGAAGATACTTTTAAATTTATCAAAGGATCTGAGAATCATATATTTCTATGATGAACCACACTATGAGTGGGTCAGACAATTATTTTTGAGAATTTATTTGATCAAGGAGGATTTACTGATGATGGAACAGATGATACATCATTACAGATATGTAAATTGTGTACTTCGTTTAAAATTTGTTTGATAACAAAAGTAATTTAGCTCATCGTGAAGAAATTCAAAGGAAATAATCAGGCCATGACTAGCAAAATGACTAATCAATGAAATATCCATCTGATAAATCCTCTTGTATGCAAAAGTAAAGGTTGAGAATGTAGGCCATTATCAAGGAAGCGAATCTAGGCTGAGTGAAAAATACTGAACATCGTGAAGACCTAGATAAAAAGGAAAGCAGATGTAACCACAACAGGGGAAAAATAAGGCTGAATGAATGGGAGAAAGATGTTTCCTACTTCCTGGATAATCAAGAAAATCCTATATAAAAAATGTAGAATTTAGAAAGCTTTAGCTTTTATGCAGGTATTTTCAAAAAAGAAAGTAGTCCTACATTGGAAAGGTCGAAATGCCAAACCGACCGACAAGCACTCTTATAAATGAATACAAGCTGGAGAACTAAAAATCAAAGTTCAAAGAAATTCTTATTCTACAGGTGATGAAAGTGGACAATTTTCACTTGGAAACGGAACAACTGCTTATTAGAAGAATAAAATACCACATAGTAATTTATATCTGATTATTGGAACTGGTTTGTATGCGAAAGGTCCCATACACATACACACCATGTATACAACATTTTATTATTTTTGTTCAATAATTGTACATTATCCATATTTTTTGTAAATGAGATGCAAATAAGATTAATTAGTAATGTTAATGTCACAACTGTGATAGTCCCACGAATAATTTGACCCTGAATGAAGAAAAAATATGTGATCTTCACTTCTCATACAATAGAGATTCTTCTGGTGATGGTAATCCAAATACTATAAAATTTCTAGGTATTTGGATAGACAAGTACCTGAATTGGAACCATCATGTCGATTTTATAATTAAGAAGATATCAAAAGGCCTATTCCTCCTAAGACGGCTAAGGACATGTGTAGGAATTGATGTTCTTATTAAAGTGTATTATGCACAAATTCAGGGTTTACTATGCTATGGAGTCATTATCTGGGGTAATAACCCTAGAACCATTAAAATTCTTTTACTACAAAAAAAGATACTGAGGCTGTTATGCTGTACACCTTTCCGAGATAGCTGTAAACCTTTGTTTAGGAAATTAAGAGTGTTGACGTTTCCAGCTTTTGTATGTTTATTGCTCCATTGTCTATGTCCATTGTATTATAAATAATTTTGATATGAATATTGACTGTCATGCTCATAATACTAGGAATAGAAGAAGCCTGAGAGTATATAGATATATACACACTTCTTCCCAAAAAAATTTTCCTCACATGGCAGTAAAATTATACAATTATATGCCGGTTAGAATCAAGGAACTGCCAATCAACTCATTAAAAAGTAAGATTAAGCATATTTTAATTAATGAGGCACTTTACCGAGTAAATGATTATTTCAAAATTGACTGGAAAATTTATGTGTAAAGAAAATGTAACTGAGTAGCCAAACTGAACAATGTCCTGGTCTATTTTTTGTTGTTTTTAGTGTATCTTAGTGTTTTATTATTTAGTGTTTATAAATCTCTATGTTTATCTTTAGTAGATATATCTGAGTATTTTATCAATGACGTTGTCGATAACATTTTAAGCATTATGTTCCATGACAATAAACAATTTATTTATTTATTTATTTAACCTCATATGCAACTGTAAAGATAGAGAGCATCAGCTATTCATGAAACATAATTATGAATTTCAGGGTGTGAAGAAACTATGGAGCTGTGAGCTAACTTCGTGAATTGGTTCCTGAATCACTTGTTGGAGGACGGACATCCTTCATCTTCATAGTAAAAAACGTTCATAGTGTAGTACAAAAACGTGTATGGTAATATAGAAATAAATTAAAATATCGAGCCCCTTGGGTTTCTAATCATTTTCATGGTCTGATTTTTCTATACAGTAAAATGGGTAGAAGTTATACAATGCTTTTCAAATGAATTTTTCAAAATGTTATAAAACCTAATAATAAGTGCACAAGGCTACAGACCCAATTTAAAATTTTCAATTAAACATTTCGAGCAAGGTTTAGCTATCAATTGTATTCTTGGATGTCTCGTTCCATAACGAACTGCGTTGTTAATATTAACTTTTAATAGTAAATTGACTGCAAGTCGTTGAGTGTAACATAAAAAGTTTATATTAATTATAACTGTAGGTCTTGAAAAGTAGTATTTCATTTCATCTGAATCCGGATAGTTAGAATAGTATTTAATTCCAAAATGTTTTTTATTGAAAGCTTCAAATCCAAAATATTATGCATCTATGAAGTTGACAGTTGAGGGGGACTCTATGGGTTGACAGTTAATCTTTATTATAGAGTTCAAAAACAGATGTAATCTCATTGTTGTTATGAGTTTACACATGTTCCAAGTATCTCCCACATATGTGGGAGCGGAGTGATACATGCATCACGCAGTGACGTGGGAAGTGATAGCCGAGTGCCATAGCAGGTATCTGTTCAATCAGAGATAAGCTACGAAACTCCTGGGCCATCTTTGTAATGGTGACAGATTGGATTGGCCAGCAAAAAAGACTATGTTCTCTGGTGTAAAATCACTTTCCGGTGGTTCGGAACCCACATAAAACTATAGCTCCAACTCATCAATCACCATCATCCAATCCATTACCTACGCACAGGTCTCAGACCTATGTGGGCTTCATCCTCCGAAAAAAATGCAAAGTGAAATGACCAATGCATCAATCTACATGAGCCTGTGTTGAATTCATTATGTATTGATGGATGCTTCAAATGAATAGATGCAATGGAAAACTCTACCACAATGTCGTCCGCCTCTATAAATTAATTGAGCTCATAAATAATATTCTACAAATAAATACTGAATCATTTGTCAACATTTTTTTGTATATTTTGCTGAGAAATGTGATTTATATTCACCATATCAGACTTTCAACGATTGGAGCCTGTTAAGATCAAACAACACTAACCACTGCAATGGATCATCTTGGAACATCCTAAACTTTCTGTCTTATTGTTTTATGCCCTAAACGTTCTACATTTGTCCAACAATTATTCAAACAAGAATTTTCATAATAAATTGCTTATCATATATGCCTAGTGAAGAAGTATATGTCAGCCAATCTTTCTTGATTCTTGAGATGTTCTACTCATCCCACAACCAAAATAAGTAATGACTTCTCATATAACACAGTAGGACACATTCAGGGACATTATTCTAACTTCAAACAGAGCTAGAATGTCAGGGACGAAGAAAGATTGACTGACTTATATTATAAATACAATGTTCTCACTCTTGTCGAAAAACGCTTGTGATAGAACATAACACTATCAAGTTCTAACACTTGAAGTCCATTACCGATACATGTTTTTGATGACCCGTCAGTCCATTGAATTGATAACTGCCAAAACAAGCGATCATAATCACAAAATGGCACACTTGTTTCTATCAAGAGCTTCATGTATATTGTCAATCATGGGAGAACAGACCTGCGGCCCTCCAACAGTTTCCATGCCATCAATTGTCCTCATAAGTTCTTTGAATACTGCTACCACTCTCCAATTGTACCTGTTGAAAACATCATTCAAAAATAGTTTTTCAATTATTTGGCAGTAAATAAAAAGTTTTTATAATAAATTTGATTGAAACTCTCAGGATCAAAATATATTTCAAGAACAAGAATTTGAATTGAATATAGATTTTTTAAGAATTGAAAACTTTCAATCGTAATAGAATCTTGTAATGTATTCATATAGTACCATAGCCGATTTCGACTATAGGTGGCTCTTCAGACCTCAACATTATGTTATTTAGTCAAAAGAACGTATGGTAATACACAAATCTGGTTATGAAAAATTGTTAAAAATATTGAAATTACAGGAGAAATCTTTTAAAAATGGAAAATGGATACCGGTACTTTACAGAATCATTTGATGAAGAATAATATTGTAAACAGTTGACGTCAATATTCTCAAAAATGAGCTTTTGACACCATCTGGTGTGATATTCAGGGCCATATTTATGAACAAAGGCCTGCCCCCTGATAAAAATAATTTAACACTAATAACTTACATTTAACAACATTAATACTCACTATTATAAGAATTTACACTACCGGTACATAAATATTGCAGGAACGGCTGTATTGGCTTATAGCCTGACTTCTCAGCTAGTAAACTCGCCCAGTATAGTGTCAATGCTTCAACTTAAGTTCGTATTCAAGAATCTCACTTGAAGATATATATTTATATTATATACTATACTATTATATTATTATACTAGATATATTTAGGATTCTAGAGTAATCAATGTTTTTCTTCTTTCTGCCGGATTTTTCACCATTTTCTATCCTACTTGAGGATCTTCTTAACTTAAAAGTCAAGTCTTTCTTGAAACTGGTATCTCAAATCTGTTCTTAGCAGAGCTAGGTAGGGCTATCTTGAAGCTGTTTTAGAGATTATGTTCTATCATACTTTGGCTTTATTTTTTAGTACATACCATCAGTCACCAAAATAAGATAAGATCATCACATTCAATTTTTGCACCAGTATGTCCAATAACTGTTTATATAACGTACTGTGTATATGTACTGTATATGCTTAACCTATTAAAATTATTTTTCTTTTCTCCATATAAATCGATTCCTAACCAATAAATTTTTCTTCTCACCTTGGATGACAAATTGAACGTCTGGGATGGAGTGCATTGGAGTAAATGCAAAATTCTTTGGTCTGCTGTTAGATAGCGCTCATTACACTAGGTATATCAATCTTCCATCATTATTTCAAGTTTGAAAACAAAATATTAATATAAAGGATACTGGTGTAGTAATAATTATGTAACATTAACTGTAAATTTATATAGGGTGCATTATCTTTATATTTAATCTATGATAATTTATGTTTGTTAGTGTGAAATTATGATTATCTTGTGACCCTCTCAGACATTGTGACTGACGTTATGGCGTGACGGCCGTTTCACTCTTTAAGAGCATCGTCCCAACATCGTTGGTCATAATTTCTACTGAAGTGTTTTTTAAAGTTTTATTTTAGACATTGTAAATGAATTATAGTAGACTATTAAGATTTCACTTGATTAAATGCATTTTATACTGACAAATTATTTTTTCTCAAGCCTACTGAGATTTGGTACCTCATATGAGGCTTATTTTCTTAAGTTGATACCTCTAGTGCAAATAAGCCTCATATGAGATAGTAGTGATAACAATAGCAGAATGATAAAAAATCGTGAATCAATCGTTCCTTTTACTTCATTGGACCTGAAAGGTAAGATATATTATGGAAAATAATGTTTTTACTGGCAGGAAAATTCATGTAGAATGAAATAGAGCCTTTTTTAGTCATACTTTTATAAAAACGTTTCAAGTTACATTTATAAATAAGACCTTCAATGCTATATTTATTAGTTTATATATTTATAATTCAATATTTATCAGTTGAACTAATATGTGAATTGATTAATGTCATCCTACTTTGAAAATATCTAGAAATCAGTATTTATTTACAAATGAATTTAATCATGAATCTTTATCTTACCTTGCACTACATTCAACATAGCCACATTTCCAGTGCTTTTTGACTAGGTTCACAATGTCCCTGCGTTTCTCGCCATCACTGCATGAAGATACCGCTGATAATAACAAGTCTTGTTTATTGCCAACCTGAAAATAATTTAACTAGGTCAACTATATTTTACCATCCAAGTTCAGGGACGTGATAGCCGCGAGCCATGGCAAGTATCTGTTCGGTCAGATAAGATAAGCCAAGATCGCCTGGTCAGCATTTGCATTTCTACTTAGCAGAGCAGGTCCGAACCGTGAGAGGGGGACACTTGGCACACAATATACAAATCTAGCACAAACCCAGAATTCTGCAAAAATTTCTGGGAACAGTAGTCTATACCAAACTTAGATACAAAAACTAAAACTCTCCTTTTTATAATTTATATTTTCTCTCTCGATTCCGATTATAGAATCCTAAATACAATTTCCAAAGTAAACCAGCTAATGGTCTACAAGGATACCCAACAGCTCATGCAAGCATATTTCAATATTTTGAATTAGTCTGCCAACATTCTGAAGAGTTGCTCCTTGTAATTAATTGTGTGGAGCTCAACCATGACCAGAATAGCTTATTAACAATATTAACAGACAATTAAATATTGAGTAGATTTCATCCTCTTCAATTCAGGAAACTCTTTAAAATTCAAGGCAAACAAGTTTAAAAAAATTATTCTCCAAACATTTGAACCCCCCTGGGTATGGCCTTGTAACATTTACATGAAAAAATATTATTTTAAATTTTTGGTTAGCCTTCCAATATTCTGAAGAGTTCAGATACGGTATCCTCGTGAAGAGACAAATATCACAAAAAAAGCTTAAAATTGAATTATAAATTTAAAAAAAATTTCCCGGGGAAAGCCCCAAGAGCCTCTATTCTATGAGCTTGATCCGCATTTGTCAATATAATAATTATACACGTAGAATAAGAGATTTTAATAAAAAGTAAAAAGTTCACAATTAATTGAAATAAGTTATCCCTCCCAAATAGACTAAATTCCTACACAATTACATGAAAAATATTATTCTTCCCATAAATAATATTATTCCTGGGCAGAATCTAAGAATTAACTTTAAATATGGTGTAATCTTTGAGAAATACTGCCCCAGTTGCCCAGTATCATGCCCAGTATACTGCCCCAGTATCATGACACTGATACTGGGGACCGCACTTGGCCCTCTTGGACCTCTAAACACTAAACATGTCACTGGATTCTCCCCTGGAGTGAGGTCTCTGTTTCAAGTCGACAGTTTTGCATTTGTCTGTCTGTAATGCATTTATGGCTAGAAGTATGGACCAAATTCTATGAAATTTAGCATTAATGTTCCTTTCAGGAATGGGCAACAATGTATGTTTAAGGATTTTCTAAATTTGTTTTAGATGTCTGCCTGCATATCTTCTACTGTATAATATTTCTGATGGGGCCAATTGCAGCTATACTGTTCATCTGGCAGAAAAAGTGTTGGCATAAAATTAATCAGTAATAAAAGAGCTGCATTTTTTTTAAATTACTTTTTTTGAAAAAAAAAACGTTTTTGAGATTTTGGTCAAAAAAATACTTTGATCCTCACAAGGCGTCCATTTTGGATTTTTGGCATGTTGTCAAGGTGGCATTCATAGGATTTTTGGGGTATGATCAAGGTGACTTAGCTATCATTTAGGAAAAATTGGTCGTGTTGCAATTATGTTAAGGCTAGGCCTTATTTTCTCTTAAAATGATTGTACTTTATATTGAGCAAATTGAAGGGCGAAGTCTAATATTTATTTCTGTGCTCCACAAAAATCCATCCTTCATCACACCACAATGGAGATGACATTTTTCTAGGGGTCAATAGTAAATGTAACAATGGGAAAATGTTATGGCTGAACAGATTTTCTTTACAACTATTTAATTATGTAATAAAAATGTATAACTGAATCTAGATCAGTCTCTGCCTCTTCTGTTTCCAAAACTGCTACATTTGCTTTTACAACTACTCTGCACCATTATCACAGAGAATGTTTTCTTGGGAAGTTCTTCATATTTGAAGATGGCTCATACTATACTAGCCGATGGTGGCTCCAAGTTCAAATAGCAATCATTGCATACCCCTCCCCTCCAACAACTCCATTTTTGATTATTGAAGGACCCACTCTCCACATAATCTAGAAACATAAAAATATTAGATGGTACACTATCAAAAACTTACTACTTCTCACTTTCATGTATTTGACATCTAGCAATTTTCACCAAATTTATTTTGGTTAGAGCTGCCCTGTCACCCATCAAATTACAAAGCCCAGAGCTTGTGACCGAACATCATGACCGCTTGTAGACAACACTTACCGCTTTGTCTACTCACTTAGCCACAGATTGTCAGATGAAAGAAACAATAACCTAATATTACAGTTAACTTTGAATGAGAGCCTATTTTATTTCAAAAGTCTCCTCCACTTCTATGAATTCCATCACAATTTTCTTTGGATTTCATAAATTTGATGGAATCTAACTGGCTACTTGTTTTGATGAGTCATATGGGCCATAGAACTAATGAGTCAGATTTGATAGTATAATATGAACACCATTTATCCTCTCAAGGGTGCTTGCACAGTAATGCTTTGAAACTCAAGTATAGAGTGATTCACTTATAGCTTGCTGCTTTACTGTATCTAAAGCCATTCTACAGTAAGTGTTTGATTATGCAGCTCTGCTCTAGGATCTAGTATCAATGCTCCACTGCAAGCACCTTAACTGAGCAAATCTAGAATAGGTAAATAAATAATTGTGTAACTCTAGAAAAAATAAAATATAATCACCACTAGCATTGGAACACTGCGCATGTCTCTGCTCTCAGCCATTTGTTCGCGTAAGTTGCGGATATATTGGAAAGTATCGGTGTTTGTTAGATCGAATACTAATACATAAGCATTAGCCGATCTCAATCCATAGAAGCGAAACTCGGTCCACTCGTAAAAAGAATTGGCTGGGAAGTAGGGGATAGCCGGCAAGTCAGAGATCTTCAGCTCATACAGATGATCATTTATTATTATGGATGGGTAGTATGTATGCTTCTTCTCAGTTGACATATATTCTTCAGAGAAATCGTTCCAAACAAATTGCTGCACAGAAAAACAAACAGAAGAATTATCACTGCTCATGCCACAGGTTGATTAAACCTATACAGAAGTTACCAGTGATGAATGACCAAATCAACTTAAAAAAAAGGAGAGAATGTTGTAAATAATTTGTCTAGTTTGACTATTAACTCAAGAATTTTAGTCAATTAATTTTCTCTGCATCAATAGTTTTGCTGGCTCTCATGACAGTGGTAGGTATTTCCAAGTTGAAACTATCCTCGAAAACGATCAACAATTATACAATAGAGGGTTTTTTGAGAAGCTTCACTACTTGAAAGTTTAAACATAAGAAGATCCACACATAAAAGATGTAGCTCAAAAGGTTGGTTTTGATGAAATCATTTTCAAAATGGCTAAACCCATACAGCACTTGTACATCTCAGATAGGCCTACATGGGTGTGATTTGTTTCTTGGAGTATTGTATGTACTGCATTTGACCGAACATATTAGTAAATGATGTATGGCCAAGGAGTGGGATAGGGATAAATAGGCATACCAATATAGACATACCAATATTATCTTAAGAATAAGTGCTTGCTCAAATTTTTCAACAGCTGATTTACACCAATGATTTATTGTTATTTTATCTTTAGAATCACAAGTTACAGACTTTTTTTAATTATTTAAAAAATAACCTTTTAAGGTCAAGAGTGGAAGGGGGTGGATAATTTGGTATACCAAATTATAAATAGTATAGTATAAAATTATAATAAATAGTAGTAACTTGTTATGAAATTTAATAGCACTAGCCTTAAAACTCACATAATTGGACTTGTAATTGCAGTATTCATTTCTAAGGTTGAACTTGCTTCGTGTATTATGTTGATGAGTGTTGGGATGACTAGAAAATAAATGTAAGTTTGACTTCACAAATACATTGAAAGATAAAAATGCAAGGTAAGCTCACAATTCAAAAACTAATGGATAAAGTTTTGCTCACATTGCAAAGATGGTACATTACACATAGTTCTAACAGATTTTTTTTGTAAAACAAACTGACTGGAATTTGCCCATAGTATAGCACCATATGAAAGATGTGAATGAACATATAACTGTAGCAGACATTAAATAATATTTTCAGTGATATATGATCTCTCTCAATTTTCTCAGCATAAAAACACCTCTGGTGATCTTGAAAATAATTTAATCTATATGACATTTCCACTTCAAATTGCTCTGTATAAAGATTCCTAAAAATTTGACAGAATGTTTGGAATTCAGATAACTATAGGAAACAGAATGATATCCATTGTGCACTATATATTATTATGATTGATGATGAATCAGATGAAGCATGCCATAACGTTGTACATGCCAAAAATTGAATGTTAAGGAGAAAGAAAAACATTTTGATATGCAAACAAAAGTTACTTTTATTGAGAAAAAAAATTGTTTTAATCTTTACAGATTAGGATTTTCTAGCATATAAAGTTTAAAACAAATTGATTCAATAGTTTAATGACAATTAATTCTAAAAATTTATTTGTGCCAAAACGTTGTATATGCCATGAATGTGCAAGTGCTAAATGTAGTAAATTCCATAAAACTTGACTGCTCAATTATCAATACTTGGTGTCTCTTCTAAAATTCCTTCAAAGTAGTCTCTTGCTGTTTGATCTAGAAAGGGTAGCATCTTTCTTAAAGTAGATTTTTTCTTCTCAGTCACACAAATGTGTGAGCGACTAACGGGAAAATCCAGATTTTTTAAGTCTTCTACACTGACTCCATCTCTCAACACTTTAATTCCTGCATGCCTCATCAGTACCTTTTGCTACCATAAACTGACCAAAGTTCACTGTAGTAAGTTTCAGTTGGTTAGCTGTTGAAATTTTCAGAGCTTTGGTATTTAAAAAACCATGAGCAATGGATTTGAAATCATGGAGATATGCAAAACGTGCATAAATTAGTTCTGATTACACTCAGATCGTGCACTCACCCAATGTTCCCTAGTCTAGGTTATTCCTAGTAACTTTGTTTAATTTTTTGTTTTGTGGTGCAGTTATAACTTTTTTCACTTTTCCCTATCTGTTGAATGCTGAATGTTAAAAGTCTATAGTATACATGTTGAGAGTTTTTCCAAGTATCTAAAACTTACCAACAGCTAATAAAATTATTCCTAGAAGTATTCCACTGCACTTTTTCAACTGATTGTCCCAATCCTTCAGAGCCATATTGGAAAGTCCTTTCCACTATACAAAAGGTTACCACTATACAAAAGGTAACATGTAGCACATAACCAGTCGTACTTTCACAGGCCTCAAACTTCTTGATTCCATAGCGAGCATGACGTTTATTAGCCATGTACTGGAGATACACACAATGTTTCCTCATTCCTACAAGCGATTCATCAATGCGAATATTTTGTTTAGGAATGTAATGGTTATGAATGATATATTCAGTGAATCTAGAAATGGCCTAATTTTATGCCAAGGATCGAATTTTGGATGATTTGTAGGTAAAGCCAAAAGATCAACCAAGAAGGAAGATCATGTGCTGCCACATACAGAAGAGCAAATCCTGGAGAAATCCATGCATACCTGTGGATCCTTGTGAAGAGCAGAAAAAGAATGAATTAAATGATAACTGAACATTTTCAAGCTAGATATGGTAATATAGCAAATATTATGGCCAGCAAAAAAGACACTGTTCTCTGCTGTAAAATCACTTCCCGGTGGTTCGGAACCCACCTAAAACTGTAGGTCCAACTCATCAATCACCATCATCCAACTCATTACCCACGCACAGGTCTCAGACCTATGTGGGCTTCATCCTCAAAAAAAAAAAAAAAAAAAAAAAAAAAATAGCCTGAGATGAATTCACAGGAGTTCCCATTGACACAGTGACGTAACAGATTTGAAAAATGGAATATGCTATGATAGTCTTGTGTTCCAATAGGACTCATGATTTCTTCTAAAAGTTAGACCCATATTTATACACAAACTCATAAACTACTTCATAACTTTACTGTCAACATCTTCCCACTTTAGTAGCCTACTATGCTTGTGTTGAGCATTTGAGTTAAATATCCAGCCTGATCTGTTCTTCCGATATTTATTGGTCTCAGATACAAAAATTTTCCCAAACATCTTGAGTAAGGAACAATGAAGCATATTCAATTGGTTGTGAATTTCTGAGTAGAATGTTTTGGGGCCTATTCCTCTTACTTTGAATTCCAAGGTTCTAGGTAGGAAAAAGGTAGGCCAAATGTATGCAAAGATGTTTCATTTGAGCTGGTGGGTCCACTAACTGATAAACTGATGATTTTAACTGATAGCTCACTAATACATTTGCCTTTGGAAAAATAAAATCTGCCACTTGTATTAATACAATTTTCAAAATAGCCATATTGTTTTAATGAAAGTGAACTTTTGCTAATTAAACGTTTCACTTCTATTAAATCAATTTCAAATTTGTTCTGAGTTCACTTCAAAATTTATTCAATTAAAATAAACTTGTTTTGAATGGAAAATAAAACCAATTTACTTGTTTTGATGCAATATTTAAACAATTTCAAAACTCTTTGAAACAACATAGCCTTAGTACATGGAACAACATAAGTACCATACAGATGATTGAATGGGTGAAAATAAAACCGCATCCGTGGTGACGTGATGCAGAGTGACTTTCTGTGGAATGCAGACATGAAATAGACTACGCAAATTGAATCGGGTGTTGGGTCTAATTCATCTCTGTGAGGGTTTGATCTGTAACAAAAGTTCGATAAACCCAATGACAAAATCTTAGAAATCTTCAATATTGAGATTTTTTAAATTCCTTTTTTGGTTTTATTAGGGCTTTTTGGACGGAGTGGAATATTACATACTTAACGTTTGATAAATTTAGTATTTGTGGGGGGGGGGGGTTATTTTAAAAAAAATAGACTTTTTTCAAAAAACGCATTTTGCGGACTTGGCTTTTTTCTATTAGAAGTGGAAGATAACAAATAATACGAAGGTTGACACTAAGTCACACTTTGAATATTGGCGGGAGGAGGGTAAGAAAATAAAAAAATAAAAATAAAGAATCGAGATAATTAGGAAATTATTCCTCTCAACAGGTAAAGCATAAATAGTCAGAAGACTTCCAATCGAAAAATTTACAAAAATTTTGTAAAAAAAATTTGAAGCTATAAATGCAGAAATCTGAATTTCTCTGGTAAATGGGGTGAGGTTAAACAATTTTATACATTTTTTGTTAATGGATAATGGAATTCATAAATGTAGAAACTTGGTATGCAGAACTGACGTGATAATGGAAAAGTTTTGTTATTTTATAATTGAAGGTTGATATTATTAAGAGCTACCAAAAATGTATAGCAACCCATTACGTAGAAAAGGTAATTTCTAGAGAGTGTCAAAACTTTTGGACTTAACAAATATTGTTTTTTGGAGCTTCTATCAAGACTGAAAGATTAATCAATGAAAATTGAGTCGAAGTGCTCTTCAACATTTTTTGAAAATATACCTTTTGAGTGAGTAGTGTTGGGCGAATAAGGTCTACTGTCCACACAATCAACTACTAGTATTTTTTGCCAATTTTACATTTCATATATCTGTGCCCCCCAACCTGCTGCAGAAAGTTGAAGGCTAAATAATATTTTTCAAGTAATACCAGAAATAATAGCTGAAGACAGCCATTTCTATTGTGACACTTTCGGTGGAGATGAAATGATTTTTTTAGATGTTCCCCCTCCCTTTTATTTTTTCAAGTTGTGATACTCCAAAATTCCTGATGGGTTCGCCTTAGAAAAGAGCGTATAATAAATAATTGTGTTAGATCTGGAAGATTTCTTTGAATGTGATGATTGTGCTTAATTTTGATATAATGATTATCATCGAGTTCATCAAGTTGGTATATTCCTCTGTGTAAGCACCCTTTTATTCTTGGTTGTTAGGTCTACTGTTCACAGAACTACTAGTAATTGACCGAATGAAGAGAGGTATTTGTTTCGACCGTTTTGCATTTGTCTGTCTGTTTGTAACGCATTTACGGCTAAATGCTTGGTCCAAATTCTATATAATTTTGCATGGATCTTCCCTTAAGGAATGACGAGCGATGTATTTGTAACGATTTTAAAAATTTCTAGCATTTAAAAGAAAAAAAAGGAAAGGCACTCAGGCCTTCTTCTAAAGGAGATATTATTTTTGAAATAAGCTTCCCCATCATTTGGGATTGGAATCAGATTTCAAGATATGGTTCTTGGGCCATATTTTCATTTGATTGGGCCTTCTGATAGATTAATTTATCATTCATGAGAGAAAAAAATTTGTTTGAGAGAAACAAATCATTTCTAATATTTCAATTAATTATAATAACAAGTGATGGATAATATTATACAAAGTCAATTAATATTCTTCTATAGTCATGTGAAATCTAATCTTATTTGAGCAATTAGCAGTCTGAAACTAGTACAGAATAGATGAAAATAGAAACACAGCTCTGGCGTCGTGATACAGAATGACGTTTTGTGGAAAAGAGACTTGAAATAGACTATGCAAATTAAATCTAGGGTTAGGTTTCGTGATTTTGTTGTTTAATTTTACGATGGTCATTATCATTGAACACATAGAGTGTGTGTTCCTCTGTGCAATCACCCTCATTCTTGGGCGTGAGGTCTACTGATCACAGAACTACTACCGTAGTAGCCTATATAAACACCATATATTTTATCCGTGAGAAATCCATGTTATTTTAATTAATTTGAAGGGGTTTTTTGGCTGCTGTTTCCTTAAAAAGCACTCCACTTAGAACCTCTAACTTTTTATGTAATTAATAAGAGAATGTTCATGAGTTTCTTTTCCTATGCAATACTCTTCAAACAGTTAGTTATTTGTTGAAATATACAGAATTTTAAACAGCCAGGATTTAAAAAAGTGTCGAAAATGATACTCTGTTTGTATTTCAAGTTTGCCACATTTTTTCTACCAAACATGGCTGACCAGCTTTGCTGCTTTCTTGTTCGACAAAAACAACTAACATATTTCATTATCAAGCCTTGTCAACTGTCATTATAAAAAATAACGTTAGAAAGATTTTGAATAATCAATGTCTTATCAAAAATCTGAAAATAATAGATTTTCTTTTTTCTATTGAAATGCTATTCGATTGATGATTGATGTTCGGCTGGCTCCAGCATATCAAAAGACAAGCTGGACTAGTGCTAGACTTTTTGAGCAAGCTGTATTTCGGTCTACTTGTATTGTTCCTATATGGTAACAACTAGTTTTATGTATAAAAGAGTTTGAATTAAAAATACCAAGACAATTACTACTACTACTTAGAGTATTGAAAGCAGAAAAAACTTCTTCCACAGTCACATGTATAAACGAGACAGATGCAGGGGCGTCTCCACCAGGGGGGCGCTCGGACACTTGCCTCCCTGTCAATTTGTGATACATTGCACAACTATTGAGAACTCAATAATTCCACTATATTTTATATTTTTATCTTTTTTTTGTATTTAACAATAGTAAAGAGAGTGTGAAAGTCTGGAAGTAGATGGTAAGAGAGTTGAAAATAATCAGCTGCATCATAGAACAAGAAGTGATTTTCAGCGAGCCTTTGTAATTATTAGTCGTTGGTCTTGAGTGAGAACATCCTGTAGCGTCCGGTCAGTGCAGTGCTGCCATATCAAAAACGGTACTATTCGACAGATAGCTATTACAAATGGATATGATGAGATCATTGTTGGCAACATTTTAAATAAAATAAGTAGGAGACTAGCAATCAGTGTCACTGATACTGGAGAAAGGTCATGGATAATGGTACCTTATCTTGGCTCAGTATCTGATAAATTAGGTAAAGAATTGAAAAGAACGGTTTTGATGAAGCTTTTCCAACTAAACCTATTTTAAAGAGTTTGTTTGGGTGTAGTAAAGATAATAATAATAAGCATATGGCCTTTAATGGTGAGGAGACCCTTATGGGTAGTTCCACCTCGCCGTTTGTGCCATGTTACGGGGAACATGGTGGACCTACTGTTTTAGGTGGGTTCCGAACCACCGGGTAAGTGATAATAAAGCTTGTAACATCAAGTCATTGAAGCACGGTCACCCATCCAAGCGCAGTCTTGAGCGGTCGTGACTGAACATCACGATCACTTGAACACCACGCTCACCGCATGACCAATCACCACCCATAAGATAAAGTAAAGATAAAATTGATGTATGGGATAAAAGTGGTTTTTAAAATTTTAGACTTTTTTGCTGAATAATTTTTTGTTGTTTTTGTGAAGCTAATATTTGGAGTCATTACTTATACTGAAGGTAATACTTGGAGGAGTTATTCTTGAGAAAAAATCTTGAAAATTTCCAAGGTATCATTAACCTATTATTGGTTAACGTAAAACTAGAGATAGATATTTTTTTTAAATGCTGTTATCTCTCCAGTGATTTCAATAAACCAACTCTTTGAATGTTACTATACATTGTCATAAACAGGCCAGGATTTACGTATTCTCTGCCCATGGGCTTTTGACAAGCTGCCACTGCCTCCCACTACAGGGGGGGAGGGGACATCCAGTTGTTACTCACATGATACTATGACCAGTTCCCAAACTTTCATTTCTAAAAGACATTGCATCATTCATTGCATCTTTCATTTCTAAAAGTCATTGCATCATTTAGTTTTGATTTTTGCATCAATATCCTCCAACAATGAGCAATATTATTGATGTAGAAAACTCCATTCAACATTTTTGTCAATATCTGGTAATTTTTTTCCTGTGACTTGTGCATATGTAATGAGGTTGACTATACCATGATGTTATAAATGCCGGACCTATAGTTTCAGGTTGATTCTGAACCACTAGGTGCGTGATAATAGAGCCGGTCAACCTTCCAAACGCAGTCCTGAGCACCCATGACTGAACATAATTATTGCTCTCACAACCATGCTCAGCAGGCAGCCAATAAATGCACATTTGTGACCTCCTGGTTTGTTGAATTCTTGTACCACTGTACATTTTGTTCAACATTCCCTCTTTTTTCTAACTCCAATCTAGAACTGAGCAGTTATTCCTGCTTGCCACCAAACCCTTCCTGTGGATCCAGAGACAAAAATCTTGAGGATGAGTCAAGGATGATGATGATGTTGATGATGATAATGAAAGAATTAATCCTGGCAGTCATTCAACATATCACTAGCACCGCAACTGGAAAGAGTATTACCCTTGTAAATGGAGACACAACAAGAATGTGCTCCTGGTTTCCAGCTATGTGATGTAGAGTGTGGAGCTAGTGGGTACAGTAAAACGGTTTTTGAAAGTTGATGGGGGGGACAATATGTCTTGCAAGAATAGACCTCTCTGGCATGTTGGTGGCAGGTTTCTGCACATTAAGAGATGGCACATGTCATTATATTCTCCCAAATTCTGGATGTACACATCAATAGCCGAATTCTTGTCTTCTTATGAAAATACTTCAATATTCTTCAATATACTTCAAATACTTTGAATTCTTAGATAAAACTTCAATTGATGACTGGTGAGAAGGAAAACATGAAACTTGAATCTTTCAAGGGGTGAATACCTTCATCTCTCCTTCAGTAAGGAAGTGGAAGCTAAATATATATTTCAATGAAGATGAACCTCTTACATCCAAACATTAGATGATTCGTGCACCTTCCTCCTTGTCCACCGAATGATATCAAATATGTGTAATGAGATATCCCATTTCTCAAAATTTGTGAGCAGGGATAGGTGCAAAACATGCAAGACTAATGTGATCTGACAGGAACTGTTACAACGGTTTCCACCACAAGCAGTAGAATTCTGCATAACATACTTGTTCTAATTATATTAGATCATCTGATTTTATTAGTAGATAATTATCATTATTATTAGATGACTAAATATTTCTACTATAATATTATTGTTTCATGTGGTTTCACTATATCTTCCTTGGAGTTTTTATATGGGCCTACATCAATTAATATTACTAGTAGGAGTTTCTGTTTTTTTTCTTGTTCATTTTTCACTCATTTCAATTTTCATTTTTCCTTGCTCAAAATTTCTATTCCAGTAATCAACAATGATTTTTATTGTTTCTAATTATTCTCACCATTATAATAGTATAGTTATTATAACTCTGACTTTAGTATTACATTTCAATAATAATAATATTTTTTATCATCATCATCATCATCATCATTATCATCATTATTAAATATTCTTCAGTTTGGTTTGATTAGAATTTATATTTTAGAATCGTATCTTTTTCTTCCAAGTTCCTAAACACATTTTCATGTATAATGTATGAAGAAATTCACACACATGAAGCCAGCATTTTCACGAAATAGTGATTTTTGCATCACTAATAAAAACGTATGTGTTATGTGATTGTTTGGGTCATTGTAACACCTAAGATACATGCTCGCTAAACAAAGAATTCTCAGTGATGGGTCATTGTATCTCTGGAGATACGTATCATAAAAACAAAATGGTGGGATGCAAATTAATTGCTCCAATGTGAATGTGTAAGTATGTAGAAAAATTACTTTGTTTCTATCAAGGGCAAATGGCCTCCAATATAGGGTTAAAACAAAAGTTTTAGGACCTACCTTTTCAAAAACACCTTTCTAAGAGTGGAGGGAGCAAAAAATTCCAAACACAATTGATTATTTGAATTATACACACATATTATTAAAATTTGTGCTGAATACAATAATGTATGGCATGAATGGTATGTATGGCATGTATGGTATGAATACAATAAGTATGGCATGTAAATTATTTTCCCATTATATAATAAGGTAATTGTTAATATAACATTTAAATGAAATTGACAAATCCTAAACTTTCATTACTTTTCATAAAAAGTATATAAAATGATTAGAATATATCCCATAACCAAGAAATATTCAAGTGATCCATTTTCAGAGCATAATCAATGCAATAAATGAGTTTCATGAGTGTCAATGATGTCAATCATGATACCTAAATTTCACATAGTTTCAAATACCTGAATTATAGAAGTTTTACCAACTCCAGGTGCGCCAAGAAGAATGACCTTCACAAGGTCCATAGAATCAAAACGCCTGTCTGAGGCAATTTAGGAGCGCCTCTTTCCTCTAATCAAGAACATCTAAGTTCAGTTCTGCAACAAAAATAACATCATTCTGTTTAACTATGCTATATAATGTAAATCATAATGTTTCTAAATATGTGGTTTATCAAGTATTCCGTGTGAGCCACACTAAAGAGGATTGAAAGTAATTTGTAAATTAAGTGGTACATTGTCTGTGGCCACACACTGAGAGTTCTACACTTTGTGTTCCACTAAGTTTAAAGGCATAAATAATACATGCATCAATAATATTTCTCATTGTTTGAAGATATTGATGCAAAAATAAAAACTAAATGACGAAACTATAGGGTGACCGGCTTTATTATCATGCACCTGGTGGTTCAGAACCAACGTGAAACTATATAGGTCCACCATTTATAACATCATGAAGTCAACCGCATTACACACACAAGTCACAGGAAAAAATTACCAGATATTGACAAAAATGTTGAATGGAGTTTTCTACACCAATAATATTGCTCATTGTTGGAGGATATTAATGCAAAAATAAAAACTAAATTACGCAAGTAGCTGCATGTCTTTTAGAAATGGAAGTTTGAGAACTGGTCATAGTATCATGTGAGATACATAACAGCCCAAATGTGCCTGAGTGCTCATTGGTCATTGTAACTGTTGAGATACATCTGATACTGTAGAGAACGGACGGTTGTTATTGAGCTCGCTTATCGCTTCGATCTACCTGTTTTCGGAACGTGAATCAAGTTGCAATTTCTAACCTTATTTTGTGCAATTATATTCGTTCAGTTGGAAATATTGTGTAAATTTTCAACGAATGCAAAAAAACTGTAGATAGTTATTTTTGAAGTGCGAATGGTAGAAGAGAGAAAAGATCGCTTAGTTCGCCTGACAGCAACCAACAGGATAAAAAACGAACTTCGGTTACAATGCCAAACAATTCCTACTTGGAACTTTCATCAGTCATGGGAGGTAATTCAGAAAATATTGAAAATATCCTTGGTAAACTACTAGACCAGAAGCTTGGCTCCCTGACGTTAAAATCGGATATTGCCGACCTGAAGAAATGTTTCAGCGAATTGTGCGACGAGAATAAACAAATAAAGAAAGAACTGTCAATTCTAAAGTCAGTTAATAATAGGCTTATTAAAAAAGTAACCGATTTTGAAGATCGTTCTAGAAGGAACAATTCAATCTTTAAGGGTATAAAATATGGAAAGGACAATGTCTGCTGCGAGGTGATAAAGGATTTTTGTGCCAAAATGTTGAAGTATGGGAGGGACATACATGTTATTGAGCGCACACTTTAGGACCAAAAAAGATAATGCACTACTAATAGCGCATATTCCTGCAGATAAGGACTTGGATTGCATTCTGAAAAATACAATCAAGCTCAGGGGAACTAGTTTTATAGTGCACAAGGACTTTAGTTATGAGACACGTAGGAAAAGGGGGTTCTACTTGCGCTCAAAAAAGAAATAACGCGAGCTATAGGGGGAAAAAATATTCACGTGAATGTTGATCGTCTGTTCGATGATGAGGGTGGACTGAAAGCTGGTAGGAGCGACGGATTAGTCAAACTGAAAGAAAAGTTCAAAGTGGACTTAAAGGACTGTTTAAAAAAAAATGGTGGAGAAAGGACAAACTGTTGTAGAGTAGAAGGGCGTTGATAGGGTACAGGAAAGGGGGAAGTGTTGCTGTCTGTCACGAGTATAAAAATAATGAGTGTATTAGTGAAGTAGAAAATGAGAGTTCTATAATCGGATTAATGGGATATGCAGGTATAAAGAGTAAGACAAATGATATTAATTTTATAAATTTCATTAAATCGTATGATGTTTTTTGTTTATGCGAAACCTTTCTTGATCATATTTCTGCGAAATCATATTTTCAGATGATTTACGTTTTATTCCGGCAATAAGAACATGTGGAAGAGCTAGTGGGGGATTTTATACGGTTACAATAAAAAGAATTACAGAATAAAGCAAGTTTTGTTGTACTAGATGATACTGAGGTTATAGCTTTGAAATTTGGCAATGCAAATGCGCACATAATACCTATTTACTTGAATAGTGTGCAAGAGAGATGGGGTAGGGATTTATTAGAATTGTGGAGCTTACTGGAGTCATGGAAAGGACAAATATTTCATACTGCTAGGTGATTTCAACAGTAGAATAGGAGATAGTCAAATATTACCTGAAGAATTGATAGCTGCTGGAGTCAAACACTCGAGAAAATCGAAATACAGCTTATTGAATGGTCGAGGTAGGACGATTCTGGAGTTCTGTGAAAGACATGACTTGATAATATTGAATGGTAGAAAAATGGGTGATAGGGATGGTGAATTCACATTTTTGTTAGTGGCCAGGTGGCTTCGGTTATTGATTTTTGTTGCGTATCTAGGGGGCTAGTAGATTTAATAGATGATTTCGGAGTCATTTCAATGAGATTTTCTGATCATTTTTCTACAGAAGTCAAAGTGGTCTCGAATAAGTGAAGATGAATCATACTTATTACCGTTGCCTAGGTATAGGTGGGTGGAAAATGCAAATGAAGCGTATAAGAGTCGTATTAGAAGTAAATTGCAAGAGTCATTTATAAATTTACATAACTCTGAAGAAGAGGCAACTCAGGTGATTAGTGTAATTAAGGAATGCATGGATAATTCTTGTGAGAGAGGAAGAGTGTGTGGGAAATTTAAGCAAGCATGGCATGATTGTGAATGTGAAAGAGCGCGAGTACGTAGTTTTAAGAATTTGAATTTATTTAGGAATAGCAACATCACTTATGCAAAGGAGGCTTATCTGGATGCTTAAAATTATTATAATAATGTATGTTGTAACAAGAAAAACTGTATTATCAAAGTATGTGTGATAAATTAGCAAATTTACGCGATTCCAAGGCTTTTTGGGAAGCGGCAAAGATTTTCAAATTCAATATAATATTCAAAATTATATAATATAATTATACAATACAAAATGCAAGATAATAAATAATACTATACGGTCAGATGAATGGATTCAGCATTTTAAGGAAATTTTCACCTGAAGTAAAGTAGCAGCATTGGCAGACTATATGTAATTCCTGTCAGAAGAAATGACATATTGGACAGTGTGATAGACATGACAAAGTTGAAAGCGGCATTGCAAAAGGCTGAGGAGGGGAAAGCACTGGGCACGGACGGGGTACCTATAGAGTTTTTCAAAAACGAGCCAGATGAACTTTTCGAAATTTTTTTTGATCATCTAGTTTTAAGGACGCGGTCATAAAAAACGAGGTACGGCCGATGCACGGAATTATAGAGGCATATCATTCGTGAATACGCTAGCAAAGTGGTTTGCGGGTATTTTGCTGACTAGGCTTGAAAAGTGGGTATATATAAACAATTTACTTTGCGAACACCAAGCGGGGTTTAGAAAGGGCTATTCCACGGTTGACAATATATTAAATTTACATAATATTTTAAGTTTGAAGCTACGGGGAAGAGGGAAAAATGTATATTGTTTCTTTGTGGACCTGAAATCCGCGTTTGATCATCGAGTTAATAGGGCTGCACTAGTTCATAAATTATATGATATAGGTTTGTCACATAAATTCATTAGAGTTATCAGTGAGTTATATAAGGATGCGAAGGCTAGTATTTGGTCCAACAAAGAGATAACAGATTTTTTCAAACTGTCAGTGGATTAAAACAGGGATTCTTGTTATCTCCAATTTTGTTCTCCTTGTTTACAAATGATTTGAGTGATAACATGGTGGAGGGGGTATGGATTGACGAGCTGAATGTTAAAAGTTATTGCTCTATGGTCTATGCTGACGACTTGGTTTTGTTTGCCTCGACTCCAAAGGCCTTGCAAAAAATGATAAATAATTTAAATGAATATTTTGACAGATGGGGGTTGGATATTAACACAGATAAATCTAAAATTACGATATTCAGGAAAGGAGGACGTTTGGCTGCACATGAGAAATGGACTCTAGGTGGTAACTCTATTGAGGTGGTGAACAAGTACCAATATTTAGGAGTGGTATTCACACCTCAGCTTTCATTCACACAGCATGTAAAAGAACGTGTATCGGTGGCTAAATTTTCTATAAATGGAATGTGGAGGAATTTCATTGCAAAGAATGATGTAGGAATGGAAGCAAAATGGAAAGTCTATCATGCTGTTATGAGGCCTGTGGCGGTATATGCAGCACAAGTCTGGGGGTTTAAGTACTGTGAGGCACTAGAGTCTTTACCTAGATTTTTGTAAAAAAGTTATTAGCATTTACCTAGAGCTACACCCAATTATATATTACAGCTTGAACTGGATATAGAATCAATGTTTTTATATGTCTTAAAAATGCATGTTGAATATATTACCAAAGCTATGGGTCTCGGCAGGCACAGATTACCAAGACAATTGGCTGAGAAAATTATTGAACGTAAGATATCGTGGTATAAGGAGTGGAAGCGTTTTGATGTAGTGTATGAATGTAACTTAGCGGAATGTTTGATGAATGGAAGAATGCATTTGAGCGCATGTATCAGACAATGAAAGAGAAAAACAAACTGAGTTATTTGCAAAGCGAAACTAGGGCACGATTTCACAGCATTAATTTATCATCTTTTGGACCTGAATAGAGGAAAAGGCTATTCTGGATTGGACAAGAAAATGTTGAGTTCTATTCTAAAGGCTAGAGATGCATTATTGAATTTGAACTTCGGACATGGAAGAGAGGAAAGGCAGTGAATTGGTTCAATGTGCAATATAAGACAGAGAGAAGATATTAAAAATTTCATTGGAGTATGTCCAATCCTAAGGGGAGTTCGAAGAGTCTTTTTGGGGAAAGTTGAATTGAGTGACTCAGATATTATTGACTGGCTCAATGGAAGTGATTGGTGGAAGCTGGCGCGGTGCGTGCAAGAAGCAATCAAAATAAGAGAGCCACTAATCAGGGAATTCAATTATTGAATTATTGACTAGTAATAATAATAATAATATTGAGGTGTCATGTTTATTTAAAATTTATGTATTTAATTTTTTTCAGGCAAAATTTCATTTTGTTAAAAAAAACTTTAACTATTTTAAATATTGTACGCTTATATTTTGTTTTGATAAAAGGAATAGTTTATTTATTTATTTATTATTTAAAATAGTACTACTTGTAATGTTGATTGCATTATTGTTTATTGAAAAGTACGAGTATTACGCTATCAAATTGTTTTTTGTAATGATTCAGATTACTATGATGAGAACCGATACAACCGATACCGATGGTTAGTAGCGAAATGACGCAAGTAACTGCATGTCTTTTAGAAATGAAAGTTTGAGAACTGGTCATACTATCATGTGTGAGGTACACAACAGCCCAAATGTGCCTGAGCGCTCATCGATCATTGTAACTATGGATATACATCTGACTTTTCTCATCAATAAGTTTTGGAAACAATACCTTACCTTACCCTTTTGCACTACAACCCTTGTGGAGCCCTGGCCTCCTCCATGCATCCCAGTCCATCGCTTTTTGGTCCCATCCACATGTCCCCAGTGCTCTAATATCCTCTTCTGTGTCCTTGAGCCACCTCTTACATGGTCGTCCAAGTAGCCGCACAGGAAACTCTTGCGCACTGCTCTGTTTTCTGGCATTTACCATAGATGTCTCAACTAGCACAGTCTAACTCTTTTAATTTCTACCAATAAACTTGTGTCTTCATACATATTAACTTTTTGTTGTAAATTTAACGACTTGCAGTCAGTTTTATATTGTGAAAAAATAATAAATTATTCACATTCGGCCGAACGTTTTCGAGGTATTGAATCTCATCTTCAAGGCATCCTAGATCGGTAATGTTGGTTTGTTGGTTAGAAGAATTGTGGTTTTTGTATAATGTGGTCAAAAAGTGTGTCTGATATAAAATTTAATAGTTCATTGAGAATATTTTGTTTATTGTGTGTGATATGTTTGTAAATTTCAAATTGTTCCAAGGTGTTGAGTTCGTGTCCTTTAGATTTTATATGTAGAATGTGTTGGTTGGTAATGATGTCAGTAAAAGTGTGTCCAGTTTGAAAGATATGGTCTGCGAAAATAGATTCGGTTTTTGTATTTAAGGCTTGTAAATGTTCTTTGTAACGTTGTTTGAATGCGCGGCCTGTTTGTCCTCCTAGGTGAAATTTGTGACAATCAGAGCAGTTTAGTTTGTAGATCCCTGGAAGATCGTATTCGTTTGTGTTCAGTGTGGTTTTGGGTGCAAGTGCATTTTTATTATTTTTTGTTCTGAATGCGATGGTGTGGCCGGTTTTTTTTTAAGATTTTGGCTAGTCTTTTTGATTGTGGATCAATGAACAATTAAATTTTAAATCACACAAACCTTTTAACCACATTATACAAAAACCAAAATTCTTCTAACCAACAAACCAATATCGCCGATCACGGATGCCTTGAAGATGAGATTCAATACGTCGAAAATGTTCGGCCGAATGTGAGTACATTTATTATATATTCACAATATAAAACTGACTGCAAGTCGTTAAATTTACAACAAAAAGTTAATATTAACAACGAAGATCGTTATGGAACAAGAAATCCAAGAATTCATACAAATGGTAGAGTTCTTCATTTCTACAACTGCGCCACTCACCTTGATCTCTTATGGGCCCATAGAAACGCCGCAATATCTTTCTTTCCCATGTATCAAACATTACCTCATCTTTTTCTGTCATCACCCACATCTCACTGGCAAACATTACTGGACAGAGCACAGTCTGATAAATTCTCTTCTTGCTCTCTCAGCTCAGAAGTTTTGACTTGAGGAGTTTCTGCAGACTGGAATATTCCCTATTTCCTGATTTCAGCCTCCTTTAGGAGGATTTCCTTGATCTCCTCATAAGTATCATTGCTCTCTGTGATGACTGAGCCTGGAAACTTGATGGAGGAGACTCTCTCAGACAGAAATGCCTTGCAGCTTTGCCCTATCAATTATAGAGAGAACCATGTACTTAGTCGTCCACACATTAATCTTCAGACCCACCTTACAACATTCTTTCTCCACATTCTCCACAGCATTAATCAAATCACATTCCCTCCTAGTAATGATATCGACATCATCGGCATAGGCCAGACATTTTACCATTCTATTCATCAATGTTGAAGAGCATGCATCAGAGAGCATCGTCTGAGGCCTTAAAGATTCTGGAGGCTTTTCCTTCCACCATCATCCTACTTCTGGCGTTGTTAACAGTCATTTTCACTAGATCTATAAGTTTCAGAGGTATTCCAAGGTCTCTCAAACACTCAAGTAGAAAAAGCCAGTCAACACTGTCATATGCCTGTTTAAAGTCCATAAAGTCCATGAAAATCTGATGAACCGTGGTATTATATTCATAGAACTTCTCCATTATCATTCTTGTAGTGAACATTTAGTTCACCACTGATCTGCCCTGCTGGAAGTCACACTAGTACTCTCCCAGAATTCTCTCAGCAAAAGGTTCAAGTTGCCTTGCAAACTTTTGTCAGGACTTTATATTCCACATTCAGGAGTGCAATATCACAATAATTATTATTGCAATCAATCTTCCATTCTTTTTTGTAGATATGAGGGCTAGTGACCATTCTTCTGGCATATGCTCCTGTTGTCAGATTTTATAGATTAAGGAGTGCATTTCTGTAACCACTCTTTCACCTCTGCTTGTACTAGGTCCTCTCCTGGTGCCTCATTGTTTTCAAGAGACATGATCTTACCTCATCAAAAGTTGGCTCCTCAACTACATCTTCTTCTGGTATTTCTACTTCCACTACACTCTGTTCTGTGATACTCTCACTATCAGAATCAGAAAGCAAACTCTCAAAATACTCAGCCCATCGATCCAAAACACTATCTATGTCTGTCAACAGTACTCTATTATGTTTTATCAGAATCAGTATTTTCAAACCAGCCGGTTTTTTGTTACCACCTTCTCTTAGAATAAGCAAGAAATAAGTTGCCCTTCCGCCCTTCCACTCTTTCCAAAATTAGTTACTTGCAAGCGCATTCTCCAGCCTGAGTGTGGGGGGGGGGGGGCGAAGGGTCTCACTAGTTATTTTATTTTAGTGTGATGTTTGCATTGGAACAATCTGATCAGCTGAGGTTAAAAAATAATGTGTATAGTAGCAGTGATTGTGGGCTGTTTTATTATTGCATTTCAGTGTGATGTCTTCAACGATTATTGTGAGACACAATATGATCATCTGATGGTTGGGGGCTGCAATACTATTGTATTTTAGAGTGATGTTTATAATGATTATTGTTGAACAGGATCTGACCAACTGGGAAGATGGTTTTACAAAATGTCTGCAGTCCTACACTGAGCCAAGATTTTCAGTTTTTGGCATGAAAAACACCACAACCCCAAGAAGAGTTGATGCCCTAGAGTTCTCAGCCGTCAGATCGATATAGCAGTGAGCTGGTTGCATCCCTGAGCCATCCCTCTTTACAGAGTGAGCCCCTCATCAGAAGCTCACTCCACTCTTCAGAACAAAACAAGAGGGAGAATCTTAGATTACGACTTTAGTGAGAAGAATGATGAATTGCAATGTCTTAATGAGCTTCGTTCCAGTGATTGTGACTTTTCAACAAGTTTAATAAATAAATAAAATCTTTTTTGCAGCAACTCCAGAGTTCATCGGGAGCATTACAAATAGTCACAAAATCACAACACAGATCAGCAATAATTCAAAAATACAAAACATGAATGATGATAATAATAATTTTAACTTTAAAAATAACCATTCAAGATCAAGATTTATACAAAAAAAATTTATAGCTCGCTCCTCCTGTAACCAATCAATCCTTTGCTGAATTGAGAAAATTATTCATTCAACTAGGGTAATAAATAATACTATCGCAATGAATTAATAAGTATTTGTTTAGATAAGCATTCCAACCTATCTAAAGCTTTCCTTTAAATAAATCTCTATCTATAACCTCGAAGTTGAAGGATTTGTTGGTTATTCGGTTACATTTCTTGTCCTGTGCCACTGTATTCTCAATTGAACGGTAATAACAAAGTAAAATAATAATAAACTTATTTTATACATTTATGAGTGGAACCAGGGCTTAATTTCAGCCGGAGCACACCGGAGCGGAGCTCCGGTACCTTTTAAGACGCCGGAGAGGAGCTCCGGCTATCTAAATCGATAATAAAATCATTTATTTTAAACCAGATCTGAACTAGTCTGTTATTTTGTATATTATGCAATATTATATGTGCATTACTAACCATGCTCGAATGCGTTTAAAATGCACCAATTCAAGTGTAATTTTCAAACATTTTCCGGTGGAGGAACGGTAGGCCTAAGTCACAGCTCCAGTACTTCTCAATTTATAAATTAAGCCCAGAGTGGAACAGCCATGAAATTCAAACCATACATGAGTTATACGGTAGTATTGTATAATATTCGTATAATAACTGTATACACTACACAGTAGTATTGCATGACTGTTTACTATAGGTACTGGGAGATAAATTATACAAAGTTATTAATAAAATAAATGAACGTCTATATATCTACATAATGAGCCAGGTGAAAAATAATAATGCTAGCAGTAGGACGAGAGAAAAAATCATCAATAGCTATCGTGTTTGGTATGAGAAATTTAATTCTCATAAATTTGTCTGACACAGTTAAAATCAACAATGCGCAATCAAGGAAAGATGTTCAATGATGGTGAAGATGGCATGATAATAACATCTATAATTATTGTGCTCACATGGAGTTTTGAAATGAGAAGAAAGGTTATTACCATTATCATCCATCACTTCCTCAATCAACTTCAGAGCAAAGCCTGCATTTTCCTAGCATTTTATATATTCAGGTGATTAGCAATGATATCAACTTTGATATAATGACAAACTCATACCTTCATAATATAAGTTCTATTCTTTGCGACATTTTGCATGTCTATCTCTCACTATCACTTATAGCCTATATATTTCATTGTAAATAGAAATTTGCAATACTAATTTTCTAATACTATTTGTATTACAAATATTCTATTCATGTTATAAGTTGGTAACACTTTTGTATTGATGTTATATTGTTTTATATCTTTAACCTGACATTTATGATTCATAACCTATATTTCAAATAAATTTTCAAATTTGTTGTTCAATACCAAGTTTTATTTTTCATTCTGTATTTCTATCCATTTTGTATTTTCTTGAAATGAATTCATCATTTTCAACAATGCTAAATTAATGTTCATCTAAGTTATTTCACAAGTTATTAATCTTCATTTCCCAGTGATTCCAATTAGAATCATGTGATTGTTTTCCTCCAAAAATGAAGAGAGTGGAAAATTTGAACTTAATTTAGATATAAGAAGTCTATTTTGATGGAAAACAGCATCATTTTTTTTGGCTACTAACTTACATAAAAATATGGCCTGGAAATGATTAATAAGATAACTTAGAAAAACGTATATATGTCTACATAGTGAATCAGAGAGGATGAAATTTGGATATCAGTTAAATTTTACTAGTATTTTGTATCTATATATAGATACAGTGGCGCACCCTGGGGGGGGGGGGGGGGTTGGCCTGGATGCTTAAGCGCTCTCAAGAACTAGAGATCCTTGCAAAATTGTCAATAACTATCAAGTTTATTGGAGTGTAAAGTATGTGCTCCAGGCGGAGTAGTACATTCATGATATTGCACTTGTTTGAATAGAATAATGTTTATAACTCGTGGTTCAACACGAGGGGGGGGCTTTGAGGCTTAAGCCCCGCCCTTCCCTTAGGACCTGAGGTCTTCGTGAAAATGTTGATAATTTCAAAGCAAATAATACACTAAAACGCTGAAACACAATATTGTAACCTACTATATTTAGCACTGCGCAGTACTGTCACTAATGAAGGCAATCCTTTCTAGAAGCCTATTAAGTTATATTGAATTGTGTGGAAGTATGAGTCTCTATCTAAACCAGTGGTTCCTAAACTTTTTTGCCTCATGGACCCCTTGCCATGATTTTTGGTTTTAGGTGGACCCACAGCATAAATGTCATTAATTTTTTTAAAACTATAAGTTGAAATGTGTTTTTAAAGCTGATTAAGTAGGTCTACTACTGCTCACGGTAACCAATTCGAATTGTGGTGAAGAAAACATTAAAAAGCACATAAACTTAGTAAATTTTTGTAATATAGTCTAATTTGAATTGAAATAATCAAATAGTATGACATATTGTTTTTGATTATAGTGAAATAGTATTAATGGAACCCAAGAAGTATAACGGCCGGTATTTTATTATCAACATTGTGTCCTTTGTATTAATTTCAACATTCACATCTATTAAAATCAGTAAGGCTGCTCAATGTGAGCAAACACGACACTCATTGTTAATGAAATGTGATAGAGAGAGAATTGAGGAGAGGAGGTGAAAAAAAATGAATATAATTCACCTTTTTTAGAATATTGCATCAAATTTGTGACAAAAGGGCGATACAGATACAGTAATCAGTAGCGTAGCGAAAAATCTTTTAATGGGGGGGCTTATTGGAGATTTGGGGGCCCCCGGTGGGTCTTAGGGGTATGGAATACCCCCTAGGGTGAGGGGGGACCGGGGATCCTCCCCCGGAAAAATTTTAATAAGTAGTCCCTCTAACGTCGTATACCAAGAGATTCTACTCATGTCTAGAAAAGCATTAATCCATTTATTTTAGTCCACATTATGGGAAAATTTTTGAAATTTCGATGCTGAGAGCTTGATTTGAGACTCAAAATCAGTAATTTTATACGAGTATTTATTAAAATGAAGTTTATAAATTGGGTAAATTGAAAGCTTAAATTCGATAAATCACTGCTTTTATGAATCGTTTGCCAAAGAACTTCAAGCCACTTTTCGTTTATTGTTGGTTAATTGATTAGTTGTGAACAAATTTTAATGTATAAAATCTAAAAAAATACTACTTTTATAAAGCCAATTT
The DNA here is from genome assembly GCA_948455865.1 of Conomelus anceps. Taxonomy (NCBI): domain Eukaryota; kingdom Metazoa; phylum Arthropoda; class Insecta; order Hemiptera; family Delphacidae; genus Conomelus; species Conomelus anceps. Next base: position 52,447,009 of record OX418222.1, read on the forward strand.
AACAAGTTATAGTGGTTTAAAATTATTATTACAATCAGAGCCATCCAGAGACATTTTAGTGGCCCGGGACAGAGTTGAGGCTGGAGGCTCCCTTACACATTCACCCTAAACTCCAATTTCCAATTAATGACTCGATTTCCCAACTAGCATTGCTTAAGTCTTTAAGCTATGAATAGTTGCCTCCTGTACTCAAAAAATCTAATTTGAATTTTTTCTTCAATTTAAAGATAAAATTCGAATGTAAGCCAACTGATAACTATTCGTCGAAAAAGCTGTGGAAGCTAGGGAAAAGGGTACTGAGTGGCACCAGAGAGAGCAATAAACTTCTCTTCTATTTTTGTGTAATTTTTTTAACTATCCACTAATATTGGAATACCGGTATTATAAAAATTATTATGACTTTGAATGGAACTTGGTTCAACTAGAAAAGAGCGAATGAATTAATAACACATCCAATTCCAAACTTCAACTTGTAGTAATTTTGTAATTACATAAATAGATGTTGACAGAACCTCAAAGCATTGAGGATTCTAAAAAAAATTGTTCTCAAGTTCTTGAAAGTGCAACTTTTAGATTTTTCATTAGCTATCAACCCTCATATTATTTGTTGATTGTTTCATGGAGTGACAAATTTCATGAACACAATAAAACTCTTTGGGGTATCAGATCTGAACAGTAACAGAAATGAGCATTTGAAGCCCGTCTGCAAAAATATTAAGAGACCTTTTCTCCTTTCAAACCTACTGTGTCAACTTCATTCAAGTGGTCTGGGGAAATTCAAACCCATGTTTGGGGGCTCCAAAAATACTGAGACCCACCAGCATTGTGGGGTCTTTGAAGGCCCAAAGCCGAGGCAATTAGGGGACCCTGGTGTATAAATGAAATTTGAAAATATTTTAGATGCAGCCTACTTGAATCTCCACTTCGCATGACTATACTGGCAAACTGAAAAAAAGGCCCTGGAGGGCCCTAGCAGTACAATTTGGCGCCCCTTATTTTATTTTTGTTTTATCACTTGCTTACATTTGTAAAATGATGTGGCCCATTAAAGTTGAGGCCAAGGAAACTTGCCTAGTTCGTCTCATCCCCTCTATAGCTTTAATTAGAGTACTTTTTAAGTTAATGAAAATATTAAAATTATAGTTTTTTTCTTTAGCTGTAACATTATTTAAGCTACTCTTCACATATGAAAACTTTTTTTCACCTCCAGTAACTGATATTATCGTATTTTTATTGATGCCTCCCTACTCATTTTTGGGGCCTCTTTCACAGGCTAAAGGGGGGGGTTGTAACCTGGAGCCCCCTCCCCCCCCCCCACGTCGCTACGCCAATGACAGTAATGAGGTGTTTCAACAGAATATTAAAAATTAACTCCAAAAAAGTTAATCAAAAGATAAGAAAAAATTTATTAGAATTGAATAGACTACTACGATTCCTGGTTCGATTTAAAATTATCAAATAAGTGCAGTAATAAAAGGAAGCTTATTAGACCTTATTAGAAGTTCTTGTAAACGTGGAAAATAAAAACTAATCACTAATACTATAGCTAGAATTTATTTTCGAAATAAATGTAATTCATTGTACACAGATTTGTTTTCCATCAGAATAATTTTAAACAATTAATTGAATAAGCAAGAGCTCGCTAGAATGTTAAAGAAAGTCGGTATGGTTTGATAATTTAAAGACATTAGGCTCCTTTTCTCATAATAATAACCCAGAAATAGCTTGGATAGTTTGGTACCTACCTAAGTTGTTGAATGACCTACCAATAAACGTTCCTTTTTGAAATATGATAAATCATCATTCAAATATAAATACGAGGCTCCGTTTGTTTATAACTTTAAAATATATGAGGCTACGTTTGCTTATAACAATATTGCTGAAAATAAGTACCTGACATGTTTAGTGACCTACCAGTAGATTTTGATAGTTTCAAAATGTAATAGAAGATAATTGAAGAATATGGCGCTTGTTTTTCTCATAATAATACAACTAAAAACGGAAATTTATATCTGGTAAACCTGTGCTGTTTAGTCACCTACCAGTGAGGGCTTATAATTTTCCAATATAAGAAAACTAAGTATGAATTCTCTGATTTAAAAATGTTTTCATTTTGATGAAGATTCTGTTTAGAAGTGAAATGCATACCTCCAATATCTCCAGTATAAGTGAGTAAAAATCCTAAATTTACTTGGAAATACAGTGACAGTTTTGATATTAGATTGTACATAGCATATACCACGCCCCGATCCAAAGACATTTGTTATTGTGGACCCCCATTAACATATCATGGACCCCCAATTTTATTTTCCACTGACATGGACCCCCTGGCAGGTCCCCGTGGACCCCAGGGGGTCCACATGGACCACTTTGGGAACCACTGATCTAAACAATGAATGGAATATGGCTGCCGCAATGGGAGGAGCCAGTATGATTCTATTTGTTCAAAAATTTTCCAACAGTAGATGGACAGTCGTCTGGCCAGTACTTTCTGTAATAAATAAAAGTCATTTCTTGAAAGGGTTTTACATGAAAAGTAGGAAAATTGTCTCATGAAATGCATATTGTTCAATTGTTGTTTAAACGGTCAATGTATAATATTATTATAGTATATATAACTGCATGAGTCATAGAAGCATGCTTCGATAGGTATAGATACAAAACTGAACTAATATGCCTGTGACTTGAAGGATAACTCTTTAATCCAAATATAACTTTTTTTCAATTCATAATATTATCAATATTATTAGTATTATCCAAGCTCTGTTCCCATCTGTACTATTTTAAAATATTAATTTGAAATTCCCTGTGATAAAATTGGATTTAAATCAATATTCCATTACGGTATCATTATTATTGTGAAATGTATGGTAAAGCAAAAACTAACCTCAACCGGTGGTTGGTTGTTTGAGCTGACTGCAGTTTTTGATGTTCGTTTCAGATAATCTTTACCCTTCAATCTTCTTTTCTTCTGTTTGTTTCTGAATGTTTTTCCGTCTTTACCGGTTTTATCTTCAACTTGATTCATTTCACATGTATTAACAACTTTACAAGTATTAACACCTTCTATAACATCTGCTGAAACACACGCTAGGCATTACGTGATTTACGTGAGCACAAAGCTGTAGGACTTGGAACAAGCACCATCTAGCAGAATCTATTGGAACTAAAATAATATAGCGATAGCACCTGGAACTATACAGAGAGATTCGCGTTGGTACCAGGAGCGGATCCAGCAGCAGATTTTATGGGGGGGGGGGAACACACGAGTGGTTTGCCTTGGGGGGGGGGGGGGGAGGTGACACACGAGTGGTTTGCCATGGGTGGGAGGGGGTTTATCCCGGGGTGTTTGAAAATGAGGCCTATAATCGTTAATATGAAGCAAATTGTTAGATATACAGATTTAATTGTTCACCTATTGCCTGTAATGATATAATATTCTTATTTATTATAGGCTACTATTAACATGAACTGATTTCTTTACAACGTCGTATGCTGCCCAAACCCAGAAACTTTAACCAATTGATACACAGTTTGAGTGTAGGCCTAAATAGGATAATTATTAATGTAGCAAAACATTTAAGTTCAACCCATAGTTTAATGTTTGTATCTCACATAAACATTAAGTGGGATAATTACATTGAAATGTGCTTAATAAGAACTTAACTAGGAAAAATATTATGTTATTGGTCAAGACAGCAGCTATCATTTGAATCAAACGATAGTATTTTATGAATAGATAATAATATGAATCCTGGGAGCTGACTAGATTTCACACTTGAGAAGAATTATTTCTAATAAATCTCTTCATTATTTTTTTAAACTTATCTTTGGGCAGAGTTCTTGTTTCCAGTGACAACAATTGTTCCCTTTTAGTCCTTCTTTATATTCACCCAGATATCACGATCATTGATCGCACCAAATCCTAAAAGTCGAAAAATGTTGGATTCTTGACAGGCTAACTATTATTCAATAAACAATTGAGATTTATTAGAGAAATAATTACATTGTGAGGTATTTGTTTCTACAATGTATAAAAATAATGGAACACAAATTTTAATAACCTTTTAATATGTATCGTTACGTCACGCAAAGCAGTGGCATACGCATAACTACAGGGTCAGTCTTGGGGGGGGGGGGGGGAATAACGTACCAATGATGTTGCTGGGAGGGTTAGACTCTCGGTACAATAATTACAACAGTGATGTGTAGTTTGGAGTAGTACACCTTTAACGATAAATTGAAGCAATATACATGACTATTTATTTCATAACAGGGGCTCGGGTTACTGAGCCCTGAGAAACTTTTTGAAAAATTACCTCTCTAAAACCAAATTTCAAGTGTTTGAAGGCACTTCTAATTTAACACTACTCAGTGGCGTAACGTTTTCCAATTGGGCCCCCCGCAACCGATTTTCCGAGCCCCTCTTCTCAAAATCATAAAAATATACCCCCTCAACCTTGCCACCCTCCCACTGAAAAATTTGCATATTTTGTGGGCAGTTATCATAATTATGTAGAACTAAACAACTTTTTTCTCTATTAAATTTTTAAATTCAATCATGTAAAGGGTGGACTAGTCTAGACTAGTCTTCTCCCTTGAATAGAAATATTATTGTTTCTCACTTTCAAGAAGTTTTCAGGTCTGAACACGTGTCAGATCATGATAATTTTCAATTAATTTTGCTATATACAATCATTTTTTTTACAAAAAAGCAATTTCTTCGGTTCAAGTGTTCTTCAAACAAGTGATTTCTAGGCATTTGATATTGAAATTATTTTCTGGGGAAGATCCCCTGGACCCCTTCTCGTGGGGGGTTTTCCATAGCTCCCTTACAAAAATATTTCTAGGCATTTTAAATTAAAAAAAATTCTGAGTGAGTACTCCATAGCCCCCGTGCGCACCCTTACAAAATTCCTGGCTCCGCCCCTGGAGACACTAGTACTTCAAGTCTTAGATACAAACTTTAAATCATTCTTGAAGTATTTGGGAGAGCTTCTCTGTCATATGCAATAATTAGAATCAGATTTCAAGATTGGCCTTAAGCCCTCTTATACATCTAGTTGAGCCTCATCTAGTTGAGCTTTCATAAGAATAATATTTGTCTGATAATTTATAAATCATTTCCAATTTCAGTTGAGTATAGTAACAAGTGATTACTAAGTAAATGAAAATTATATAAAATTTTATCAATATTGCTCTATAAAATCATTCATCATAAAAGTGAAATCTCATTAGATAAGAGCAATCAGCTGTCTGAAAATAGAAACAGAGATGTCTGGTGATGAGTTACAAAGTGACTTTTTGTTGAAAACAGACATATATTAGAATACGCCAGGGGTTCCCAAACTTTTTCATTCTATGGCCCCCTTAAGGTGAAAATATTTTGCGATGGTGCCCCTACCAAATATTTCGTCATAATGTTGTTGATATAGTAGTAAATTTCCATGTCAGAAGTCAATTTAATCAAAAAATATTATTTATATGTTTCTTACTCTTGTACTCAATAGTAAAATTAAATAGGTCTACCGTTTTTAAACTGTGCGTGGGTAATGAGTTGGATGATAGTGATTAATGAGTTGGATGATAGTGATTAATGAGTTGGACCTACAGTTTATTAATTTTATCTATAGTTAGTGTAATTGTGACATCAAATAAAGAATTTAGAAAATTTTATCAAATGTTTTGATTTTTTCCTTGTGACATTTGCATTTACACTACAGTATAGTCCCATTTAACAGAATTTGATATATCTGATAATGCTTTGGTTGAGAGAAAATTAGGTTAAACAAATATACGGATTTTATAGCTATAGGCTTACCACTATGTAGACCACATTTGGCCATGTTGTAATTTCTTTTGTTGTTTGTGGCTGACTGGGAAATTCAGTTGAATGGGACTGTAGTGTACATTTGAACTTAATTCATATTTTTATATTAAGATGAAATACATGAATTCAATACATTCTTCTACTCATTAGGTATATTTCTCCAATTAATAAGAATTAAATAGGTTCTCTATATATTTATTACTCTCAACATCTCTCTTTATTTAATTGACATTCTTCCTCTATAAAAATGAATTGAATATGTTTTATGTATGATGAAACTCATTCAATTCATATTAATAGAAGAAAAATACCTTTAAAATAGAGAAAAGTGTTGAATTAAATATATATAAAAAACCTATTCAATCCATATTAATACAAGAAAAATACCTATAAAATGGAGAAAAGTGTTCAATTTAATATCTATAAAAAACCTATTTAATTCATATTAATATAAGAATAATACGTATTGAATAGAGGAAAGTGTTGAATTAAATATATATATAAAACCTATTTAATTCATATTAATAGAAGAAAAATACATATTTTATAGGGGAATCTGTCTACTATAAATATATTTAATACATATTTTATATATCTTTGATATCATATTTAATATATATTCAAGTTGTATTTGTGCTACTAGGGGTACATTAAGCTACATATGGTTTAAACCTGACCTAGCAAGTGAAAATGAGACTACAAAGAAGTTGACAAATTAGTTTTTTTTTATTCTGCACTGGGTAAGTGCAGAATAAAAAAACTGTACGTCCAGTTAATAAAAAGTGTAGGTACTGAACAACCTGGACGTTTGGGACATCCGGTACGCGCCTCTTCCACACCCCCAGCAAAATACCATAAGTCCACTTGTTGACAGACTCAGAACACCAGCAACAACAAGGACACTGCTTATGACGCGGGGTTTGCAGAAATGAGAGGGAGCTGAGCAAGATAGTGGTTCTGAAGTGTTCATTGCGCATGCGCTAGACCGTGTACGTACTGGATGTTTGTGGAAAATCACTCGCCGAGTGATCCTCAGAAAACCATCGCGGACGTCCCCAACGTCCTGGACGTGAAGTGTGAATGATCTCATTTGATAGCATAGGAACAATTTATTTTGACAAAAACGTACCAAACGTCCAGGATGTTCAGTACGCAGGTGTGAAAAGGCCTTTGAATAATAAATACAAAAAATTACTGCATTTGAATACAGTAGGCCTACTATGATTTAATTTAATTCTCAAGACTCATTGGTGGAAGTATTGACAATTATTAAATTAAATTAGTAAAACAGGTCTTTACACTTTTCTAAAAACTAGTTTATTTCGTTTTACTGCTAACTACAACATGGGCACCAACACAAATAAAATAAAACATTTATTCACAATTACTAACAGTTTTTTGTACGATTATAGTAAATCGATCTACCTTGCAGTGACGGATCCACGGGGGGGGGGGTGAAGGGGAAATTCCCCCCCTCCAAACGGAGAAGAAGAAGAAGGAGGAAAAAAAAATAAGAGGAAGGAGAAGACAGAGAAGAAGACGGAGAAAAATAATAAAAGAGGAACGAATGGAAATGATAGAAAGCAGTGAAGAAGTGGAAAAGAGATGACAATAGAAATTGTTAGGAGGAGAGAGATGAAAATGATAAAATACGAAAAAGGGTAGAAAAAAGGATAAAACTAAAAGTAGAAGAAAATGAAGGAGAGTTTTCAAATTTGTTGACAAGCGTGGAAAATGAGACAGCAATGCCTAACCAACAATTAATTTTCTATTGCAAATATTGTGTACTACTTCAGTACTTGGTCTGAAAATGATGTCAGTTCTGAAAGGGGTTTCTGGATTCTGCAGCTTATCAATACATGGCTGAGGACTACTATGGCAGAAAAAGCAGACTTGTTGTATAAGCACTACTTTACATTCACTCAGATCACTCTAGAGCCTAGATCCTGGATCCTCAAAAAATTGTTGGGAGTTTTTGGCTGATTACAGAATAGTTTTTTAATTGGGAATAATGGATGTAATTTATTCTTGATAATTTCATTTTTCATTATCAGCTTGTGTCAGTAGCATAACTATGTGGTGGGGGGGGGGGGGGAAATCAGGGGGATAACCCCCCCCCCCCCCGGACAAGAGAAAATTTGGAATTTTAGCAGGCCATTGTGACAATTCGGAGCAGTGAGGGATCAAATATAAAAAAGTGGAAGTTTCAAGTAAGGTCCCGGATCTCCTATCGACAGTAACACAAGAACTAGACAATTTACTTTGGCACATAACGTGGGTTGAAGTGTTAAGTTAGAAGAATTAATGCCTAGAATCACTTGACATGTAGTTTTAGAGAGGAAATTTTTCAAAAGTTTTCTCGGGGAGTTCCCCAAACCCCCGTTCTGAAATAAATAGCCATGTTTATTGCTTCAATTTATCGTTAGAAGTTTACAACTTCAAATTACAAATTACTGTTGTAATTATTGTACATTCCCCCCCCCCCCCCACCAGGACTGACCCTGTAGTTATGCCACTACTTTGTGTGATGTAACGATACACATTAAAAGGTCATTAAAATTTGCAATAGGTGAACAATTAAATTTGGAAAGTTGGTTTTATTTCAATTGAAAATACCCTTAAATTCACGATTTTATGCCTCATTCCCAAACACCTCGGAAGACCCCCAACCCCCCCCCCCCCACCTGTAACCATACCCCACTCCGGTATTTCCCCTTCCCACCAAAATCTGCTGCTGGATCCGCCCCTGCTACTTTGTCTCGTTTAGTGGGAGGTATATGAACCTGTTGATCCTTGATCAGTTCGTCATATCTTGGAGTTATTTTTGATAAAGCAACCCTTATTTCTTTTTCAATGTTAAGTCTAGATCTGTACTTTGATTTTATTACGGCAATAGCAGAAAACCACACTCACAGAGGTAAGTAGTAGCAAACGGAATAATAGCACACAATGCTTTCTTGCTTAACACGCTTTTCTCATTTTCAATTCCGCACCAAAACTCAAACAGAGAATGAGATTGAAATTTGAGTCTGTAGAAATGCCAATTAACTGTTCTGATTCTTCATTGGTGAAATGTTGAGGAATCTCTTCTTCAAACGGGTTCCTTACCCATTGCAAGGATTTTACTTCATCTTCAGGGAGATCGTGTTCAAAATGATTCTGCAAATTTGACATATACTTCAATAACCCATTTTTTAATTCTGGCTTCAGACTAAGCAAATCGAATGAAGGGTTAGGTCTGATGATTGTGTTTAATTTTGTGATGGTGATTATCATTGAGTGCAAATGCGTTTCTGTGTGCAAGCACGCGTATCTTTATGGGCGTGAGGTCTACTGTTCACAGAACTATTAGTTATATATGTGGTTATATTTGACAAAAGAAAAATGATACTAATTCTAATACAGTTTATAGTAGGCCTACTATAGATCTATAGTTGAGTACAAATAAATCAATTTATCAAAATCAAATCAAAATCAATTTAAATCAAATAAATCAATTTTTTCGAATAATGAAAAAAAAAATTTAGCTGAAGAGCCAGAGTTAATCCTTGTGTCACACATTTCGAAACTCACTGCTTGTGCAACATGTCCCCCTGTGACTAAATTTTTCTGCCCGACCCATGTGGGTGATGCTCATCGCCTGCCACGTTACCCCAAACCATAATAATTTATTTTATGCATTGAAAACATATTTAACGATCTTTAAAGAAATATTTAATACCTTAAATCCTTTTTGCACCTGCTTTTTGTCACCCCAGGCAGTCCGCCCCCTTTGCTGCGCCACTGCTAAAGTATTATTACATGGGATCGGGGATGACTGAGAACATTGTACAAGTGTGGTAACTCAGTTACATTCAAGTGAGTTCGTAATGTTCAATATAGAATTGATAATTACTGTGAATTAATTCAGTCGAAAAACGACTTAGTCACTCACCAGTGAGCACTGTGAACGTGAAAGGCACTAAGCTCCAGCTTTACATCCTACCACGGCGAGAGATTTGGGGAGACTGGCTTCAACAAATAGAAATTACTCCACGTCAACCCCACCCCATCAACATCCCCACCCCTCAGCATTTTCGCTCAGTATTCTCCACCGCACCCCATCGATGCCAAATTCCCCACATGAGCAACAACGGGAATTCTACAACTCGAAATATACCGTTCCGTTCCATTCTGAGCCTATAGAATAAAACGTTTTTGAAGCCAATCTTCTAGTGCTAGGATATTTTTATGCTACAGGCTACAGTGCCAGCTCTATATTATATTTTTATCTACGACCATGTCATAATGTATACATTACAGTTTCACAATTGATGCCAAAACAGCTGTCTTTTCGAAATGCTTTTTGAAACCAGTTGTATAAAGAGCTCATTATAGTAAAGGTTCTACATTATAACACGGTTTCTGGACCAATCAGAAGCATTTTTGATGGAATCAATATCGTAATTCAATATTGTGAAACTATCAGCTGATTTGATCAAACTGCTACACCAGCTGCTTTAACCTAACAATCTACTATAACTTCTCGTATTTGAGATGACAGATTAGGTATCTCTGACAGTCACAGGTAAAATGAAATTGTTTTAATTAAATGTATACTAGTGGTCGTAGATAAAATAGTGTATGCAACGATTTTATTTGGCCATTAAAGCACTCGTGAGATATTTATAACACTCGCATTCGCTTGTGTTATAACTTACATCTAACTCGTGCTTTAATAAGGGTCAAAATAAAATCGTTGCATAAACTACTATTGTGCTACAGGCTACAGTGCCATCTCTATATTATTTTTAATGTACTCATTTCATTTTTCTAGTTACTCTAAAATAGTGATAGTTAAATAGAAAATCTTAACAGGGAAATGCTACTTATTCATCCATACACCGTACAGTAGTGCACAGCTATTGTGAAATATTATAATGAAATGAGAAAACATAAAATATACAGCCTATTAAATATACAAGTATGAGTAGATAGGGATATGACAGTTCTACCTCACTTTTGGATGGACCAATTTATTACCTAAAATTTATAAAAAAATCAAATAATTTTTAGTAAAAATACCGTAGTTGAATTGTAATAAATTTTTATTCTAAATAAGTTAATAATTTCTAATAAAAATAGCAAAATTCTAATAAAATTATCAATGATAAATTGAAAAAATAATTGCTGAAAATCACTGTCAAGGATCAAGAAAATGAATAAATTAATTAAAAATTTTGCTAATTGTAAATGAAATTAAATTATTTCAACTATTAGATAAATTTCATCTTTTAATCCCAAGTAAAGTAAACTATAGTTATTATTTCTATTGCATTCTTCAAAAAGATTTTAAAATCTTTTAGGTAAAAATTATTTAAAATCCTCCAATTTTACTAGAATAGAATATCAAAATTTTGTTTTTACTTTTCCAATATTAATAATTCTTTAAGGCTTATTTCTAAAGATTTTATATTTATTACATTTTTAGATTCAAATTTACCAATACAATTAGATTTATCTTTAAATTATTCCATTCTATTTATAGAAAAAGTATTTTAATATATTTTATCATTTTAGAAATAATTATATTGATACTTTAATCTATTGTAATATTTATTATTTATTGAACATATATGTTTATATAGTTCAGTCCATCCATCTGTATCTAATATAATTTCATCATTATCAATTTGTAAAACTATTTCAGTTTTTCCTCTAACACCTTTTAAAAAAACTTGAAGTGTTGGTAATATTAATTGTTTTACAGGTTCCATTTATATAAGAAAAATTTATTTAAGAAAAAATATTTCTAAAAAAAGTTTGAGGAGCTTTGCTTTCTTAAACTAATTTGTTATAAATTATTTGTATTAAATAAATGGATGATCCATTCCATTGTCACAAATGTAAAAAGAAAACAAAAAATATAAATCCTGAAATAGTTCAAACTACTAATGGTTTATAGAATAGTAACAAGATGTTCAATATGTAAAACTAATAAAAGTACATTTTTGAAGTCTCCAATAAACAAATCTGAAATTATTATTGAAAATAAATTAACTAAAGATGAATTGGAAATTGAAGCTATAGATAAACCAATTTGAAAAAAATGTCATAGAAGGAAAATTTTAACATAAGGAATTGATGATTTATGGGCTATAGATCTTATGATACTGGATAAATATTCTGAAGAAAATGATGGATACAAATATACGTATTTTAAATGTGATAGATACATTTCAGAATATGTATGGGTACAACCATTAAAAAAGAAAAATGGTCTACAAGTATTTGAAAAATTGTTTGGTAAAATCATGAAAAATCATATGTTAGATATTATTTAACACAACATTAGAAGAAGTACCATAGTACAAAACTGATGAAATGAATATTTAAATCTATTAATCCAATAATCATTTTTTATAATCTTTTTCAAATTACTGCTTCAATTGCAGAACTAATTTCTTCTTTTAGTTCATTTTGTACAGTTATGAAAATTATTCCTGTATTTTAAATTATGTAATATTTAAGCTTTTAAACTAAATTATTATTAATTTTAAATTCATACATTGTTAAATATTCTTTCATCATATTTTGCATCTTGTTATTTTCTGTGTCTGACAGGGTGATTGTTGATTTGTATTTTATTGGACAAGAGCGGTTTTGAGGTTAGCTAGCCATCCCCCTTTCAGATACAACACAGCTTTTATCTCTGATAGCATTGATCATTGACACAGATAGTTTGCCAATGGTCAAATGATTATTTAAGATTACTATTTTGATCATTATCATTATTAATTTGATTTATTTTATGTACTCAGTGCATGTACAAAAAGTTATATGGGTACATACAAACGAAAATTTATCTATCCAAGATGACAGAGTGGCGCCCAGAGATTTTGTTATCCTGTCTGGGTCCCTGTATTAGGCAAATTCCCCTTAGGGACAATAGGAAATTGAGTGAAAACCAAGTCCAATAGGATACTGTAATCATCATACTAAATTGACTCAATTGAAACCTCAAGAGAACTTGATCTCAGTCACATAAGAAATTCATTGGACAGAATGGGTATTAATTTAAATATCATAAACGTAGGATATTTCGAAAAGCACTGTAGCTGCAAATAGCTGTGGTAGCCGTGAGCCGTAGCAGGTATCTGTTCAATCAGATAGAGATAAGCTGCGTTCACGTTGGTCCTGTTTGTAACGGTGACCGATTAGATTGGCCAGCAAAAAAGACACGTTCTCTGCTGTAAAATCACTTCCCGGTGGTTCGGAACCCACCTAAAACTGTCGGTCCATCTCATCAATCACCATCATCCAAATCATTACCAACGCACAGGTCTCAGACCTATGTGGGCTTCATCATCAAAAAAAAAAAAAAATTAAGTAGATAAAGCCCATATAATCGCCATTCATATCAAATAGCAAGGCGAATTGGGGCATTTGATGGATCACCCCAGTGGCGTAACGTTATCCAATTGGGCCCCCCACAACCAAGTTTCCGGGCCCCTCTCCTCAAAATCATATAAATAAGCCCCCTAATCCTTGCAACCCTCCCACTGAAAAACTTGCATATTTTGTGGGCAGTTATTATAATTATATAGAACTAAAAACCTTTTTCTTTATTAAATTTGAAAACTCAATCATGTTTCAAGGGTGGACTAGTCTAATAATGATCTTGGCTCTAGCCTACAGGTTCCTGAAATACGGAAATAGTTGAGATTTAATTTTATTATAATTAAATAATTAACTTCATAGAAACCTTGAAATTTATGCCTTCCACAGGATCCACATTCACAACCTCCTGGTTAGCACCTCCGCTCCTTGTCCCAGAAGTGGAGTTCTCACAGAATTTGCCTTGTTCGCGCACACGGGCACAAGCTCAATTTAAAAAAAAAATATCTAAATTACGGCGAAATTATTAAGTCGGAAATCTTTTAAGTAGGAATTTTCTAATATAAAAATTATAATCTCAATATTTTACACCGTGTAGTCTGAATGAGTTTAATGAATTAATGTAACCTGTCGCTGTCGTCTCTCTTTTTTAGATGCAAACACTCTGATAATTTCATCAACATTTAAGTTTTTGGCTCTCTCATTTTCGATGCTGAGTAAAGCGAAGCTACAGAATCGGTCTTGAGTCGTTGTACTTCTCAGGCAGCTTTTGATTATTTAATTTGATAATAGAACTCACAATCACACTCACGAACTCATCACATACACATACATACGGCCAATTTACCGGACACAGACACGTGTACATGCGTCTAGCTGGATGATTCGAAAGAGACTGAATTTAATACACTGTACTGTATGAACAAAAATGTTGACTTTGATTCCTACACAACCCCCCACTTCCCATTTCTCCTTATATGCTAAAGAATTCGATTGGAAAATAATTAATTTCCATTTCCTCCAATAGTTGCACAGTGGAGACATAGGATAATTAAAATAGCATAATAACAGACATAATAGTATTTATGATTCATAACAGTCTAGACTAGTTTGTTTGAAGTGTGTCTATATAGTGTTTTGTACTCGGTATGTCTCCATTTATTTTCCTGAAGTCACAACATCCTGCTTCTGAATTCCTTTACTAAAAATAAGCTATTTGCGAATTTGTATAGTAGACAATAAGCATTGTCCTGGCAATATTTAGCCTATTCATTCTTCCTCAAGTGTTTCAGTTTTATTTCTTTTGAAAAAAATATATATATTTCAGTCCGGGCTTGGGCCATTTCTTGAAAATAGCTATTTGTGTAACTAGAGTGCAAAGCACCGTTTTTCTGCATCAAGAGAAACAGTTTTTTTCACGATCCAAAGGCGAGTGAAAAAAGTTTCTCGAGTGCAGAAACAACACTTTGCGCTCGAATTACACATTAAATTTTTCCTACAGTAATGTATAAAGTAATTCAAACAGAACAAAACAGGGCATACATAACCTGAAAATTCCTCACATAACCTATCTTTGAATCAAATTGATTTCATCAACAACAACTACAACAACTATTCACAGCTGAAGCAGAGTAGCCAACCTATTTTTGAATGCAGAATAGGGAACCTGCGTATTACATGCTCACTATTTTGTGTTGTTAGGTTGCAAATTTGGAGTGCGGAAAAGTACTTTCCCGCACTGGTGCAGGAATAGACTATTTTGCGTGCTACAGTTAGTTCAAAAATAGACACTTTTTCGGGTCACTGTAGGAAAAATATATTTTCAGTCCGGGCCCTCTCACAGGCCGGCCCCCCCGCACCACGGGGTCTGCGGGGGTGTACGTTACGCCACTGGATCACCCTAATAAAACATAACACAACTGGTCTATGTCTACGTCAAACCTGGATGAGCAGGGATTCTGGAGAATCCCTCCAGTTTTCAGCAGAAGATTGACCGGTTACTCAAATTCACCCATTTCCAAACCCGAATTCTTTTTGGCTGCACCATAAAAATTACGAAAATTTCGTGAGAAATTCTTGTGGTACTGTTTTGGAAGTTTCCATACAAGGCATTTTTCAAGCGTGGTGTGTAGGTTATGACTGCAATATATTTGATGAGGATCTGATAATTACTTAAGTACAAAGTCGAGTACCGTACCGGTACTTTTTATGTTAGTCCAGGATTTTTTTCAGAAAAGACCATCCTTCAGAATGAAAAATATTATTGAATTTCCAAATTTTATTGAATCTTTTTCCAAACAAGAAAACTTTAATCAAATCAATATAACACACGTTCTTTCGAACAGTAAAATGAACATAACATGTAATAATTTTTAAGCAACAATGACAATAATAAATAATAGTTAAGGATGTGCACTATTACCTAATCAATAATTGTCTTAAATTTTATATTTGTGAGAGTATTCTAAACTATCATTATGAATAGTCTAACATTTGTGTATAGTAACACATAGGCAATGTTGTATCAATCTAGATCATAAATTTATTAAGGCACTTGTGAAAGCCAGTTAAAAGTATATAATATTATTTCCTCTAAACATTTTCAATCATGGAGGTGTGTGCTGTCTTATATTTAGTTTACGAATTATTTTTATTCTTACCTATTTAAATATGCCTTGTAACCTACTCACCATACAGTGACAACTTATTTAGTATCTAAACTCAACCAAGCGCTCAGTCATATTTTGGATTAGTTAATTCAATTTTTGATTCAAATTTCATAAATTTTATCAGTTCACGAATCATACTATGTTTCAGAATACCAAGTAAATCAGCCATAGTACAGTATTCAAAAAACGCTCTTATAACAAAAATTTTATTAATAAAGTTGGGACTACAATATTATTTATGTTCCCAAATATGTACGTGATTAATAGTTTATTATGAGAGGTGCACATTATACTGTGAAGAATAATGCTTTTTACATTTCAAATCATAATTAATTGATCATTTCCATAAACCTGAAATGGACAGTATCGTCGACTCATTAGAGAGCACTTGAATAAATTATCGAGGTTTATTCATATTGTTTTTGTTGTTACTGATTATTTCAACTCTAAGAGCATGATAAATGTGGAAAAATACTAAATTATTGGCGAACTAACTTGTTTCAAACAGAACTAATTAATTAATCTCTAATTTATTTTCAAAATCTACGAACTCCAGTAAGGTAACTAACAACTACTGTACTAATAAACTAATATTCGCAGTAGAGTGTGGCTGGATATTCTTCGAGTTTCGATGAGTTTAAAACCACCTCTCTTCAATCACATTCACACCCCCAACCCTAAGCCAAGTCCTGTCAACCCATTTTCATTCAATAAGGGCATTAACGCAGCCAGTCTATGATAAATATCAGGTGGAAATGTGTATTTGTCAATTGATGTCAGTGTATAGTTATCAAATTAAATTCTTGGAGCATCTTGTTTTGCACTCTGTTACTCAATGTTTCCAATCTATCTCTTGACTTTGATAAAATGGATTGTTTACACTTTTTCGTCACTTATATTCGATACAATAATTTTCTAAATCAACCATCTCACAAGTACTTAGATAATGTAGCGATAGCTCGTGAGATATTTTCTAATGCAATTGGTGATTTATGAATATTGTCAGATAATTCATATATTGGAAAGAGCACAACAAAAAAATCAGAATTTAAAATGTGATTCAAGTCCTTCATTTAAATAAAGATATATTGTTGTTAACATAAAAATGTGTGACTTAATTAATGTGTTGATTCTACATCACATCTGTAGTAATCTGGTTCATTTTCTGACATTGTTAAGCATAATACACAATTAGTTGATGTTAACAATAATGATAATAATAAAATTATGTAAATCACAGACCAGAGGAATGATTTTATGTTTTTTAAGATCTGATTCTGTACTAATGATAAGATGGAAATTAATCTTGCCAATAATTGAACATAATAGTAATATTATCAATTTCTCATATATGCTCTCATTCATTCTCTCTCGCACTCTTCCCCGCTCTCTCACACTTTCTCTCTCATACTCTCATACACACTATTTCTCACCAACAGGAACACTTTATCTTTCTCTCTTTTACCTTCATTTTATTCAAATCAAATCAAATTTATTCCTTCTTTTTTGCAATACAATACAAATACAGTACAATATTGCCAAAATGCTTAATGAGCAAAGTATCAGGTATTATCATCCACAAAAACTGAGGAATCTTTAAAAATGCATGAGATATAGAATAAAATATTAACTAATATTCGACCAGTATTCCATTCGGTGTGCAAACATTCACTTTTTTAAATTTATTATCAACTATTTGCTTGAGCAAATAATTCATTACAATTAATACAATTTTACAACAATTTGAATGCCCTGCTTATTATTAAATAATATAAGATCTAGTAGAGGGATTAATTGAGAGAAAAGCTGGTAGGTATTGAGTAAAGATTATTTTGTTCATAGGCTATCTCTGCAAATTGGAAATTGATTCTTCATGTTCTTATCAAAACATGTGGTCGAATATCTTGAATGGCAAAATCAATTCTATTTACTACTAAAAATCGCATAATAACTATCAACATTTTAATGATAAACAAATCACAGACACGTATTGATACACTATTTGTAATGTAAAAAGCTACAGCCATTCTGTATGTAACAAACCAATATCTTGTACACATACACTATTTAGAAAGTAATGTATAATATATAAACACCTCTTATATAATGGGTGAGATGATAAGATGGCGAACTCAAATTATTTGAGTTGTACCAACACCATGAAGTAAGTAACAACAGCTCCAAGAACCTATAAAACAAGAATATCAGGTGTAAGTTACCGGTGAACATTACGTAATCATGTGTAACTTATTTCAATCACGACATTTCCCATGGTAAATATAGAATTTTAAAATTGCAAATAAATTTTAAAATCATAATCAAAGAACATTTCAACATTTAACATTTTAAATTTGAAGTCTTTGTGAATGATTTATTTCTCTGTAATGATATAAATTTTGTAAATTTTCAGTGCTGATATAATTTTATTTTAAATATTTAATTTTGTAAAGTGTTCATAGAAATGAGCTTTGTGGAAATAAATTTATTTATTTACATTGTACCTCCGGAGTCATTTATAGGCCATTTTAGGACGAGATATTCAAAAACTTTTCATTTGAGTCCTATCATCACAAATACTAAAGAAAGAAAAATAGGAGGAGGAAGAGGAGGTGGACGAGGAGGAGGAGGAGGAGAAGGAGAAGTAGAATGGGGAAGAGGAGGAGGAGAAGGAGAAGGAGTCTTTAAATTTACTAATAGTTGGAAAAAGAAAGAATTAAAAAAGAAGAAGAACTTTTAAATTGAATTTGTAAAAAGGTTACAATTCACCACGTTCCAGAAATCCAGATTCAATTAAATAGGGCAACCTGCTTGTTGAGTTTATAATTCGCTGTTAATTACTGTAAATTTTTCTACCTCTTCCCAGTTCTTGAATGGAAATATTCATTCTTCAATGTGAAATTTTGTAGCTAAACTTGGACATAGCCTAAAGATTTGATATTTTAGTTAAACATTTGTAAAGAAAGCAGTATGTGGGTTGTGCCTTTTGTATCTTTACTTGATTGTGTTTTTGAAATAAATAAATATTCTGTAATGTGGCTACAAGTAATAAAATGATTATTTTGGACACTTGCAGGTAGAAATACAGATAGAAATATACTATACACGTAGAAATCAGTTTTTAATAATATAATTCAGTAACTGTAGAGCTACCTTTAGGGCTATTCTTCATTAAAAGAATAGTTGTGTGAGATACAAAAGCATGGAGTGACACCTAGGCCTATGTAAAAGTGTATTTGAGCGTTGCTATCAGTGCCTCGGGAAGAGAGCTCGCCCATTTGACTTACTTAGCACAGACGCACGCACACATGCAAGCCACGACTGGCGATGTAATGGAGCTGAATCAGATGAATCAGACTCCCTGATAAACAAAGTCGTAATTCAATTGATACCGCTTTTAAATAAATAAGATGGATCATTGTGTCTCCCTGATAACAGTCAATGCATAATAATAACAATGCAACAGCGATCCGGAAATAACTTCCGGCATGGCAGCACCTTATCTGTGATAAGACTCTCTCTCTCCCTCGAGTCTTCAAGGGGAAGATTCCACCCATTTATCAACTTTAAAAAGGTTTATTTTGCGTTGCTAGTACACTATGGATTGAAATATTCAATATACATTTGAGTCAAGTGCTTTAATTTTTTTCAAGCAGGAAGTGCGGTGTGTTTTTTACAAGAACTGCGGTTTCCTGAATGGTATACAATTGAGAATGACTACTTACCGAAGCAAATAAATCAAGTGAAACTGTGAAAAACTTTGCTCCAGAGATGGTGAGTGATTTCTGGCATTGTTGACACACAATTTGTACAAAGGTCTTTGCTTCCTCTGAGCCATCATACCAATGGCAACTGTAGGCCGCCTCCATTACCGAAGAGCTCTGGAAACAAATAATGAGTTTTTAATTCTGTACCTCAGATCCATAGTAAACTAGGTTTCCGATTTTCAGGTTTTCAGTGATTATTAATTTTGTAAGCAATAGATAGATAGATATAAGGAGCATCCGTTGACCTCCTATAAAAGGGGTATTTGGATTTGTCAAACGTATTAAAAAAAAAGAATGTTAAATTTGTCAAATTTATGAACTTATTCTAACTATTAATTTATGTTGGCGTAATGATCGATATACTTCTGAACGGAGTAGAAACAGAATCTTTTAAACTCTTTTTGCAACTCAATCTTGAATTTGTTAAATATGAGTGATTTAAAACGGCTAGGTAAAATGTTGAAGAGATGAATACATAAGCTCTTGACACCCTTAGCATAAAGAGTTGTTCGATGTGAGTGATCACGAAGTCTATTTCTCTGCCTTGTTTCATATGAATGAATCATAGATCCTTTAATTAATTTACTTTCGTTTTTTTTTAATAATGCAGATAGTTTCAAGAATGAAAATACTTGGTAAAGGAAGAATCCCTAACTGTTTGAAATGTGGGCGACAGCTTATTCTTAATGACTCGCCTACCATCACTCTTATAGCCAAGGGCGGATTAAAGGGGGGGGCGGAGGGGGCGACCGCCCCCCCCCCCCCCCGAGGGCTTGCACATTTTAAAAAATTAAAAAGGGTAACACTTGTGACATGCACACGGTTAAATTTTAATTGTTCCGCCACAGACGGAATACCTCCAACTTGTCTTACCACTCCGCCTCCGCCGGCCGGGAATTAACAAATGTTGTAATACTTATTTTGCCTTATTTTCTATATTACCTTTACTTTATCTTTAACTGTTGACATAATTTTAATTCAATGACGAATTAACAAATGACAGAGAATGAAGGAAATCTTATATCAAGTGAAATTAGTTTGAATAAGATTAATCTTTTATAGAATAGGTAGGGGCATATAAATCTCTGTTTGTTTTTGACCTAATACATATTTATTGTAGTACTGGTATTATGAAACATGAAAGAATGTTGAGATTAATTTAAATATATATATAGGTCTAAAAATCATCACGATCACGAATAAATTGCTTAGACTCTGTTCATTTCTCTGTAAATTTTGATAAAAATTAAGCTAGCAAAGCAATTTTTGTTCAAGACATATTGTATTGTATAAAAAATTTGTATTCCCAATTCCACATGAATATACAGCAATAAACTACTCTAGCTAGGGGAAATTTGATTGTTCTTAAACACGAAAAAATTATATTTCTACTACATTTTAAGTGCTAGAATGGTGTAAAATGCGGTTAAAGGCTACTAAATTTCCAAAAAATTTATTCCGTACCAACCTCCCCCCCCCCTCCCCCCCGGGGTGGAGTTATTTATTTTGTTTTATTGTAATTGAGAACTAACATATTCGCCCTGAGCCAATCATCAAGTTTTTTAAGAGCTATTTCACATTTTGATTTCATATTTAACTGGTTTTCACTTTTTACCATAACACTAATATCGTCAGCGTATAAGATACATTCTGCGGGATCGAGATGAGAAGGTAAATCGTTGATATAAAGCAGGAACAAAACCGGCCCCAACACCGATCCCTGAGGAATATTTTCCTGATCGAACGACACCATCAAAAGTTTCCTGAAAGTTTCATTCAAGGTTGAACTGACGTGTGTTCACGAATTGCACTTCTCCGAGCCAGACTGCCTCAAGTCCGCTTAAATCTAGCTTGGCTGGTTGAATAGTACACGTTTTATGGATAGGAAATCAAGGAATTTGTTCTTTCTCAATTGATTTTGATGTATTTTTAGTCACTGAATCCGAATCTGACATTAATGATTTTAAAAAAATCAACGCTTCACGGAATATTTTCAATGAAGCGTCCAAAATCAGAGATAAGCTACGAAATTCCTGGGCGCTCTCTGTAAGGGTGACCGATTTGATTGGCCAGAAAAAAGGACTCTGTTCTCTGCTGTAAAATCACTTCCCGGTGGTTCGGAACCCACCTAAAACTGTAGGTCCAACTCATCAATCACCATCCAATTCATTACCCACGCACAGGTCTCAGACCTATGTGGGCTTCATCCTCCGAAAAAATCTTATCGATTTAGAGTTACTCTGCTTCTTTGTTTGTGATTCTTCCATGTAATTCTTGATAACCAAATCCTTTCTATTGTTAATGATCAATTAACTTAATTTATTTTTATTTTTAAATACGGTACTAGTTTTTTATCATTTATTTTTCTCATTCTATTTACTGAACAAGAATATTGTGAAATATAGTGAGTAATTATCTGCTCAAAAAAATGGAAAAAAGCACATTAAAATCGATGTTTTAGAATTCTTAACAGTCAAACTGAATTCGGAGTTTTATAGAATTGAGTTTTTTAAGCGGATTTATAGAACTGTTTCTATTCCAAGTATTTTGAATAATTTAATAGAATTGGTCATAATTCAAAATAGAACTATTCTTATTTCGATACCTCATTGTGACTCAGAGCCTTGTTAGCCACAAAAGTTGGAGAACACAAAATGGATAACTTATGAAGGAAAAGATGCAATTATATTCTCTCAATTCAGAATGGCATTCGATAATAGAGATATAGAAGTAAAAAATAAAACCATAATATACTATTTCGCCTGGATTATCAATGTCCTCAACATTGAGAAAAAATTGAAAGCGTTTTTCTCAAAAAGGTCTAATTTGAGTTACCTTGTTCTAGTATTGAGGTGACGATCTTTACCCTTTGATAGAACTTTTCAAGTATATAATAGCCTACGGTACTGTACATTATCCCAATCAGAAAGCTTCAAGTAGGGTCCGGAACACCCATTGACAATAACAGAAGAACAAATTTACTTTTACACATAACGTGGGTTAAAATGTTTAATTAGAAGAATTAATGCCTAGAATCACTCAAAATGTGGTTTTGGAGAGGTAATTAATTTTTCGAAAATTTTCTTGGAGACTAACCCCAAACCCTCGTTTTGAAATAAATACAGTAGTCATGTATGTTGCCTCCAAATTACAAATTACTTTTGCAATAATTATTGTACCGAGAGTCTAACCCTCCCAGAAAGATCATTGGTCACTCAAAAGAAATTTTATGAACAATGCACACTATTAAAGATCTAAAACTAACATACTTGAACTTGAGTGATTTCTATACTTGATTTGCAACTTGTGAAAAATATTATTTGTTAGATACTTTTATAGGAGTAGGCTCTTAAGAACATTGATTTGAAATATGGATATCACATCATCTACTGAAATGAAGTTGCTGTATGATTGTTTCAACAAAATTTGAGCAATTTATTTGAAACCCGTTTTTGTTAAGAGACAATTCTAAGGAGAAAAACTTTTTTCTTTGCATTTACTGGCCTTGCATCCAATTGTTTTGCATTTGACCTTAGATACGTTTTTATGCAAATAAGTCTGATTAAAAAATCTATCTTCTTTCCAGAAAAGAACTTCGTCCTGGAGATTGTTGTCAACAGTCTAAATGCAAAATTTGGCCTGTTCCATCACTTTACGCCAAAACTTTATCAATGGAGCAAAGAGGGCAATATACAACGGTTGTGTTATATGAGTAGAGTTCGAGGAAAATACATTCTTCAAACCTCTCCCAAATTTACCTACGATTTATTGCACTGAATTCTTCACATTATAATGAAATTTCACCTGCTTACCGCGACTAAAATTCCACCAATCAGAAAATCAATGAATGAATTACAATCGGCAAGGAATTACTTTTTTATGGTGTTGAAGATCCATCTGGTTTCCACTAATATGTAACAAAAATTTAAATACACTTTCAAGTGGAAATTAACTCACGTTATGGCGTGACGGCCGTTTCACTCTGTTGTCAAGAGCATCGTCAGACGACCCACAGTTCACTCTGGAGTATTGTACTTAGAGTGTACTGTGGGTCGTCTGACGATGCTCTTGACAACAGAGTGAAACGGCCGTCACGCCATAACGTGAGTTAATTTCCACTTAAAGTGTTCTTTAAGTTTTTATTAATTACTTTTTTCTTCCAACTCTGTTGGTTTTGCTTATTCTGAGTTTCCAATTGCAACTGGTGAGACCGCGAGAGCTATTTGCGAAAATTACATTTTTTGAAACAGAAGCCTATTATTTAAATTATTAGATTTCAAATTATTCATACTAGTTTCCCTCTAGTTCATTTTGGCATTGGGTATACCGGTATTGGTGTAAAGGGTAGCCTACATATACAGCCAGTAGCATACATGCAAAGGTAATCTCAGGCAGGAAATTCGAGCAACACATCCCAAGTTTATTACCTCTTCAATCAGCTCGTTGCCATGGATACAGTAAACAAAAACTTGAGCCAGAGTGTAAAACAGATATCCAATAACAGTGGCTGCGTAAACATCAACGTTGTTGATCTGTAAAACAGTAAACAATCACTAAAATTAGTTTGTCAAAGGACATATTCATACTATTTTCAAAACAATTTGCAGCAATAAAATAAATAAGCTTTTCGGCATCGGATCAATAACTGAGAATTATTGGTTGTGAATAATTGAATGTTAATCACTTGACATTTTCCACACTAACAGGCTTTTTTATTAATTAATTTCTCACACGAGCGGTTTTGTGATTGGAAGTCTGATGGAGATAGAAAATCGTGAGACAGGCGAAATCATAGTAGGCTGCCTATTTTGTTTATTCATAATACATTTGGTTGTGATAACATCTAGTTTTATTCATTATGAATGTCTCACAATATTACATTATATTTACTACATCATCCAACGAATTATTAGTGTGTTTTTAACGTTGGGCATTATTTTGTCTAAGCTCTGTAGCATATATTGATTTTGATTTCTCTTCATCGGAAATATTTTCTTAAAAATACAATCACTCTCTTATTACAGGCCTAATCGACTTCTTATCCAAGTTTAAATGCTGTAAAGAACTCATAGAGCTGGACTCACGAGCCAGTTTTTTCCCAACTGGAAAAAAAATAAATGAATAAGTTGGATAAACACTGGAGCTTAGTACAGCCCAACCGGATCTATCATTTTTATGACATTTCAATAAGGACACCCGGCCACTGAAACCTGTGTTGAGTTGTGCTGTGCTGGGATAGCGCAACACAGCACAGCACAACTTTCGGGCGTTGAAACTATTGATTTGGTTTCCAAAGCTGTCCCAACATAAAACAGCACAACTCAGCTAAGATTTCAGGGTTGGGTTTCCTAATTATAGGTATTTCATTTTTTGAAAGCTAGCCCAACGAACCACTCCATTCTGTGTCAAAAAACCAACCATGGTAATATTAGAATATGAGCCAATTTCTGTATCAAAATATGATTCTCCATTAAAAAAAATTGTTACTTTATTCTTCTAGCACGTTCAACTTATTAAATTTTCTTAGGTACGGTAACCCAAATGTCTAAAAAATTGTTTTTTTCTACCTTTGTAGCTTGATAGGCGAGAAGGGTGAGTGTGACTGTTGTGATCAACATGTGAATAAGTAGAGCAGCTCCATAGGAATCATTGATACTTGACACATATCTGAAACAGAGAATAGTGTAGGTTGAATCTATGTAGGTCTGACTATACATTTGTCAACATGACTTTAAAAAAATAATTTTCCAAGCTAAATGCATATGGTGCATGGAATGAAAAATGTTAGTTCCTGATGAATGATCATCATGATGGTACTTAATCACTGATTAAAAGGCTACACTATTTAATGACATTGCTCATTATCTTCATATTCAGTCAGTGGCGGATTAATAACTCTTTGTCGGAGGAGGGGGCGGAAGGTTCGGCCAGTCCCGGGGGTCTGGGGGATATGGAATACCCATTTGAGAAGAGGGGGGTCCGGAGGTCCTGGGAAAATATTGAAGAGATAGTCGCCTGAAAATAACATATTACACTATTCTACCACTAAAACTGTAGTACAAGGATTACAGGTGGAACGAATTCTTTTTTTAATTAATAAGTTTTCATAATTTAATGTTGTCTGGAAATTACAAATGGATTAATACAATTTGCTTCATATATTAAAAAATATCAACCTGAATAAATTACTATCGAATTTCTGTTTTGAGCTTAACAAGAATAAAAGTTGAAAAATGATACTGTAATAAATTAATCGATAAATCATTATTTGGTATATCTTTCAACATTGCTAGAAATTTCCAAATATTCTCCACTTACTTTGCATCAATATTGATACTGTGTGTGACAAGGAGCCAAAGGGAGTTTATAGAGGCACTAGAAAAAAGAGAAAGTGGGTGTTCTAGGATTGTGTGGCGGCTCAATCTCTCTCTTTCTACCCCAGGTGGTGTCTCCCTCGCCCATCAGAAACAAAGGCTATTAGTTACAACTTGTCAACACACAAATTATAAATTATTATTTTAGGACACCTCCAGAAACTTCTTGCAGACAATGGCCATTGTGTTTGGCCTTTCATTTGTAGATTAAGATGGAATAGTAAGAACGTTCTAGAACAATGCGATCCAATATTCATTAAACATTTAACGTAAATCAATTGAAAACAATTTTTAGCTAAGAAAATGAGTCCAAACAAATCATCTAAATCAAATTGTTTAACTAAACCGCAGGTAAGTACGCGTTCTCAAGTATTACTAAAAAAATTTTACCATATGTAAAAACGAATGATATTAAATCTTGATGTACATGATTATAATACAAGAAGCCGAGGAGATTATCACTTGGTGAGTCACAACAGTAGCTTATTCAAACAAAAACCTAGTTATATTGGTAGGAAATTCTACAATAAGCTACCGCAGTTTTTAAAGAGTCTTAAAAATATAGAAATATTTAAAAAACAATTGAAAAAATATTTAGTTGATAAAGCTTTTTATAGTGTACAAGAGTTCCTTTCACATCAAAATTAAGCCTCACCTCAACTAATTGATATAGTAATTAATTATGGTATCTAGTGTATATGACTAATGTTAATCTGACTTGTCTTATACTCCTTAACTGGAGTCTCCAAGACGTAATCTACAAATATATATATATATATATAAAGACAGCGACTGGTTTAAACCAGTGAGTCAATTTTTGAAGATTGAACTGTGTGTGACCTCCATGAGTGTACGTCATCGTCTGTCTCGGTATAGAGGCAGTGGTGATTTGTGTAATAAAGAGCTAGTGTTTATTTTACATGTGTTGTAAGTTTATAAGTGAATTGTAATATTTGAAGACTCTCAATCATCACTGAGTGAAGTTCTGTTTCTGTAGTGTTGGAGGTGAACTGTCACTAGGGTGAAAGATAAATCGATTATAACTCAATCTGTAAGGCTACTTTGATAAGAGAACTGTTAACTGACGAAATTTGATTAATAGTAGTGCTAAGAGATCTGTAATTGTTTAAGAGGACTGTCAACTAGAAGAGAACTGTTAACTGTCGAGATTTGACAATTAGTAGTGTTGAAAGGTTTGTAATTGTTATTAGAATTGTAATTTCAAGTGGATTATTAGAGAAGTTTTCATTGTAGATTATTTGAGTTTGTTGATCAATTGATTATAATTACTATTAATTTATTAGATGTGTTGGAGTAGAGTTCTTAATTTGTAAACTTGTGCCATAGTAGTTAACAGGTTCAGTTCATTTGTGGTATATTAGTGTTATTTGATAAATTTCAGTCTCATTTTGTAATAGTCGGTTCTATTACAAATAAATCCCACAACCCACGGTGGAAAACTGTTACTATACTTAAATAAATACGGCTCAAACCTGGAATTAATAATGATAAGCCAATCATACTAGAAAAACATGAATATTGTATGAATAATTACTCATAAAGGAAGTTTGTTATATTGGCGAGCCGCTTAGTGCAGTTGGTTGGGGAGTCACAACTTCAGCTTGCTGTCGTTTCAGCGGTCGTGGGTTCGAATCCCGCTCCTCCGTCTGGCATCTATGTGTGTTATCATTCACCTCATTACCCACACACAAGTCTCGGACTCATCATCAGCAAAAAATGATGTGGGCATCATCAGCAAAAAAAGAACACATTTCCACTGGAAATGACTTCCACTATAGGAAGGCTCTTTAAAGTATTTATTTTGTTCTTTTTAAAGCAATATCTTTTTTTAATAATTATTTAACTGGTAACAAATAAATAAAGAACTATTACAAAATTATTGAACATATTCAACCGTTCAAAAAATGTTGTTTCCATATCCCATGGCGTTATTTCAACTCATCACTCCCTTGAGTAATAATAACACCTTAAACATGGTCAAGTCTTATTGATTATGCATCTGGTTATCCCTTCCTGTCCTTGAGCCACAAGGACCCAGGGTGCAGTTAAGATAACAGTGAAACAACGCAGTCAGACTACAGCAAGTTAATTAGTAATAAAACTATCACTTACCAAAGGTGACTTCAATGTGGACTGTAAGTAGGTGGTAAAGTTGACGTCTTCTGGCATGAGTAGATTTCTTGAATGTATGCAATTTTGAATCATATATGTATATTAACTAACACTTTCACGGAACGGAACGCAACACGGTACGAGGTTGACAGTCGAGGAACAATCTCGAGAGTGAAGTGAAATTGAAAGGAAGGGTGAACGGAAGGGTAGGAGGGGAGTAGGGGGGGGGGGAAAGGATGATAGTTTCTTATCTCAACCAACAAGCAATAATCCGCCTGCGCTAAGAATCAACCATCTCCGCCCGCCTTGGATTGCCTCAATCCAAGAAACAAAACTCAAAAGGATTAAAAAATTAAAACACACAATGCACTGAGATAAAGGAAAAACAGGAAAAAGGGGGGGGGGGGAACGTGGGGTTAAAGAGACACTAGTTTGGGAGTATTGGGGCTAGTTTCCTAACCGGCCTAACATACTCTCCTGATTTGGTTTTAACGTACGCGGAGCGAACAACTCCCTTAGAATCGCGAATGACGCTTGCAATGCGTCCTAATGGGTATGATAGGGGCGTTGAATTATCTTCTTTAATCCACACTAATTGCCCAATTTGTAAGTTAGAGTCGTGCTCAAACCACTTATTTTTCTGCTGAAGAGTGTGGAGATATTCTCTCTCCCATCTCTTCCACAACCTTTGTGTGAAGCGATTCACCTTCTCCCAACGAGATAGTCTGTGTTCATTGGAGTCAGTATAGTCATTTTCGGGAACAGCCAACAAGGGGCGATGGATAAGAAAATGTCCAGGAGTTAAGGCAGCGTAATCATCGGGTGACGATGAAAGTGCATACAACGGCCTTGAGTTAAGTATCGCCTCAATTTTAGTGAGAATAGTGGTGAACTCAACAATTGTAACAGTATGGTTTCCTAATTCACGGAACAAATGATATTTAACATTTTTTATATTGGATTCGCAAATTCCATTCATAAATGGGGCATGTGGGATATTAAACTGGAATTTGATGTTTTTATTGGACATATCATCAATAATTTTTGTCTGATTTTCAGAAACTCGCAAAAATTCAGTAATTTCCTTCAATTGTCGTGCAGCTCCTTTAAAATTCGTCCCTTGGTCACAGAATATTTCTTGAGGTAACCCACGTCTCGACACAAAGCGATGAAGAGTGACAATGAATTCCTCAGACGTCAAACTGGTTAACGTTTCAATATGACAAGCTTTTGTCGCTAAACAAACAAATAGAGCGAAATATGCCTTGTAGGTGTGAGCCTTAGGCCGAACACTCTCCTTAACTACGAAGGGACCTGCGAGATCGACAGCGACTTTGAAAAAGGGTGCCGTGGGAACGACACGAGAGCGGGGCAAGTCGTCCATAACGGGTTCAACAGTATTC
Organism: Conomelus anceps; assembly: GCA_948455865.1. Lineage (NCBI taxonomy): Eukaryota > Metazoa > Arthropoda > Insecta > Hemiptera > Delphacidae > Conomelus > Conomelus anceps. The sequence continues at coordinate 52,476,559 of OX418222.1, forward strand.
GCTTTGAATAAACGACAACGAGTACAATTGTGTATGACATGTCTAATTACACTAAGGGCTCCAATAATCCAAAAACAACGCTGGATGAGAGCACGCACAATCCTAGGTCCAGCATGGAGATAGGAGCGGTGATAATATTCAATAATGAGCTTAGTAAAATGACTGTCCTTATGAATCAAGCGAGGATGCTTAGCTTCATATTCCAAATCACTATTCACAAGTCTGCCACCAACGCGAATAAAATCATCACTATCCAAAAAAACAGACAACTTTTGAAAGGCTTTATCACAAGGCTTTCCTTCTTTCAGAAGGGTAAGTTCACGATTGAAATGACACTTTTGAACGATTCTAACGTAGAAATCTTGTGCGGATTTCAACTCTTTAACACTTAATACTCCTTTTTCACGAGAGACACCTTTTATTTTTGCTCTACAATTATTGACAAATCGGAAAACATATGCACAAGAACGCAACATTCTTAGATATGAGGAGAAATGAGTTATTTGAATAACGGCACTATCTTCGGTAAGATTCAAAACAATTTCACCTTGATTATTTTTAATATCAGGTAGACTTTCAGAGGGTATTGTTACGGAAGACAATGGCTCTGAACACCATGTTGGAGCTCTATACCACTCTTCTAACGAACTCAACATTTGAGGAGGAATACCTCTTGAACCCACGTCAGCAATATTGAAATCAGTACCAATATGATTCCAATCATTTAGATTAGTCAATTCTAATATTTTCACGACACGATTTGCAACGAACGTTTGCAACTTATAGGGTGGTATACGCAACCAAGCTAACACAATAGTTGAATCACAGAAGAGAAACGTTGATTGTCGATTAATTTTAGACAGATTAGGAAGCACTGAAACGTACGATTTTGAAAGCAACAACGCAGCTAAAAGCTCTAAACGTGGAATTGAAAGTGTTTTTAACGGTGCCACTTTAGTTTTTGCTTTTATTAGAAAGCATTTAACAACAGAGTCTGAGAAAACAACTCTCAGATAAATACAAGCACATATTCCTTTTTGAGATGCATCACAAAATCCTACTATTTGACACGAAAGTGCATCACCATAAACGCAACGAGGAATTGAAATTGAACTAAGAGCAGGAAGCTCTTCCATGAACTTATTCCAGCATGCATTATAGTCATCAGGAATTGGTGTATCCCAATAAATTTGTAATTTCCATAGCTCTTGTAAAAAACATTTCATTTTGAAAATAACAGGAGCTATAAAACCAAGTGGATCATACAGTCTAGCAATTACAGACAAGACACGGCGCTTTGAGTTTGTCTTATGATACTCCGGAACTGAAACTTTAATTTGAAAACAATCGGTAGTCGGATTCCACATAATACCTAACACCTTAACACTGGAATTAGGTTCATCACTGATATGAAAGGGAACTTGACTGTTTTCCAAACGAACCCGTTTCAGGAATTCAGGAGAGTTACTACTCCACTTGTTCAGTTTGATATCAGCACATTTCAGGAGATTGCATAGTTGTGATTTAATTTCACACATTTCCTCCAACGAGCTAGCACCTATTAGAAAATCATCATGGTAAATTTCATCACGAATTGCGGTCGCCGCTAAAGGAAATTTATCTCCCTCATCTTCTGTCAATTGAATCAATACACGTTGAGCGAGAAATCCCGAGGGTTTCAAACCGTATGGAATTCTTTTTAACTCATAGACGACAATATCCTTTGAAGGATCTTCACGAAACAATATATGAAGAAACGAACAATCTTCTTCATCAACAAGAATAGCTCTGTACATTTTTGTAATATCACATGTAAAAACGAATGAATGCAATCTGAACCTAGTTAAAATATCACAAATATCATTTAACAACGTCGGTCCAGAGTGTAAGACTTGATTCAAGGAAACGTGACCCCTCTTTGCTGATCCATCAAAGACAACACGAACCTTTGTGGTGGGTGATGAAGGGTTGAATACACAAAAATAGGGTATGAAATATTTTCCAGGTCTTCTAGCAATTTCCATGTGATTTAAAAGTCGATACTCTTTCATAAACGATAAACAGTCAGCTCTTAAGCGAGCATCACGCAACATACGACGTTCTAACGAGAGAAATCTATTCAACGCAATTTCATGTGACTCATAAAATTCGAGATTTTTAGTGTCTACCTTGAACGGGAGCTTGACAACATATCTTCCCTGTTGATCACGTTTGTGAGTTTCAACAAAATGTTTTTCACAAAATTCGTCATCAGGATTAGGAAATTTAACATTAGAAATTTCCTCACTTTCCCAAAACTTATGAACCAAACTATTCAACGAGTTCTCAGAATCGGGATGTATCAATAACGAAGGTAATGTCTGGTTATTGGTCACGGAACAACTTGGGAATTCACCCAAAATTATATCACCAAACACGGAAGGTATAACGCAAAACGAAGCACCTTCTTCAGATGTAATTTGGTTATGATGACTTAATATTTTGTTGAATAACTGACAACCTAATAGGAGGTCAACGGAACGCTGTTCATAGAACATGGGATCAGCCAAATTGAATTTTTTCAATTCATTTTGAATCTTTGAATCCAGATTACGGGGGTTAACGGCCCAACTATTTTATCAATCACATAAGCTTCAGCTTCTACATGAGGATGGTTTAAACCTTTAGGTTTTAATAAACATTTTACAACGCCACAGGAATTTCCGACACTTGCGGAATTTAAACCAGAGAAATTTTGTCTGCGATCCTGAACAGATAAACCAAGTTTTATAACAAGATCTTTTGTTATGAAATTAGTAGTGCTACCTGAATCAATAATCAGACGAACGTTAACAAACGAACCAGAAGAACTTTTTATTTGAGCTAAAGCTGTGCCTAAAACAACACTCGTTTTAGGAATACACTGAATAGAAGGATTAATAACGTTTTCAGTCATACCGCAATGTTGTGTAGCTATAGGATCGGTTTGAGTTATTGAATCACTTGATTTCAACTTTAAATCGGCCTTAGGGCTGTTATCCGATCGCTTCTGATAACTAACTGGAGAGCACGATCTACTGTTATCATTGCTACGTGGGTAATGCAATAACTTATTATGCATACGATTACACACACATTTTGGTTTGGACTTACACTGGCCGACAAGATGAAATTTAGAAAAACAGTTGAAACACGCTTTCAATGATTTGATATATTCATTTCTATCTTTCGGATCTTTCTTTAAAAAAACAGGGCATAACGACAACATATGATTTTTTGAACATAATGGGCAATTTAGTTCGGAACGATCAGTGAATTTTGAATTATTTGTAACATTGCGAAAGCAGTTGTCAACCTGAGTAGATAACACAACTTTCTTTTGAAACGGTTTCATTTTACTATTAATCTTATCTACTGGTTTAGTCACATTCATATTCGGTGCATCAGACGCCGACAATTGGAATGTCCTAACTCTTGTGTTTACAAAATCAATCAGCTGTTGACATGATGGAAAACTTTTATCTGCTACTACAATTTCAAAAGATTCACAAGATTGTTTATCTAATTGTCGTATGGCTAACGAATACAATAGGTAATCTCCTAGGTCAGGAATTTTCAACGATTTTAATGAAGTGATGCTATCACCAACTTTCACGAGAAAATCTTCAAGAGATTTTAAAGAAGGTTTCACTGGGACACTAGTGGTTTTAAAATCTCATTCATATAATAATTTGCTAAAACTCTATCATTTTCATAGCGTTTACAAAGGGCTTTCCATGCTAAATCAAAATCAGCACTAATCTGAAATGATTTTACTACTCTAGCTGCTTCACCAGATAACAAATTATGTAAGATATGAGACTTGTGGACTGACGAATAATATTTATCATTTAAAATCAAGGATGTAAATATATTTCTGAACCTAGGCCAGTCTGAAATGTCAGATCCATCAAACGATTTTATCTCTGCAGGAGGTAATATCATATTTAAACGTGGTGAATGAGTAGATGGAGAAGGATCATTTTTTATCTCTTGTTTCTGCAGTAATCTATCACGAGAATCAATTATGGCACAAGCTAAGTTATCTATAACATTTAATGATTGATAATCAGGTTCAAAATCAGGATTAATTTGAATAGAAAGTTCATTTATTTCATCCAACAATGATGAAAATTCACTAACTGTTTTTTCAATGAACCTACTTCTAATCAAGAATTGTTTTTGAACGTTTAAATCATTGATATTTTTCAGTAAGTCGTATGCTTGCTGAACACGGGTGAATAAAGTTTCTTTCTTTTTCAAACGAATGCTTAGCAAGGCTTCGGGTTTTGCAGTTGCCATTGTAGACTATCGGCAGATAAGATAAGGTTGCGGGATACAACAACAGGATTAAGGAAACGGGATTGATCATGAAATCTCAGTGCATGAGTCAACTTTACAAATTGAAATTTAAACTAATAAAGTTATCAAATTTCTGGAAATGAGGCTTTGATCCGGACACGGAGGACAATATGGTTATCCCTTCCTGTCCTTGAGCCACAAGGACCCAGGGTGCAGTTAAGATAACAGTGAAACAACGCAGTCAGACTACAGCAAGTTAATTAGTAATAAAACTATCACTTACCAAAGGTGACTTCAATGTGGACTGTAAGTAGGTGGTAAAGTTGACGTCTTCTGGCATGAGTAGATTTCTTGAATGTATGCAATTTTGAATCATATATGTATATTAACTAACACTTTCACGGAACGGAACGCAACACGGTACGAGGTTGACAGTCGAGGAACAAACTCGAGAGTGAAGTGAAATTGAAAGGAAGGGTGAACGGAAGGGTAGGAGGGGAGTAGGGGGGGGGGAAAGGATGATAGTTTCTTATCTCAACCAACAAGCAATAATCCGCCTGCGCTAAGAATCAACCAGCATCTCTCACGCCGGAGAAGTATTTTTCATGTTAAAAAAATCTATTTTGAAGGAATGTTTCAGATAGTAAGTTTTTCAATAGGATTTTCTCATTCTACTTTGATAACAATTATATTGGCTGATGAGGAACAAGCTTAAGAAACAGAGGGTTGTCTGAGCCTCTATCACCCTTCACCCCCCCCCCCTCCACCACTCATAATCCGCTCATGAATTGGTTCGTGTACTATGTGTTCGCTCAAGATGGGGCACAGGTCTAAATCGCGTCCGAGAATACTAAAAAACGTGAGCTCTGTTGCAAATGCAAGTTTATGTAGTGTGCATAATATTCAATTAATTAAATTCAATATACAGTAATAGATTATTATTGGGCCAATACATTTTATACAGCATAGACTTATAATTTATTAAGCTTCGGCGAATAAGTATGAAATCAATAACAAATTTGGTGCACCAAGGACCAAAGATATCTCTACATCGATTCAAGAAAATATTCTTTAATAAATTAACGTTTATTGATTCTAAATTATCGCAGAGGGTTATACCGCAACCTTTCCCTCGCTTCTTTCCTCGTTGTTCTATACCACTTCTTTTTCACCTTCCTTTTTTCTTTCCAATTTCTCTTGTCTAATTATCCCTTGTGAATCAATGAAAGCGTGAATAACTCAAGAATAAAAATTCGAGTTACACGCTGTTTATCTCATATTTCATTCAAGAACATCGACCGGAAAACTTCCTCGCTCTCCAATCTGCAATTAGAATGACCTGTTTAACATTATATTTTAATCGTTGGCAGACATTTAATCGGCTTTAATTCAAATGCGTTCTTAACCAGATGGTGATCGCATTTCAACCGATTGATAATTCATCTTTAAGGCCCGATGCCAATAGAAACAGGATTGGTGACGTGACGTAGGATGACTTTTTTGATACAAAGAAATTAATTGTAGTACACAAATAGAAGCGATGGTGGTATCCACAGAGAAAAGAACTAATTCTATGCTTTTTTTTGTAGGTTACATCTTGGAGATTCCAGTTACGGAGTATACGACAAGTCAGACCAACAATTATACAATCTTATACACTAGTTACCATAATAATTATATAGTAATTATTACTATATCCGTTAGTTGAGGTGAGACTTAATTTTCATGTGAAAGGAACTCTTGACTCTAAAAACTGTAGTAGCCTCTTGTAGAGTTTCCTACCAATATAACTAGGTAGTTTCCTACCAATATAACTAGGTAGTTTTCTACCAATATAACTAGGTTTTAGTTTCAATAAGCTATTATTGTGACTCACCAAGTAATAATCGTGTACGTCAAGATTTTGGTTATCACTTTTTTACATATAAAAAAGCGTTATACATGTAAGCAGGGTACAGTTAGGAGGTTAGATCTCTTGAACAACGGTCTACATGAATCTAATCTATTTACTCATGCCATACACCTAAAGCCATACACCATAAACCTAGAGCTTTCTTTTGGATCTTAAACACCCTATTAAGGGTTTGTTTTGATGAATTACCCCATACTAAAATAAAAGCAGTATTCGAATGTCAAAGTCACCAGTGATCAAAATATCTTTAGTTTTTAAAAGAAATACAGAGATTTGAGATTTCAGTAGTCATGGCTATTTAGCCTGCAATTTTTTTAAACAGGTTTGTTAGACTTTCTGCCTGTCTTTAGATTTGAAGTGGTGTTTTTTAATAAAAAAGCTTTTACTCCAAAGGTGATAATTGTTTTCGAAAAATGTTCAAGAACACTGTTAAATTATTTTTTATGCTTAATCGATTTTTACCAACAAAATTTTCAAAATGTAAACATTTGTAAAATTCAAAATTCTCAACATTTCCCAAAAACCAGCCCTATTGAATAACAAGGGACTTTAATGCTTATTCAGTTTCACCCTGTTTTCAATGTCAGCTATCAATCAAAAAAACTTTTTATAAACAAGAAAGCCTGAAATTTACAAAATCACATTTTTAAAAGATTTTCCACTTTAGGCACCCCTCACACAAAAGGGGATGAATTCTTTACTCAATTTTCTATATTTAATCGAAGGTTATCAATGAAATTTGCAAAATTCAAATATTTTAAAAGTTTAAAATTTTCATCATTCCGTCAAAACCACCTCTATTGAAAATCTAAGTAGTATCATGGTCTCTTGTTTGAACCTTGTATCCAATATTAGCGTTCAATCAGAAAAAAATCAATTTCTCATAAATAAAGAAGAGTAAAAAATTTTCAAAATTGCATTTTTTCAAGATGCCTCACTTTGGCCACACCTCACTCCGAAGGGGACGTTTTTTTCAAAAAATGTTGTCAACTTTCAACTCAATTTCCATTTCTCAATCGATTCCCATTGTTAAAACTGACAAAACCCAATATTTGAAAATTTAAAACTTTTTCAATCCTCCTAGAAACTACCTCTTATAATAAAAAAAGTTATCATGGATTTTCAGCATGAGCCTATTTCTACCCTCGACCTCTAATAACAGAAATGCAATAATATGAATCAACAAAAAAGTTCAAAATTCAATTTCTCCCATTTAACCCTTCAAAATCAGTGAAATATTTCCCCCCCCCCCCTAACTCCCAACTGGATGATTTAAAAAAAATTCAATTCGAGGCACCTACATTTTTCTATGCTGTATTTAATGAAAAAAAAAAATTTCAAATATCTTGATATTTAGATTAACCCCCTTTTTCATCCCCCCTGCCAACCCCTTGATCAAGATTTGAAGCACCATTCAATTTCATCCTATATAAAATATAGATACCTCCCATTATCATCAATAAAAACCAAAGAAATTTTCAAAACAACATTTTTGAAAAAAAAATTGGTAATTTTTCACTCACCCCCACTCATTAACGATCGAAGTAAAAAACTATCTTTGAATACAATTGAACAAGCACTAAAAAATCAGAAAATAAATTTTGAAATATCTCAATATTAAAATGTTTTACTTTTTTGACCCCCCCCCTCAAAATGCCCCATGTCGAGTTTATCAAAAAAATTTCATTCGGTCAAACCCGAATGGACTCAAATTTCATTTTAAAGCAACCTGAAAAAATCATATGTCCTAAAAATAAAGGGCAAATTGAGCCCCCCTCTCCTAAAAAAATTGGGGCACTTTTCAATGGGGGCATTGTAGAGATGACAGCACAGTCCAAGTATGTATTTTCTCATCAATATGATTCAGTTTGCATGTGATGTGTACATTGTGCTATTCCTCTATTATCTACTCTACCAATGGTTGCAGATAGTACTTATCATTACATAATTTACTTTGTTGATCAGGGAGCCATGTCAAGATACATTGGAAAGACCAGGCACAATCTCATATAATCTTTGATGGAAATGTGCAGTAGGTGAACCCTCAAAAATCACATATTCATCTTGATGTGTTAGTAGCAGCACACCAAATCAAAGCAAGTTCAAATATGTTAACATAACTTCGTCATGTTTTTCAATAACTTGTCCTCATTGTGGTAGGAGTTACTGGTTACTCCCGGTATGTATTACTTGTGTGCGGCGGGCGTCAGCAATGCCTCCCAACAGAGATGAACTTCAGTGAATTTTATCGCAGTGTGGAGCAACAGTAGAACGCTCTCTGAGAGAGTTTTATAACTACTTGGACCCCTACTTTTCATGGGATAAATCATATTCTACAATTATCAATTATTAATATTCACTGGTGACTCCCGCCACATACAAGTAAAAACTTATTTTTCTTACATCATGCCATGTTTTTATTGTTTTGTGATCGATTTGATACTGCTTTGGTTTGAACAGCAGCAATGAATCTTTTATCTGCTTTAAATCACTTTCCAGTGGTTCAGAACCCACCTAGAACTGTCACCCCTGTGCTTTTTAATACTTTGTTAGTCATGAGTGAACCATCCCACACCTGGATAATGAAATAGAAGAATAATTTACAAGATAACATTTCTGTTTTCAATTTTTTCATTGCATCTTCTGAACTAATACAGAAGGCAGCCTGGCAGAATACTGCGAAATTGTAGAACTTGCAGGCTGAGATACTGTGACACTGAGTTACTCTTGCAGACACTGTGCTGTGCTCACTGAACTCCACTCAACATGAGCATATACAGATCTGCTCTGCCTCTTTATATCTCAATAACCCCACCATCAGCGAGTTTTTATTATTAAGCATTTTTTTGGGTGGGTGACATCATGAGGTCAAAGGTCAAGGCTGTGCCAGACGTCTCTTATTTATGTTATTATGTTCTAACAAAAATTGTAGAACAGTTAATTGTCATTCAAAACCGGGCAATCTACTGCAATTATCTAACATCTACGGTTTCCATTCTATGACTGTTTCCATAAAATGGCACATGCTCAGAAATCCGCCATTTTGACAATGTCATTACATAACTCAGACACGACCCCCAGAACAGCATCAAGTGGTTCGGATATCCTAGCACAGTAAATTTTGGTCTGTTGTTTTCTTCACAAAGATGCACACAAACATCCAAAAGTCCCCCCACTAATATTTCTGCCTTATCATGCGCAGTGTGCAGCATCTCCATGTCCACCCATGTTATTCCTGATGCTCAAAGCGCCCTTCATCGCCTCGCCTTTCCCTGCCTCCTTCAGTGTGTGGTCGGCCTTAATAGGCCTATCGACAACTGCTCTGGGTCTCCTATTGCACCCAGGACGGAATAGTAACTTTACTATACCGTCCTGTATTGCACCGAGCATATGAACATATCAAATGCAATATTGCATATTTGTGTTCATCTTCTCTTGTATATTTTGAAAAATAAATGAATTAAATAAAACAACAAGGAATGGTGCAATAATTCTGCACAGTAATTGTGCTATTGAGTGAACCAATTCAAACTCATAATGTAATGTAAACAAACAAACATAATGTAAACATAGATAAAACTCACTTGACAACGTGCTTATGACGTTCCACCCAGTATTTTATGGCTGACCGTACTAGAAGTTCTTGTTTTTTTGTGAGACCGTTAGGACCAACCCCACCAGACACGGACACCACACCCCCGCCACCACCATCTCTGAACGCTGAAAAGTCTCTTTGATTGCTGTAAATACCTCTCACATCAAAATCACTACCAGCCCCACCACCATTATCTGAAAAATACAAATCACAAGTTATCAAAAAATAATTATCTTGATGTTGAATCAATTATTCAATGTTTTTCTCCCTGTCTTTCATCACTAAAGCCTGCAGAGAATGGAATTCTCTTCTTGCTCATATAGTACTCTTTCCAACTATCTCCCTGTTCAAAAAAAGATTCCATGAGTATCTGCTGAGGACTGATGTATGAATGTCCGGTCGGTTGTGTTTTAAATGCTTTTTCATTTATTATTTTAAATTATCATTTTTTCTCTTTTTAATGTAATCTTCTTATGCTGTCTTATTGTCTTTATTGTTGTTCCATCTACATTACCATACACAATATATTTATAATTAGAAATAATTTTAGGCTTACATTATTTTCATAACAAGCTCACATCATTTGATACTCATACTACTATTACTACTCTAGTTGCTTTTTCCCCCGTTTATTCTCTAAAAAATGTTTTTTCTTCCCTCCTCTTCTATAATATTCAATTTTTATTGTAATATAATTTCTTGTAAAAAGTAATTGATATTTGATGTTTGCCAAGGTCTTTCAATACCTATAATTTAGATTATAACAATCAATCAATCAATCTGCAATGAATTTTTATGGTGTCTCTCAACATTTCAACCTTGGCAAGAGGACCGCTCTACATTGATTTTTTTTCCTGGATAATAGACTTCGTTACACAGAAGTTCAACTGTATAAAAATGTAATTCATATTAATTAATTCAGTTGTAATCATGTAGGCTAATACTAACCAGAGCTGAGTAATGGTAGATTAGATGTTGTGGACGAAGCCCGAAATAGTTCGCCGGAATTAGGTACAGCAGTATCAAGTGCAGCACTTAACTCCATTAGTGGCTTTAGAATTTCCTTGATGTGCTTCAGCTGCTCACAGGCAAATATTACAAAGCAGCAGAATGTCACGTCAAGCAGATTGGCGTGACTCAGTGTTATGAATAACCAATAGAGCTATAAATAGAAAATACAGGATCATTATTATTAAATTGAATTTCCAACAAGTACCTACAAAGTGTCTCTATAACTTTACCAATATGTGACAGTCTGGAATAACATACAATTATTGTTGATGTATTCAGCAGTGATCTAGTAAATCAGTTTCCAATCAGAAATCAAAATATAAATAGTTTATTAGAAACATATTCTTAGACTGATTTGAATGGACTATAAAGAAATTTAATAAAATGAAATGTTGAATTGACTTCTTCATGGTGCCCAAAAATGAGTCTGGGAATTGGGCTTGGGTTATAAGGTGAATGATGATGTAAAAATGTCAGGTTGGACGACAATTAGATCTATGATCGTCAAATTGGTAGCCAGTCGTTCTAACCACTCACAAGAAAAGTTTTGAAGTCGTGATAGGAAAAATTATAAAAGTTCAATTATCTGTTTGCTTGAAATTGTTGATGAAATAATTAAATATCAAATACTTATTAAATTTTACGTTAGAGGGAAGTCCTTTAAATGAACTAAAAGTTTATCACTTTAATCAGCCGTTTTAATTAGCTGATCTTATTCACTTTCAATGGAATAATGGAAATTGTCTACAAACCACACTTTCGCATACATCTTTTGAAAAGTATCTTATTATTATCATTGTTCTCCAACAAGATTGGTTGAAAAGACAATGAAGTAATTTTTTCACCTGTGGAGGCAGGGTCTTTACAAACTAGAGGTAAATTAGCCTGCATTGATGGTGGACCTACAGTTTCTGTTGGCTTCCGAACCACCGGGTTAGTGCTAATAAATCGGATAACGTCATGTTACAGCTGCCGTTACCCCATTCAAGCGCAGTACCGAGCGCTTAATATTTTATTTCAACCCCACTGAATTGGTTGTCAACAGCTACAATGCATCGATACAGTCAAATTGATATAATATTTTTCATTATAGCATATAAATTGCTTTTTTTCTACAAATATTTCTTGAAAACTAAAATAGACAACCATGAAATTCTTCGAATATTTTAAAAAGTAGCCTATAATTATTTCAGAGTATGAAGAAGGAGAAAATTAGTATTACCTGATAGGCGAAAGACAACATGTATCTGAGTCCAGTTTTTGCATCCCATGGATACCATGAGTACATCATTAATTGAGGAACCTCTTCTTTGATGGTTGAATTTGCATCATTGGGATCTGGTATGTCTCTTACTGGCTCATCTAGGAAGATGATGACCGTCCATGCAAACACTGACAAAATCGTTCCAATACCAATAATCATCAGCAATTTACGCATTCTTGTAAGTGCTACAGCCCTGTAACGAGCATTTGACTCTGCGAATAGTGGGTGGGAGTTCATCTGTCAATCAATAAATCAGTCATTACAAATAAACGTTGAATGTTACATTATAATATCAATTGATAATTATTCATTTATAAGTTATCAATGTGATGATAATAATTAATTATAATATTGTCTATTTCATATTAATTTATCAAATCAGATTGAAGCACTTGATTTTTATTCATAAGTTTCTTCATAATTAATAGTTTCATAGAGTTTATTGAGATACTGATAGATAACCTACTGAGCTATTGTAATAGAAAATTCTATAAACGTTTTGGAAAGATAGCTCAGTAGGTTAACTGAGCTACTGAGTTTTTTTTGCAAAAAAGGTTTTTTGGAAAAATTTAAAATTTTTGAAAAAAGTGAATCAAATAAAAAATTAAATTTATTCCACAAAAAGACAAAAAATAACAGATTACAATATCGATGTGTGGAATTCCCCCAAGAAGACTATTCGTCTGTGTTTGGGGGAGAGTTCCTTCATAGAAAAAACATCAGAAAAAATAAATAAATCAATAAACAAGAGCTACAAACTCAAACCAGTCTGATCCTAAATTAACAAATTTATCAATTAACAATTCAATTTTTATTAAAAAAATTATTATAAGAAACAATTTTAAAAGCATAAGAACTCATAAGAAAAAAACTTGATAAAACATTAGCAAAGTGAAATCAGCAATCCTGTAGCGAATAGCAGGAAATTAATGGTAAAAAATAATGGATAAATAGTAGAGCAATAATAGAGCAGTAGAAACCCAAGTCCGGCGACGAAGCGACCACAGATCCCTAAGCCACTGCTCACACGGAGATACTGAAATCGCGAAACGACTGAAATACGCAGCGACTCGGAGACCCAGCACGTGTTTTTAGACGTGCAAGCTCAGAAGGGTTGATTTCATACGAGATTCCATATGGGGTAAATACGAGATGAGATGCCAGATTAATATCATTTTCGCCGATGACAAGGTCCCAGCAGTTCCGCAAAGAGAAAGAGCTTTTAACACCATTCCAGTCAATTCCAAATAGTATTTTTCTTTGTCAGGTAATTTTGTAATTTTAGGAGTAGTAAGTTCATAAAAATTGTGTAATGGTCAGTAACTGAGGTACGGATCACAGCAGTTGGCACTTCAATGGTAGGAGGTAATTTGGCAAAGTAGTGTCGATGCATGTGTTACCAACTGGTCTAGTTACCTTGTCGGCTTGTCCATACATGCAACAAGTCCCGCTTCTTTCAGCACATCCAAAAATCTTTCTTCTTGCAATTCAAATAAAAGATTCAATCAAAATATAAAACATGTCATTAAAATCCCTAAAAGATTGTTTCATTATAAAAACAAATGTCAATAATTTGATTGGAAATAAATCAATTAAAAAGGAGAAAAATAATTCAGACATGAATCATTGATGAAGAGATAAATGTTTCTGAAGAGCAATGAATGTAATATTGTAATGCTGTCGCCAGTCCAAGAAACTATGAAAACATGATCACCAATCTTGGTTTACAGAGCATTTATAATTCTACAATAACAATATTAAAATTATTTACTATGAATAAAATTTAAAAAATCTATAAGATACATGCGTTAGAAACGTACATGAGGGTGAGTGAGTACCGGCCAAAGTTTATGCAGCAATGTATCAAGCATTTATTTTTTGAATAATGCATCACTCTAGCCAAAGGACCTTGTAAGTCATTTCACATTGGCTAGGGATAAGGTATGATAAAATATTTAATAATAATACTTTATAATTTACTCATAATATTTTTTCAAAGTATTAGAAGTATTACTTCTAATTTAGAAGTTACAACAGAAACATTGATAATCTATTGGTAGGACTCAACTCTTCAAATTGTGAAATAGATATTATTGTTCTTTCTGTGACTTGGCTGAATGGAGATTATATTAAGCAGCTGGATGGCTATCCAACCTTTCAGACGGAAAATAAGCGTAATAGGAACGATGGAGTGCTTGTTTTTATTAATAATTCATTATCAGCAGCTAGTCGTAGTTTGAATATTGGGGAGATTAATGCTGTAGAAATAAATTTCCAAAAAGAAAGAAAAAATTCTGTTTGTTGGCTGTTTATCGAACTCATGACTCTAATTTACTGAATTTCATTGATAATCTCAGCCACTATTACAATAATAACATTAATAGAGCGAAAAAAAACATAATGATAGGAGTTGGGAGACATAAAAATAAGCATATTATTAAACCATTACCTGCAAACTGATCTATATTTGGATGTTCTTTACGAAAATGGGTTTATCAACTTTATTGACAAACTAACAAGACAACATAGAGATAGCAGATAGCTTTTCATAGATTTTGACAAGCAAAATTGAGGGGAAAATATTCTAATAGACTAATATTACATGAAATTCATTTTTCACAGCATGTTTGCAAACCGCTTCCATCATTCCGTTTTCTTCTCTCTCACACTCTCTCTCTCTCTCTCTATCTATCTATCTATCTCTCTCTCTCTTCCTTCATCTTCTATTTTTCTCTCTGTCCACTGCTTTATTTCCATATTCATTTTTGTTCCATTGTTTTTTTTTTTATTTTAGCAACTCATACCTGTGCACAGGATTGTACCTTGCAGGTATAATGGTTTCTTCAAAAAGTTTTAAATTATTTTGTTTGTACGGTATATGTCAAAGAAAAATCTGAATAAATTTTTGTTTTTTCATTTACTTTGATTAATTATATGTTTCTAAAAAATGCTGACATTACCAGGATTAAGTCAGCTATTATCTTTATTGCTCCACTCTTTGATTGCATATTTGATTGCTCCACTTTTCTTGAGTTGACGTGCCATTCCTAGAAGCTTCCTCCTTGTAGACGTGAGGCTGCGATTGATGTAAATCGGGCCCTAACCCTCAAGGCCCCGAACCTGCTGCCTCCTGAGGATTCCAGAATTCCTTCTTCGCTCCATCAACTCGTCCGCATCTTGACCCCTCACAAATTTGACAATGATCGCCGCGGGCGGTGGCGGTGTCCCGTTTTTGGCATTAGGCCTCCGTTTCTTAGTTTCCAGGCGATGACAGGCATCCACCATAGCTGAAGTTACATTGAAGCCCACTGCTTCGTCCCACCTCAGCTAACTTCTCGAGCACATTTTCCTCGGCTTTCTCTGGGATACCTTGAGTACTTCGTGAGTACTGCTCCTGGTCATCAAGACGCTCCTCTGTGGTTTGCAGTTGCTTCCTCATAAGGTCAACCTCAACCTTGCTGCCGATCTATGATCTCACTCTGCCTGCTTATAATACTACTTAGTTCATCTTGTTTTTCCTGGCCTACTCGAACGATATTTTTCAGTTCCTCCAAGCTAGCAAAAAGTTTATAGTATATAGACTATACATATAGGTAAAAGTATACAGGCTATACATATCGTATTTCTCCCATGTCAAGCTCTCATCAAGTTTTCGTTGTGTGAATCCGATACACTTTTCAATATTATTCAGTAGGCCTACTATCCTTTCATTGATTCTTCTTTCATTCTTTACTTAATTTTCAACTACAGATCTTACTATTTTTTTAATTTCAATTTTTGAAATTTAGCTTTTTCTAAATTTAACTATTGATAATTGGAAATTCAATTATTGAACTTTTAAAGAAATTACTATTCTTTTCTTTCCAATTTTTGAAGTTCAGTTTTTGTTGTCAGCTCACTTTCTTTTATTGCATTATTAGCTATTGATTAAAGTACAGACTCCCATCCACACAGAGGCTTCGGCCTTCGTGGATGAGTCGCATGACTAATTTATTATTCCACAAGTTAGCTATACTTAGATAGGTTTGTATTGTTTATATTTATATTATTTAATATCTGATATCTATGCTTTTTTTTTTGTTATGTTCGAATTGGTGAATGATATTTTTCTTTTTGTAAAATTTTTCATGCAATAAAGAAATTTCAATTTAAAAAGTTATTTAATATAATACTTCAATAATCTGTTTCAATAAACAATTCTTATTAAAGTACAAATAATTCAATGCATTTTGTAGGTGAAGTGAAATATTTTAAATCATTTGAATTTATTTATTTTATCATTCATGAATACTAAAAAGCTATGAATAAAGTTAATGCGTTTTCTAAAAACGAAAATGCAGATCTCTTTGTTGGAGAGTCTGAAACTCTATTCATTTTTATTAGCTATAAGATTTTTCCCGCTATCAGTTGTGAGGAATTTTTCATTTGCTTCATTATCTCACGTCATTGTATATTTCAAATCATTTGATATAGCTTATCCAATTCTATGAAACCTTTTCCTTTTTCAAGATACAGTATGCTAATTTCGAAGTAAGAACTAGTTTGGTCGCTTTTTCCCCACTCACATTCCTTTCTCTGCTCTTCTTAATTCTCCTATAGCCTAATATTCTTCTTTTAACATTCTTTCTTTACAGCCATTATACACTATACCTCTTTCACTTGTTTTCTCTTCCTTTCAAGACGAATTATTGTTAGGCATTTCCTCAGCACAATCGATCAAATATTTTGAGATTTCTCACTCATTCACTCTCTCTTGCTTTTCTCCCACTCAATCCTTATTCTCTCTCGCTCCCTCACTCACGCTCTCTCCCCTTCCCATTCCTTATTCTATTTCTAATATCTGTCTCATAAGATGACCTGTTGAACAATATGTAACAACTACAAAATCATTCTCATCATGAATACCTGTCATTACAGAAATATTCTGTAGTCCTACAGAACTAACTTCTGTATTTTGCTTTTTATTAAACAGTCCATGAAAATCATGATTCTCGTCAAATTTCATCTAATCAGATTCACATTATCACATTGAATCTTTCACAGGCTTATGCATCGCCCACAGTAATATATACTGTATTAATTATTAGAAAGAACGAAATACTGGACACTTACTGTTCAACTGTAAAAACACCTTTATCATATTGACCCTTTGACTCATTCACTCTCTCTTTACTGGTCAAGTGTGAAGAATGGACGAATCGTTGTCCAAACTTCGCCATTTCATGTGATTGCACCGCTTAGATTGTCATTACTGTAGTTAATATCATTAATATCATACAAATGAGATCATTGTACATAATTCTTTGCACTATAAAAATAGTATTTTCTGAGTTCACTCCTGTATATATCTATGTGATGCTAATAATTTTGTTTTAAACTATTCATATGCAAATTTATAAATTTACATGAATAAAGAAATATAATCTAATCTAATCTAATCTTGCTTTTCTCCCACTCAATCCTTCTTCTCTCTCGCTCCCTCACTCCCTCTTTCTCAAGTGCTCTTTTTTATTAATATCTCCCTTTATTATCAAATTTCATAAAGATTCAAAGTTTTTGATAGGATCAGCTTACAAGTCATTTAAAAAAAGTATTATTTTGTATGACTTGTTTCTCTATAGCATTGTATTAAAGCTGGAAATTCTTTATTAATAATAATAATAATAATAATAATAACAATTCTTTATTTAATTCAAAGAAGATAAAGTTATTTTTTATCTGATGATAAATAATTATTATGATGTTGAAGATCCATCTTGTTTCCACTAATATGTAATATAAACTTAATAAAACAACTTTTGAATGGAAATTAACTCACGTTATGGCGTGACGGCCGTTTCGCTCTGTTGTCTAGAGCATCGTCAGACGTGAGTGTACTGTGGGTCGTCTGACGATGCTCTAGACAACAGAGCGAAACGGCCGTCACGCCATAACGTGAGTTAATTTCCATTCAAAAGTTGTTTTATTAAGTTTATATTAAATAATTATTATTATTCATTTATTTTCCAATAGATGAGAGTTGATAAAATTTGTAGAATAGTATGATTCTTATTCGACCTCCAATAGATTATTAGATACAAATATCAACAGCTGACATAGCCTACTAATAGTTTTCTGTAATGGAAGTTAAGCTTCAGTAGGCCATATATTATCTGGTGAGTCAACTTTTTAATGGTAGAATAGGGAGTCGTATTGCCGACCTGTAAGAAGGTCTATCAACTTCATGTTAAAGCTAAAGCTATATCAGGTAAGTACTTCTCAATGAGCTAGCTAACCATTTAATGTAAATTAATGATGTAGTAAAGAGTAGCTTCTGAAATCGATGTCAAGTTAAATATTCATGAAATCTCTCAACGTCTGGACTGAATACGATACCCAGAGCTTATGATTCTTGCATTAATTTGGGCATATCGATGTATAGCAAGGTTATTTACGATCGATGTTTTTTAAAAGACATTAATTATTCATCAGTTGATTAAAGTTTCAAGCAGTATTTGTCATAAATATTGTCGATATCTCATAGTCTTTAGCAAACCAGCTGTAGTCCTTTGAATAAAAATTAATCAAAATTTTTTTATTATGAAAATTCGTATAAATTCTACTATGAAAAACCTAATAAGAGTGAAAACACGAAGAATGGAAAAAATATAAGTCAATCTTAGTTCTCATAGTATTCAGTATTAAGTTAGAGAGTCTTAGTTTTTTGTGGGGGGAGGGGGTAAAAGTTGAGTTAGGATCAGTTGCATTTCCAGTTTTTGACGCAAATTTTCGAATTGAGGACTTTTCAAAAATCACCAAAAGTAGAGCTGTAAGTAGTCTCTCTTTATCCTGCAGGATCTATTTGATTGAAAAAGACCTTTTTCGGAAGGGTTATGATTTCATGACAATTAATGATGATAGTGAAGGGAGGTAGACTAAATAAAAAAAATCAGTTGGGCTATGAATGTAAGGTGAGGATATTTTCATATTGTATGGCCTGTTTTATCTTTCAAATTGCTCAAGTGTTATAAAGTTTGATAGAGGGAATGAGAGAATTTAAATTGAGATTGCTGGGTGAGTTAATTTTGTATGAAATGTTTTTCATAACTCTCTACCCCCCTAATTGTCTTATCCCACTCCTCTTCTCTATCATTAGTGAATTTACAAAGCTTCAAAATTGAGTTATTCTCTTTAAAACAATTGTTTGTTGAGATTACCTATCTTTTGATCTCATATACCGCCTCAGTAAATTAGGTGTAAGCAGTATGTTCAAGTTGTTCTGTGAACAGTAGACCTCACGTCCAAGAATAAGGGGGCTTGCACAGAGGAACATACTCGATGTACTCTATGATAAACACATCAAAAAATTTAACACAATCATCACATTCAAAGAAATTTTTCCAGATCTAACAGAGTTTATTGGACACCTTTGCCTGAGGCGAACACAAGAGCCGGAGAAAAACCACTTGAAAAATGTAGGGGAGAGGGTTTACAAAAAAAAAAAAAGGTTTCTCATGTCCAGTAGAAGTGATACAGTAAAAATGCCCGTCTTCTGCTATTATTCCTAGTATTGCTTGAGAAATGCTATTTAGTGTTCTACTTTCTGCAGCAGGATGGGGAGAGACACGCAGAGAAAAAGGAGATGCACGATATATTTCTAAGATGCATTCTCTTTTGAGATACAGCACACATACACGCATAACTCACATACGATACAGTGTATATCATGTGTCAAGCTCGGTACAAAACCCCAAAAATATAACATTGAATTGATATCGACTATCAAAAACAATTTATTCCACGATCTGGATTAGTGATGTGACGCAAGACGAATTTTTAAGGAACACAGATTAATTGGTCTCAACTCTTGATTCAATTTGCGTAGTCTATTTCATGTCTGTATTCTACAAAAAGTCGCTCTGTAGAACATCACCAAGGTTCATTTTTATTTTTCATCCAGCCAATCTTCTGTATGACTATATTTTTCCAGACAACTTATTGCTGAAGTCAGATTAGAATTCATATATATGATGAATGAATTCATGGGACAATGTTAATTAAATTTGAAATCAATATTTTGAGTAAGGCACGGTCTGTTTCATGGGAAAGCAAGTCCAAGTTATATGGAACGATTGTGTTGCCAACAGCAACATACAGTGCAGAAGTGTGGGGCTTGAGCTGTTTAAAACACATTGAGAAGGCACAGCTTCACTTTTTTAAACGAGTTCTCCTCATCAATAAACGAACAGCAAGTTGGATAGTTCGGCTAGAGACTGGCAGGCTTAAAATGTCAAATTACATCTTCTATAGAAATTTAACGTGGCTAATTAAGATACTGGAAATGCCGAATCACAGATATCCAAAAATATGTTTCAAAAAATAGCTACAGTTACATAACCATTATCATGAGATTGATTCAGGAAAAAACCTCTATAACTGGATTCAAAAATTGAAAGAGCAATTTGCTGCTGCTTCGGTTAAAATTAATTTTTTTAGAACAAGATGAGGTTAACCGCAAATCTGAAAAGTGGAAAGTGGGAGATAATCTCTCAGCATGGTATAGCTCACTATGAGGCTGATAAACAAAGAGCAATCAACTCGGTTCCAAGCCCCAGGCACCTGACATCCGTGCTTCAGTCTGGGAGAACAACTATATCTGGAGGTTCCATTTGCATGGGTGAGATGTAACCTATCCCATGTATACAGATTCAAGTACATGAGAAATATAGTCGATACAGAGGACAAAGGGACTCAGCTGCGCCTGGCTTCAAACTACGGCGTGTATCTATTTATAGGGAAAAAGGGTACATCCATAGGGTACATTCCACACAACATTGCCCGCTTTGTAATGTCGGAGAGGAGGAAAACATAAAGCATTTCTTATTGACCTGTCCAATGTATACAGATGTATAAGTATACGTGATGAATATAGTCAATAGAGAGGACAAAGTCATTGCACTTATGTCGAATGTAAATGTTCCAAAAGCAATGTCCTTATATAATTAATTATACTATGAATGCCATCAAAATTAGAACTTTTATAATTGAAACAACAGGTTAGCTGATTAAAATTTTTACGCTTTTATTTGAACTAGTCGGTCTATCAGTCAGTCTTTCATGTACTAATTTGTTAGTTGTTATAATACAGAAATAATAGTGTAGAGATGAGATTCGGTTAATTAAATTACAAATAATTACTTATTGTTATCATATTTGTTACTGTTATAACTTTTATTTGAACTAGTCAGTGTATCAGTGAGTCTTTCAAGTACTATTTTGTTAATTTCTGTGATATAGAGATAATAATGAAGAGTTAAGAGTAGGTTAAATTTGTAATATTACTTATTATTGTTATCATATTTATTACTGTTAAAACTCTTATTTGAATTAGTCAGTCTATCAACCAGTCTTTCAAATACTATTTTGCTAATAGCTGTAATATAGAAATAATAATGACTTTCTTAGTAATGGCAAAGGTGATATTGTGGAAGGTATCCATAATGAATAATAAGACGAAATTGTCACAACCACATTTATTAAAACTTCGAGAAACTAGTTTCGGTTGTTACACCATTATCAATCTAAATCATACGGAGTTTCTAGTTTCTCGAAGTTTTAATAAATGTGGTTGTGACAATTTCGTCTTATTATTCAAAATAATAATGAAGCGTTGAGAGTACGTTTTATTTTTCATATCACTTATTATTGTTATAATATTTATTAAATTATTACTGTTATAATTTGTTATTGTTTATTTGTTCTTTTACTCCAAAGAGATGAATTTATAGTTATGCTTGGTCATTGAATTCTTGTTGGAGATCTTGTTTTTTTACCATTCATTTACCTTGCATGTTGTCATTGTTAGCATGATTATATTAAGCATTATAAGCAACTCTTTGTATAAGCGAACGCTTCAAACAAATAAATTATTTATTTTTTTATTTTTATTATTATTATTACGGTATTATTATTATTATTATTATTATTATTATTATTATTGTATTTTTATGCAAGCACTTATGAGCTTGTTCGCATATGGAAGTAAAATCAGGATACTTTAGAGGCTACAAACTTAAAAAAACATCAGATGATATTATATTTTAGTGTTTACATTTCATATAATTATATTATTGTATAAATGATGCATTAGTTATAAGTATAGAATAATAAATAAGAAAAATGTAGGAAAAATCTATAAGTAACAATATAGTGAACAAAAGAAACTCTAAGTAGACAACAATGAAAAGCATTCATTATATTGATAAGAGCATGTAGATTGCTCTGATAATATTGAAATAGGGCTCACCTGATTCCATGCACTGAACGTTCGGTAGAAGTATTTGCTGCGGAAAGCAAAGAACAAAAATTTAGTGATGCTATGCAGAAAGAAGAGAACAGTGATGGTGCCAGCAGCCATCTGATCAGCATCATATGTACTGAAGCAGAGAAATACGAATATAAAGATGAACTGTAGTAGAACAAGGAAAGTTGTGAGTGAGCAATACAGCTTTCTGATGAGCACCATAACACTCTCGTTGTTCTCATGATACTCGAGTAGCCAATGGCCAGTCAGCTGCATCAGCCTGATGTGCGGCCATAGATCACCAATCAGTCCATGCTTTCGCACCTTCTCCATCTTGGATTGCCTGTCAACAAATATTGAACAGTTAATTTGAGCCATGATCCAGGAGTAGGATTTATCAGATTTTCTAACAGAATTTTCAGAATAGAGAGAGCTATATCTTCATTGATGAAGATATGAAGGAACTGCGACACATACAAAGAAATGTCACATTTGCTGATAAAGATATGAGGAGATGGCGATACACATGGAAAAAAATCTGTTGCATGTTTTGTAAAAGATCTGCTCTTCAAAAACCCATGCGGTTCCTGTGACACGCATATAAATTAGTAAGTTTCACGAATTAACTTTTTCAAATTCATACTTTTACTGTAGTTGCTTTGTTCAGTTTCCAGAGTTCAAATAGTCCAAGTTGAAATTGACTATCACTTCCATTATTATATCTATAATTTTTTTGTTGACATTCCATACCTCTACCAAATCATATATTTAGTTTACATGCATAAATCACAAGTATCGATGGGTTTGTCAGCTTCATGATAAACACCTGCTCTGTTGCCTAATGCAATAATATTTTCCTGGATTTCTTGTTCCATGACGAACTGCGTTGTTAATATTAACTTTTCAAGTGAATTCAACGACTTGCAGTCAAATTTGACTGCAAGTCGTTGAATTCGCTTGAAAAGTTAATAATAATATTTTATCATTCTTGCAATAGAGTATGAATTAATATTTTTCTTCGGTTGGGGGTGAGCCTTTGTGGAGTGAGAATCTCGGTTTGACCGCATATCTATCTGACTGCTCTGTTATTTTTTTTTTTTTTTTTTTTTTTTGATTGAGTGAAAACTTGAAATCTGTCACTACAAAACAAAGCGCTGTTGTGGAAAACCCGATATAAGTTCATATTTTTGTTTTGATTGTACAAATGCTAAAACATTTTGTCAAAATCTTTGCATTAATCATCAATGGAAACTATTTCATTTTGCAAAAGACTGGCATAAATATATTGACAGAGACAAAGTGATCAGTGCTGGTTTTAACTCCCATCCATGTACTTCATACTTCATATGAAGAGAATAAGCTTGGAAAACAAGCAGAACACTGGATTTTGATTGTTCTGGATAGTTGTAATTTGACT
This sequence comes from Conomelus anceps, assembly GCA_948455865.1. NCBI lineage: Eukaryota > Metazoa > Arthropoda > Insecta > Hemiptera > Delphacidae > Conomelus > Conomelus anceps. The sequence continues at coordinate 52,500,360 of OX418222.1, forward strand.
ACAGAAATGAAACAAAATTTTGAATGTTGTGCTGTGACTAAAAAATGTGTGCACAAAAGAAATGATCAAGAAATCGTTTAATAAATGACCGCAATTGTTACAGAAAATTGATAAAATGGTAGAACCTGGTTTGTATTGTGACAAGGAGCCAAAGGGAGTTTCTAGAAGGCACTGGAGAAAAAGGAGAAAGTGGGTATTCTTGGAAGAGGGGGTTGTGTTTGGCCTTTCATTCATGGATTGTTATGGAAGGGTGAAGAACGTTCTAGAACAATAGGACCTTGGTGTGAACTGGTGTGAACGAGTTGGTCAGTTTTTGAAGATTAAACTGTGTGTGACCTCCGTGAGTGTACATCGTCTGTATCGGTATAGAGGCAGTGGTGTTTTGTGTAATAAGAAGCTAGTGTTTATTTTCCATGTGTTGTGAGTTTATAAGTGAGTTGTGAGTTCATTTGAAGACTCTCAATCATCGCTGAGTGAAGTTCTGTCTCTGTAGTTTTGCAGGCGGACTGTCACTAGGGTGAAAGGTAAATCAATTATAATTCATTCTATAAGGCTACTTTGAAAAGAGAACTGTTAACTGACAAAATTTGATTAATAGTAGTGCTAAGAGTTCTGTAATTGTGTAAGAGAACTGTTAACTGTTGAGATTTGATAGTTAGTAGTGTTGAAAGATTTGTAATTGTTATTAGAATTGTAATTTCAAGTGGATTATTAGAGAAGTTTTCATTGTAGATTATTTGAGTTTGTTGATCAATTGATTATAATAACTGGTAATTTATTTAGTTGTGTTAAAGTAGAGTTCTTTATTTGTAAACTTTTTCCATAGTAATTATCTGATTCGGGTTAGTTGTGATTTATTGGTGTTATTTAATAAATTTCAGTCTCATTTTGTAGTAGCTGTTTTTATTACAAATAAATCCCAGAACCCATGGGGGAAAATTGTCACAGTATTATACAGAATTTCAAAATGATGTTCAATGCATAAATTGTAAAGCTATTCTTTGCAATTGGGAATCTGATGATGATCCGATTTCTGTTCACTCTGTAGAGAATCACCTCATTCTGAAGTAGTTGAAATCATTTTGAAAAACAAAAAATATACATTACAAAAACAATGAAAACTTTTGAATAAAACAATTATTATAACAAAAACCTCTTCTCCTCAGAGACATCATGGAAGATGAATGAGAAAGAAAATATCGCTAATTACTCGACTATGCAGACAAATATTTGAGTAGAAAACATAAATATTTTAATGACTGAGCAGATGGCCATTTCGGACCGCTTGATGGGTCCATCACCGGTGCTGACTAGATAATAATTGGTTGTTGGTTCTTGTAGTGGTGGGCTGGCTTTTATTTTTTTAAAAAGAAGTCAAATAGCGTGTGAGATCTGAAATTTGTTGCTCGTTTAATATATTGTTTATTGTTTTTTGTGTGTTTGTAATCTTCATATAGTTCTATAGTACTGGTATTTAATTCATGACTTTTATTTTCAGAATCTCTAGATTTGAGAGGATGTTGGTGAATGAGTAATTTTCGTTGATGAGGTGATTAGCAAATGATTATTCAGTATTGTTTTTTATGGCCTGTATGTGTTCTTTGTACTGTATTTTGAATGTCCTTCCTGTCTGACCGATGTAGTATTTGTCACAGTCAGAGAGTTCAGTTTGTAAATGCCTGATACATTATATTTGTCAGTGGAATGAGATGAGGTGAGATTAAATGATAATGAGTGTTTTGTTCTGTTCTTAGTTTTGAATGGAAAATTATGTCCAGTTTTGCAGAGGTAGACAATTCTATTTGAGTGAGAGTTGAAGTAAGTGAGAGTAATGAATTTGTCAGTTTTTATGGGTGGTGGATTGTGTATTTTGATTCTAGTTTTGAATAGTAATCAGTTAATCAAGTCATGGTCATATTCATTAATGTGGGCAAGGTATTTTATTGTATTTAGTTTTTTTTATAGTTGGAGGGTGAGAGTGGGATGGAGTTTAATCTGTAAAGGAATGAATGGAAAGCAGCATGTTTATGTTGCAATGGGTGGTTTGGACAATTTGTGGATTAGGGGGTCAGTCAAAGTTGTTTTTCTGTAACTGTCAAATTCATGTTTCTGGTCATTATTTTTTGTTATAGTCAAGTCAAGGTAATTGATTTTTCTGTTCATATTTGGCTGTAAATTATATGTTCGTTTCTAGTTTATTAGAGTAGGTACAAAAGTGGTCACATTGTCATTTGTTGCCTTTGAAAAAAGGAAGGATTTCATCAATGTACCTGTACCAGTAAATTATTTTTTACGAGAATTTGTTATTGTTTAACATTTGCTTTTTTCCCCAGTGTTGGAGATAAATTTCGGCCATTAAGCTAGAAATGGGTGGTCCCATAGGGAGGCCGGAGATTGACTATAGTATTTGTCACTGAATTGGAATTAATTTTGCTTAGTTATTGTGATAAGAAGTGATGAGATTTCTTAAATTTTGATACTTGGGGATTTTTTATGAGGTGGTTTTTGATTATGCTAATGGTTTTAGTAACCAGGATGCTGGAGTAGAGGTTTGTGATATTGAAGGATGCTAAGGCTGAGTTGTGGGGGATGGGTATGTCTTTGACTCTGGTGATTAAGTCTATGCTGTTTTTAGATGGGTGGAGGTGTTAATTGTTATGTGTTTCCTGAGAGTGTGATCTAGGTGTTCAATGACTACTATTTTGTATGCAGGGGCTTTCTGGTAGTTCGCTATGGGTCGGATGGGTATGTTTGATTTGTGTAGCTTTGGTAGTGCCTGTAGTGTGGGGGTGGATGAATAAATTTGTTTCAAATGTCTCTTTAGTGATGGTGGAATGACATGATTTGTTTATAAGTTGTATTATGATTCGTGGTAAGTCTCAGTTAGGTCAGATTTTAGCTCAAATATTTTGTTTTTTATATAAATTCCAGTGTTTTTCTGTCAATGCCATTGGTATACATGATTAAAGTAGTATTATCGTTAACTTCTTTTACAAATTTCAGGTTGTCTATCAGTCCTTTTTACTTTATTATTTTTTTCAATGAATGTGCCTCGGAATTTGGTGCTATTTTTGGGTCTAGGACAACTTGCCGTGGCCATCTCTTTCAGGGACTGATTTTCCTCTATATTTCGTTGTTACAGCTTTTCAGTGATATCTAGATGCAGCTAATGATTCGACATGATAAATAAATGAATTTTTATTTAACCAATCAAATATACAATACTACTAAACAAAAAACACAACGAAAACATGTGCATCGGTAATGAGGGGATGACGATGATGAGATATGAATGGCCCCACAGTTTCAAGTGAGTTTCGATTCCGAACCGCTAGGAAGTGATTTTGAAAGGAAAAAACACTGAAAAACTAGAAAACTCAATTAAAAAACTAAATGGACTTGAAATTAAAAATATTCAGAATGTAAAAAACAGATAAATGCAAACAATAGAACTAATTTTAAATCTATTTTATATTAATCATTGATGCAATTATTGAATTAATTTGTAACATCTACTTCTTATAAATCAGATCTATTCTTCTGTCTTTGGCTATCACAAATTTGGCTAGCACATCTTCATAGAATGGCAAATTTTCCATCATTTCAATTAATAGTTCTTTTTGAATTGAGATGTTGGCTAATGACGAGTCTCTCTTGGCTGATAGTATTTCTTGAATATGTTTTTATTCTTTTAAGACAGGAAAAGTTTCTTTCAACTGAGACACTAGTGGAATGAATAATTAAAATTAGAGAAAATACTTTTGAGGCTTCAGTGAAAATTTCCTTATTATCATGAAGTTCTTGTAAGACCTCAATTATTGTTGTTTTTGTTATTATTCTCATCATAATATAGAAATATTTTGAAAAAAGACAATTTATTTAGTTGATGAAGCTTTTTATAGTATACAAGAGTTCCTTTCATATCAAACTTAAGCCTCACCTCAACTAATTGATATGGTAATTATAGTAACTAGTGTATAAGATAGTATAATTTATTGTTAATCTGACTTTTCTTATACTCCTTAACTGGAGTTTTCAAGACGTAATCTACAAAAAAAATATCGGCTTACTCCATTTTGAAGGCGTTGTGATTTCGTAAAAACGTGAGGATAGTTCTCTAAAAGATTTTGTAATGCTTCTTTAGGAAAACACAAGTTATACTCCTGAAACCTTTTTAAGTCGACTAGGCAATCAAATTTCATTTTCTCGCATTGAAATCTAACTTTCATTTCCATTAAAATATGATCCATTATTTCAAATAATTATTGCACTCTATATTTTGATTTTATTTGCTCATGGTCGAGAGTGGCTTCTTTTCTTCTCACAGCCAATTCTATTAGTACATAAGCTCTTATAAATACTGAATTGAAAAGTGATCTGTTCGTTTTTCTTGTAGTGTATCACAAGTAATTTTTATTTGCTTAATGCAAAAATTTATGTCGAGATTTTTTTGTAAAACATCATATAAATAGTCAGTGAAACAACAAATTTCATTGAAAACCACGGCCAGAATGTAAACTTGAAACTTATCATATTATTCTAGAAACCTTCAGCAAGCTGAATTGACTTCTAGTCTGATTGTTCATTCGCTACTATAGATTCAAAAACCTCTTTCAACTTCTGAATGATGGAATGATGGGAAAAAAGGCATCCCACTAATGCTTGCGAAAAATATTCTACATTCTGAAATTTTATTAAAACTTTGCTGCAGCACTAAATTAAGACGATGAGCTTGTGGGGCCTTCTTCTGAAGTCCATTCAAATGACCTAACATCACGCTCGCACCATCATAACATTGTCCTACCAATTTTTTTTTTCGCAATTGAATCTATCAAGAACTTCATACAGTTTATTGTACAGCATTTATGCTGTTCTATCACCTAGTTCAACTAGTTCACCGTCTGCATTCACGAATCGAAGAATTAGAGAGGACTGAAAATTGTTTAAAAAAGGTCCCATTTACATTTTCACTTAAACAATGATGGTCCAGAACCCTATCGACGATGGCTCAAAAAAATAGATGAAATTTACTTTGACACATAAAATGGATTTTTAAATGGTTGAAATTTAGTCTGGAAAGATTTTTTTTTTTTGAGGATGAAGCCCACATAGGTCTGAGACCTGTGCGTGGGTAATGAGTTGGATGATGGTGATTGATGAGTTGAACCTACAGTTTTAGGTGGGTTCCGAACCACCGGGAAGTGATTTTACAGCAGAGAACAGTGTCTTTTTTCTGGCCAATCTAATCGGTCACCGTTACAAACAGGACCTACGAAAACGCAGCTTATCTCTATCTGATTGAACAGATACCTACTACGACTCGCGGCTATCACTTCCCTAGGTGATTATAGAGATTATTTTTCAAACCCATTTGGGGAAGTACCCCGCCCGAAACCACCCTTTTAAAAGAAACGGGTCATAGCCTATATTTTATAATAAAACTTTAAAAGACACTTTAAAGTGGAAATTGTGACTCACATTATGGAGTGACGGCCGTTTCACTCTGTTGTCAAGAGCATCGTCAGAATACCCACTGATTTTAGGCATGAGTTTGAGGTTGATGGATGTTGGAAGAGTGGAGGGGTGGGTGGATGAGTAGGCTGGAGGTTTGAAATTGGGATTATTTTGTCAAAAAGAGTATGTGAGAATAAGTTAATTTGATAATTTAAAATTTTGTCAGGTTGCTGCTTTGTGTGTTTATAAATTTCATATTGTTCCAAAACATTGAGTTTCTGGCTTTTGTGAGTGAAGTGTAGTAGTGTGTCTAAATTAATATCAATGTCTGTATAACTGTGGCCTGTGAAGGATCGGGTTTTCCAAGTCATAGAACATAGCAGGGAAAGCCTATCAATCTTCGGCCTACCCCAAAGAACAGTTTATCCCCAATTCTCTATATTAATGTTACAATTTCAAAATTAATAGTGAAAATTGGCCCCCCGCAACCGATTTTCAGGGCCCCTCTCCTCAAAATCATATAAATATCCCCCCTCACCCTTGCCACCCTCACCCTGAAAAACTTTCATATTTTGTGGGCAGTTATCATAATTAATTATGTAAGAACTAAACACCTTTTTATCTATTAATTCCTTGTTAACACCTCCGCTCCTTTCCCCAGAAGTGGTATTCTCTCAGAATTCGCCTCGTTTGCAGAAATGGACACAGGTTCAATTTTCAATAAAAAGGCACTTTATCCGACGAAATTAGGCCGACTAAGTCAGGAAAAGAGAAAAAAATAAAAGAAATTTATTCTTAAGAGGTGCAAGAGAGAAAACGGAAACTACTTAGGATACTTGATCCTTTTATAAGAAAAAAATTCATCTGCATTGGGCGAAGTGACTTAATCGAACCAAAACTATTATTTATATACTTATGCAATAATCACGCAATTTATCCGATATTCCTTCTGAACATTGTTTAAAAATGTACAAGTCGATAAAAAATAGAAATAACTAAAACATGAAAATATGACATCACAATACCATAAACACATGTTGTAAAAAAGAAAAGAAATGAAGAAAATGGCACTCCAAATAATAAAACTCACGATCATGAACTCAAAACATATGCTTTACTCTAAGCCTATTTACCGGACACGTGTACATGCATCTAGCTGGACGATTCAAAAGAGAATGAATTCAATATACTGTACGAAGAAAAATGTTGACTTTGATTTCTTCTGACACACTTCCCATTTCTTCGTATATGCTAATCAGCGAACACATAAGACCAATAGAAGGGGCTTCTTGTCGCCGAGGTGAAGCCACTTGTTACGCGCTCATCCACTACAAAGATGGCGGCGCAGGGTCGACTCACCCAAGTGGCGAGCGCTTGAGAAGCCAGTTTTTGCTATTTATTCCAAATTTACATCAAATTTACAATTTTTCACAATTTAAATAAAATAAATGTTAGCACTGAAATCCAAGTACGCTAATCAGATCATCAGTTTCATATTATTCTATTTTGATTGTATTGTCCAAATAGCCTATATTGGAATAAATTATTTTAAGATATTATCCTATGTTTTTTTTAAAGAAGGCTACAATGTTTTCATATAATTTTAGAGTCTTATATAAATTCAATTTCAAATTTGATTGAATTGGGGCTTACTCTTTGATTCAATACTAATTGAGAGAATCAACTCTTGCATCATTAGTTAGGTCAATAATTTGTTGAATCAAGCTGTTTTTCTTTGAATTAACTTGCAATTTTTTAAACTGCTAAATTTCAAACATCATAATTAGTAAATACTAATTGTGTCTATCTGATTATTTATTCCAATGTAGGCTATTTGGACAATAAAATCATAATAGAATAATATGAAATTGAAAGGTGATGATTTGATTAGCCTACTTGGATTTCAGTGTTACCATTTTATTAGGAAAATATTAGATAGAATCCCGATTCAGATAGTTTACGGATCGTAGGATATTATGCAGTTATGTTTATAGATAGGTGATCATATCTTAGTTATTTTAGTATATTTACTCAATCTTCTTGTAATGCAATGCCTCTAAGTTTTAAATTGAAATGTAGGTCCACAAATTGAATACACTGTTCCTGTGATCATGTTTTATGTAAAACCTACCATTTTAATTCAGGATTCTGATTGAACTCATTGTATATTGTTTAGCCTATCCCATGTTAGGGATAGGCCAAGGTTAATCTTGTTTTATGTCTTATTATTAATTCCTAGGTTGATCTAAATATAACTTGTTAGGAAACTTGCTTTCAACTTAGAAAAATATGTATTGCCTATATGCTATTAGGCCTTCAAATTTTAAATGTTAATGTAATTTTGAGTATAAATAAGTCATGTTCTAGACGTTTCAATTGGCCTATCTTGAATGGAACATTAATTCTTGTTATGTCTTCTGCAATATCAATTATTGTGTATAATTTAATAGTGCTAATAAATGAATAGCTAATTCAATACTGCCTTTTTTTTGTGTTATATATTTTGTGCTCAGTGTCTTCGCGAGTGCTTGAAGATTACTCTTTTTTTATCAACCCAAAGTTGGTTTGGTTGGCGCCCATATGGAAATTATTTCATTCTGGATAGCGAAAGAACGGCCTTTGCAATAGGCTATTACGTATTAGACAAATTGAGTAAATTTTCAACTTTATGTAGTCATTGATTTATATGATTCAATTTAGATACATGACTTTAAAGATGAATTTTTATTTAATAATGTCATTGTTCTAATAAACATTTTCCTATTTGGATTGTGTTCATTTGCGTTCATAACGGAGAAATTTAAAAGTTGGACTAATTTAATCAATAATTTACTAAAAACAATCTAACTATAATATTATTACATTACAATAATAAATCTTCAAGGAAGTATTGAATCAAACACAAGAAATAAGCGAATAATTGGCTTTGTGGTCCCGGATGCGCAACCCGGCTGACGACGGCACGCCATCCCGATCGCGTTTCAACGTTGCACTTAAACCTAACATTGTATCCAAAGTATAAGTCGAACATTAAAATAAAAATCATGAAAAAATCATTCCGTTATTTCTCTACAACTTTCTCGCTTTTTGATCACATCTCTACCCAAAAGATGAAAATTTTGGTAGCCGACTCACTTTTTCATGTCATGGTTTGAAACTCAGACAAAAAATATAACTTTAAACAACTAATTAAAATATATAGAGGTAACCATTAACTTTTATAATGTCACTGTTATCGTCAGAAACTAATTGTCTATACTCATGCCAAGTTTGAAAGTTATATCTTAATCCTAAGTGAGTTAAACTGCAGTTTATTTGGAGAGCGCGCATTGAAATTTTCTGCTCTTGAAAACACGATTTCGATGGGAAATAATATTAATTTCCTCCATTATTTGCACTGTCGAGACATAGTCGTGTATTCATAATTTATAACAGTTTAGACAAGTTTCTTTGAAGAGTGTCTATATAGTGTTTTGTCCTCGGTATGTCTCCATTCAACTTCCTGCTCCTGAATTCCTTCACTAAAGCTATTTTCGAATTGATAAGGTACCGTAAATAATAAACATTGACCTGACAATATTTAGCCTATTTATTCTTTCTTTCTTCCTTCAGTGTTTGAGTTATCGGTTTCAGTTTTATTTCTTTTGAAAAAATATATAAATTTCAGTTCGGGGATGGGCCATTTCTTGAAAAAATATATTTTCATTCCGGCCCCCCCGCGTCGTCGCGGGGTCTGCGGGGATGTACGTTACGCAACTGGTGTCCAGTGATAATTGGAAATCTACTTATAAGAAAGCAGAAATCGCTCTTTATATATAGTGTGACGCTGGGTTCAATATAATCTTTTTACGCTTAAAACGTAACGAAAACAAAATACTTGGCTTTCTCTCTTAATTTGAAAGGACAACCATCCAACAATATGAAGATGAAAATTCATAGCTGATCTTGTGATTTTATCAATACCAGTACTGAAAATGATGTCAGTGATTTTGTACCTCTGGGGAAGTCTATATCTATGAAATAGCCTACTTAGATGTCGTAGTTGATCAGAATCTCAAATGGACTAGCCAAATTGAACACTTGGCATCTCGTCTAAGAAATTTGATTCATCATTTTTATAAATTCAATAAGATGAGAAACTTGGAAATCATCTGCCTAATTTATCACTTCTATGCAGAATCGCTTTTTCAGTACTGCATTGAAGTGTGGGGTGGTGCTATGAATGTTAACTATTTTAATATCTTATTCCTAGATTAAGAAATTTGATTACACTGTTTTGATTCATTTTTCTTTGACTTTGCTATATTATAACGCTAGTGTCTATTTATGTTGAACTCTATTTTTATAAAGTATACTAAAAAGCATTTTATAGAAAATTGTATCAGCATATCAGCGCACAAGCTTGCTTTGCATGTTTAAATAATTACAAAAAAATGTTATACAGTAATGTTTTAAGTAGAAAAAATTTGTGTATTTATTTATTGTATTTTCGAGTGAAGGATAAATTGAAATTGAATTGAATTTATTCGATGGTGTTTCTTTTATTAGAGATACCCCATTACACTATTTTTTATAATAATAATAATAATCATCATCATCATCATCATCATCATTTTATTTGTTTTCGGGTTAACTGAACAAATGTGTAGAGTTTACATAATAATATAAAGTATAGCACAACGTAGTCAGCAATTGAACAAGCTGACAATTATATGTGAGTAATAAGTAGGCCTATAACGTTAAATAAGTATATTTAAAAAAACATGATAAATTATTAAATACAAAAAACAATAAATAAATTGTAACAAAGCTTACATAGGCTACTACTGAGATAAAGCTAGAGAGGATGGACAATATACAAAATAGAAAGCATTAGCCTAGAACTATCAATAAGACTAGAAAATGTAACAAAACCATGCAAACTAACAACAACTATATGCAGATAACAGTAACAGATAAAAATGAAATGTTCTCTATTATTTCTGTGGTAACCTTTTATTCTACTTATTCATGCTAAAAGGTCAGGCAGTAGCTCTTACATGCATAATATGGTGAAAAGCTCCTACACTATTATTGAGAGGTTGATCAACACCCTCAACATCCCATCCCTACCATGATCCTTGTTATCACTTTTTCAAGAGGAGCGCCCGTATTGTATTGATGTTCATAATTATCATTAATATTTGTCTATTTTATATTCATGGAAAGTATTTATATCTACAGTTGAAAGCATAGTTTGTTGGCTTCTAAACTCTTGTTGATAAATAGTTAAAACTACCTGAAAATGTGTAATTTCAAACTTAAATTTTGAAAATTTTCCGGGGACGGCCCTTGGACCTTACTGTTGGGTGTGGTGTACCCCCAGAATCCCCCTCCCCTCACCAACCGTGCTTTGACCACCCAAACAGAAGGTAAAAATTTCTCATAAATTAAAAATAACTGGGGAATGGTAGTATATTATAATAGTGAAATACAGTGAAATAGTGTCAGTTTTGATAAGATAATATATAATAGATATTATAATAATTGATAAGCATTGTCACTCCAGCTCTCTCCGTTTGGACAGTCAGAAACCGTTTGAAAATTTTGCTTCTAATTCAATTTAAAAAATATATTCCATACATTGATAGTGAACAAGTAAGATTGCATAATTGTTATTTTTATTTGTACTTTATGATAGGCTATATTTTCAAATGTAATTTTAAATGCGTAAAAACCGTGAATATGGATAAAATAAACGGACTTGTATTTCAAGTACAGCCAACTATCGATTTACCGCAATAATGATAAGAAGTGTGATCGCGGATAAAGCAAAAGTGCGGTTAAGCCGAAAAAAGCCGAAAATCGCCTGATGTATTAATGTAATGTACTTTAAAAACTGATACCTGTATGTACAGTGTTACAGTATGCGTACATCTCAATTATCATGCTCGTGAATTACAGTAAACCATCTATCCCATTTTCGCAGAGCAGATAAAAAAAAAATACGCACCCACAAATAAAAGCATTTGCTTGCCCCATGTTGCTTTCTATTCCGTACTTTTTTCCCTTCCTCCAGAAGGCATCGCGCTCAAGCTGCAAAGCGGTTAATCCACCCGCAGTAAATCGAGAGTTGGCTGTATTAAGTATAAAATGTAATTTTTACAGTAACGGTATATGACAGCAAAAGTAACTTGGATGAAGTGTTTTGAGAGGATGAAAAATGCATTTCATTATCATCTATGAAGAACAATGGAATGGTTCAAAACTTTATATCTCTGCACCAAATAAATTTTGGTTATTGCGCAATATTTATGTCCATGAAACTTATTCCATTTCGAGTATTGGACATGATATTGCAACTTATATGGTAGCAAAGGGACTTGATAAGAAGTGATGGATTTAAACTGGTGACTCATAGCTAGCAGCTTGTGACTGATAAGAAGGTGGATTGAAGTTTTAAAGTTTTCATCAAAATGAAAAATGCATAGTCTAACAATATCTGTGAAGAACAGTAAAATGGTTTAACCTTATGCGCCTCTGCACAAAGAACTTATTCAATGTCCATGAAAAGAAATTGCGGTCGTTTACATGATGCTGGCAACAATGACTTGGTTAGGAGTGAAGGATAAAGCGTTTTAAAGAGGATGAAGAATAATGCCTGGCTGGCTTTACCTGTGAAGAGCAGTGAAAGGCCCAAGTCACAGGTCGCGGGTCACAGTGGATATTCGTCCCCTAAGCGATGGTCACTATCACTGTCACAGAAAGTGGACGGTCGTCAAGAAGCATTAAGCATTAATAAGCGCAGACAAGTCGATCGTCGTTTGAATGACGCATTTTCATCCCTTTATTACATGCTTTTTCTATGAACTAGATTCGTTTTGTACTGGCCGGAAACCTACCATCGGTAAACAATCGATTTTTCATGAATAGCATTTGACATACAAACGCTCAAGAACTGGCTTTTAAGCACTGCAGTAGCCAAAAATGCGTTAAGCACGACAACTCGTCCGATTCATTAGCCATCAGGGCTCAATAGAGGTAAATTTTTAGTAATAAAAATAGGCTGCGTTGCTGGTTTGTTGTGTATTGGCAAAGTGTCTGCTCATTTATATTTGTAGACTAACGTACTAGGTTTTTCTAAATACCGTATCAATGCATCTAATGATCTACCGATCACTGCACTAGCTGATTCCTCCCATCAAAATGAAGAAAAACGTTCGTATAAACTTATGAACGGTCCAGAAACCATACGTTTCAGGAATGATTCCATGCCATATAGACGTTCATCATAACATTCCTTCAAAGAAAAAGAAAGAAAGAAATTTGTTTCCAGGAATAAAACAAAGCTTACAAGTTACAACAAATTACACGAAACTATAAAATGACTAAACTTACTGTTGTGGTTATCCATTTTTCGTGAACTGCAGTAGAACTATTCATATGTATTATCTTGCTGTGCAGAACTGACCTTTTTTGAGTCGCGGCGGACACGTTTCGAACTATGTTGTTATTCTTCGGCGCTTGGTTGCAGACTGAGTCTGCAAGATAATACATATGAATATAACTAAACTTACGTAGCTTTACATGAAAAATAGATATTTTACTGTAAAAAGAAAGCAATCCCAACAGATTTTAAAAAAAATTCAATTAATGGGATTACTTCACTAATAAAAAAACCATAGCACACCACTTGAATAGTACATAAACATAGACTCGCACCTAGTATTTGAAAAATATATTTATAAATGAATAGATATTCTAGTATATCAATTTAGGAGAAAAAAATCTGGATCATACATCACAACATATAAACGGAAAAAATAAAAAAAAACTTACTCATTCAAAGAAAATGAAAATTACGGTACAGTCTTATTTACGTACATTAAAGGTCCCAATATATATAGGTCCCATATATACATCACATATTAAGTGATATCCCATTAAGGAAGTGATAGCCGCGAGCCGTAGCAGGTATCTGTTCAATCAGATAGATAAGCTGCGTTCTCGTAGGTCCTGTTTGTAACGGTGACCGATTAGATTGGCCAGCAAAAGACACTGTTCTCTGCTGAAAATCACTTCCCGGTGGTTCGGAACCCACCTAAAACTGTAGGTCCAACTCATAAATCACCATCATCCAACTCATTACCCACGCACAGGTTTCGAACCTATGTGGGATTCATCCTCCAGAAAAAAAAAGATAAAAAAAAATTAGGTCCCAAAATACGTACAAATAAAATTCACTATCACATGGTTAAATAAAAAACATTTTGAAAATGGAAATCCTTTGAAAAACATGATTACAACCAAATAAAAATAAATAATTACTCAGGCATGAACTAATCCGGTATTGCTTGAGAGCAGGCATGCCTAAAACACACCAGTGACATGACAACGTCCACATCATCTGCCACAGAATTGAAAAGTACAACTGAGGATATTAAATGGGAACCCACATGTTAAGCGGTGCGTACAATCCAGGGTGCACAAGTCCATTGGCGCGACCCCCATGAGCAGGCATAGGCCTATACCAGTCTATTGAAGACAGTGTTGGGTCATCAATACGGCCAGTCAAACCCCATGTAAAAATGAAAGCTTTATGATTTTCCGACGTTTTTCTATCAGTTCAATGTAACTGACAATTTAACAAACTGACAAATATACAGAAACAGAATTTGCTAATTTCGAATTCCTCAAAGTGCTATTAATTTATAATGAAGAGTTCCGCAATGGCGGATATTGACAACAGGATTGAATAGCTGATGGAAATCCTTGAATCCTACTGTACAAAAATATCAGTCATCACCGGGAATCGAACCGCGGACCTCCCAATTGCCGTTCGGGTGCCTTAACCACTGAACTATAGTGATACTTCTGCACAGCAGCACTAATTTTAAACTCATTTGAGGAATTCAAAATTAATGAATTCTGTTTCTGTATATTTGTCAGTTACTTCAAACTAACTTGTGAGATACAAGCAGATATGGCCAAGTTCAAAATGAGTGCTGCTGTGCAGAAGGTTCACTATAATCTAGTGGTTGAGGCCCCCAATCAGCAATTGGGAGGTCCGTGGTTCATATAAATATCACTATTTGATATATTCCCAGTCACCAATGTAATTGATAGATTAGCCATCTCATCAGTCATCAATTCAATTGTTAGATTTTCCATCTCATCAGTCAGCAATGTAATTAATTGATAGATTAGTCCAACCAAGATCTCATCAGTATCCAATTTAATGAATTAGTCACCTTATCACTCACCAATAATATATGTACCCCAACATTTACTTCATATATCCATATTTGCTATATCCTCAGAAACCAATTATATTAATAGATTAGTCATCTTGTCAGTCACCAATTCTATATATAGATTTATCATTTCATCAGTTACCAATTCAATGAACAGAATAGGAAGCATGTGGAGATTTGTGTTGAACTGTTTAGGTTATAAGTGGAATCATATTGTTGCATTGTTGTGATTATTATAGCTGGGAGTGTGATTGTATTCCAAGGTTTAATTTGCATGCTAATTGAAACAACTTTTCTAAATTTCAAGAAATAGTGTGAATGGTAAGTTTGTAATATTTATTTTATTTAAAAAATTGTGGTCTATGAATAGAAAAATGTACTTTTTTGAATAGATCATATATTTAATATAGATGTAACTATTGAATAATCTACATAATACATAAATCTTTTTGATTGACAATACTTGAATACAATACTTGGGCACAAGCCAAATTTCCTCACTTGTACCCCAGTTTCTTATTCAATCTTTCTTTATGCTAATTTTATCTTACCAAACAGGAATGCACTAGAGCCGAAAGAGCAAATATTCTATAGTAACTTCCTAGTCTTCAAGTAACTTTATACCCAGTTAATTATAATTATTTACATAAACGCTATTATTATAATATAACAAATAAAAATTATATATTCAATAATAAAATAATTAG
The DNA here is from genome assembly GCA_948455865.1 of Conomelus anceps. Lineage (NCBI taxonomy): Eukaryota > Metazoa > Arthropoda > Insecta > Hemiptera > Delphacidae > Conomelus > Conomelus anceps. The sequence goes on from OX418222.1 coordinate 52,515,754, forward strand.
CATGCTGTTTTTATATTTAGTCAATTTAATTTCTTTGTGCAATATGATATTTCTTGTGCAATAGTTCAATTTCATTTCTTTGTGCAATAGTTCAATTTCATTTCTTTGTGCAATAGGATATCATCTCATAAACAAATTATTGATATTGACAATGCATTTGTGTCAGCTATCGACAACAGTAATACATGTTCATCAAGGATGTGGGGTACTAGCATTGAACCGACCAAAACACCATCCAAACACTATTTGGCAATTAAAACTGTCCAAAAAATAATAGAGCATGTATTAAAAGGGTCTAGAATTGGAATAATAACAAAGAAGCCTGGAGCAATAATATTATTTTATTGACGAACCAGTCGTACAACAGTAAAATAAAGATTTCTTCAACACACAATTATAGATTCAATATAATAAAATATTCTTTAATTTACATCAATATAAACTAGTCATATTTTATATTCATATAACTATAATGCTTATAATTATTTAGACACCCATTTCATTGACATAAATGCCATTTTTATAACAATAGAATATATTACTGTATAACTTTTGAGTAAAAAAAATCTCTTAGATAGAAATAATGAACAGAATGAAAAGTAAAGTAATAAACAAACATTAAAATTAGTAAGTAAATAAAAAAAGTATAATGTTAAAGCTAACAGTCTGATGGTTGTGCATTGAAAATCAAAAATGTTTTCAAAAATGGAATGTGCTCTAAATGATTCATCATCATGAATCAGAAGAATTTTAGGAGAAATAAAAGTTAGAGAAAAGAGAGGAAACGAAGAATAGACAAAAAACATGCATTTAAATAATCATTCTTGTTCCTCTAATTTGGTATAAGAATTTTGACGAATTAGAATTTCTTATGATGATCTAAGATATATTGGAAGATTTCAAGACTCATTACAACATTTCAATACATAACAATATAGTAAGAGTAATTACCTAGTCTCAATCAATAATTCTACAAACAATAAGTAAACTACAGTAGAACCTCACAAACCCATGATAATTTACCATACCAACTGAAAGGTACAGTATACCACACTACAGGCAATACTGTACACACAAGTGTAACTACAAGAGTGTGATAAAAATCAAGTGTTGATTATGTAGGATATTTCAATGATTTAATACAGACCATTTATGATCAGTTTGTAAATTATTAATTTTTATTTATTTATTTTACATATCATTGATAACGTCAGCTGGAAGTCATAGTAACGCCGCTGACATACAACACGTAATAGTTTCAAACTACAACAGGATACAAGAAGCACATCACAAAAAAAAAACAATTGAATACAAAACCACAGAGACAATTTAAAACATGGAAACATTTGGGAAACCCAATCTGGAAGGGCTGAGGACAATATTTTCCTCTAGGAATGGCACTATTTGATCATAAATAGACCTCTCAATTATTTTAGAAAATACAGATAGAATGCAGATCGGTCTGAAATTTGACAGAACAGAATGCTCACCCTTCTTAAAAATAGGTAAAACCTCCCCAAACTTCAATTTTCTGGGAAAGACCCCAGTTCTGAGGTCTATTCACAATATCAGTGAATTGAACAGCAATAATACCGACCGATGCCTTAATCACATTGACTGGAATTTCATCCCATCCCACAGAGAACCCACTTTCAAGATTTTTGATTACCCCACTGATATAGACCACACTGACTAGATGAAGCATGTGCTCATGTGGGTGTATTAGTTTTATTCAGGAACTCTTCTGAGCCATGCCTGTATGTGTTCCTCCTGGATTGATTGGAAACATGAACAAAATAGGGGAGACGTAAGTTGCCTTGGACCACAAGTCAAGGGGCTACATCATATGGCGGTGGTAAGTATCCGGAAAATTCTATGAAAAAGGCTTCAGGGGCCCTATCACCTCATCTAAACCCTGGTGGCCACAGACCCGTTATTGCAGCCACTGCCCACGTTCTCGGTAACAAGTCAATAATAACACATTTAGAAATATATTCAGTAGCAGCTGCGACAAAAACGGGCTCGCAGTAGGGGATAGTCTCTGAATTTTTGAGACACAAAAAATATAGATTTGAAGTACCAAAAAGGCCCCTTGAATGGAAGAGACACAGGAGCCTGCCACGAAAAAGGAATTCACTACTCTATGTTTGAAGTCATTACTACTTTACAACTAGAATAACAACTAGCATTGCGGCTCTGGTAGTGCAGTTGGTTGGAGCGCTTGTCTGAGATAAGATAAAGCTCTGGCTGGCTCCATTTCTTGCAGCCAGGTTCGAATCACATTCAGCCATGGATGTTTCTTATCTTTCACCCATTCACTTCATTACCCACGCACACGTCTCCAGACTCATGTGGGCATCATCCACAATAAAAAATTAGAAATAAATAAATCGAAATACAAATTCTATAATACACGATACTGTACTCCATTGTTTGGGTTACTACATCGTCATCTACTTTTTAATCATGAATGAAAGACCATCTATTATCAATAAATAGCATATCTTTGAAGAGTCAATGCCTTATGGAACAGATAAGTGAGGTTCTAATGCATTTGCTAACTGGAATAGTATTAATTTTTTGTAAAAAATATTACATTAAACAACAATATTGGATTGTTATAGTTGTGAACGATAAAATATTATCATAAACAATTATTTTTTGTAATAAACCAACAAAATAAGGAATGGATGGTGATCAATGATAATAAATACACCAATAACTTTACAATCTACTTGAAACTAATTTCACAAATTTACAGCTGACAGAAATTCATATGATATTCACAGATGTTCTCAAACATACAAGTTTTTGCAGTCAACATGTTCAATGATTTGTTAAATGTGCTAATTACAAGGCCATGCAGAATGAAATTTTCAATAGAAAAATTAATAAACGGATCAGCTGTTTTTAAGGCCCCTTTACCATATGATACGAAAAATGAAATGAATCATTTGAAAAATTCAAATGAATGATTTGATACGAAAATGAAACAATCTTTCGAGAAATTTTTGTATCTTCTACACAAAAATATTCTTCTTTTGTTATTCTTATTTTTATTCTTCTTCGTGTATCATGTATAAGAATATGCTTTTTCTTCTTCTTTTTAATATACATTTTTTGTTCTTTATCCCAATATGTTGTTTTCACGGCGTTCCGAGGCTGAATGTGTTTCTTTGAATAAAGTTTTTTCCCGTTTGGGGGATTAGCCCAACACACCGGATTAAAGTACTTCATCGTTTGGCTCCTACCCTTTGACCTATCATTCGTAGGGTCGTAGGCCACTCTACCAGGCTTCGTCGGTTCGTGCTACCCAGGAAGGGGCTCAAAAAATCTCTTCCTTATATCATGATAAAGGGTGGGCCCCTGACAATTCATAGTAATTTTTGTATTCAAAGATACTTGTGCTGGACGGTATTAAGCTAAAAAAGGAAATTAAAATGGAAATTGAAAGGTTGGAAGCGAAATGACTCGGAGAATTACAGAATTCAACAATACAAACTCAAATACGAATTTGATAAATTCTTCCACAAATGAGGTTTATAGTTCTCATATAACAGAAACGACATCACACGACAATATATTTGATTTTCTAGTAATTATAATCATTGTTACAAATGATATAACATTTTCAGTGGGTGCCAATCTGTTATACATCTTATCCTCTGCAGTTGAAAGGACATACATGCTTAAGCTACTCATAGTCTAATTAATCAGACAAAATCAAAAACCGATGTTTACCAAATATTGGTCTGAGCGCCACAATTAAAAAGTGCTCGTTTTTTAACAAGCTTGTGTTTGCATGCTCTATATGTGACATAGCTTGAGGCTTGGAGGCTTGAGACATAGCAATCTTTAACATTGAATGCTCATTACCAAACATCTTCGCTTTTATTTTTATCATTACATTAGGTCTAGATCATTATCTTTCATTATCATCAATTTCTGGTTTCTATCTTTTGCATTTGGCCATGAGTGCCAAAGTGCCAAGAGGCCATGAGTGATTAAGCCACTTATACCTACAGTTGCATAAACGTCCAATTATAATGACGTGTAATGTGCCATTCCATGCCATTGTATTTACGACATAACAAATAATGCAATACCTATGCCTATGAGCATGCTGCCATTTGTATGTATATTATGAATAATTAATATATATTTATACATATTGTGAATAATTAACAATTATGTTTACGACAACAACAAATTGATAACAATGCCTATACCTATGTAGGCTACATGCTGCCATTTGTATGTATATATTGTGAATAATTAACAATTATGTTGACGACAGCAACAAATTAATAATATGATGCCTATACCTATGTACATGCCATCATTTGTATGATCTATATGTGCGAGCAATGATGAGCTGGATAGGTATGCAGTATTTGATGTAAAGATCAAGACCCTTTTGTTACCCTAACCTAAAATTCATAATATGAATCACCAATATTAATCACTGATACAATTATTTTATAATTTAAAAAGCTATTCCACTTCCCAAACTAGCCTATATTATAACATAATTTAATTCACATAATTCAATTTATACTGTTGTCAATTGAATATAATATATGCTTCAAAATTTTCAGAATGATTTACGACATTGCAGCCATTTTTATAGGAAAATAATTATGATTATTCACTTATATTTACAACAAGATCTTTTGGCTATTACGCTATTTTCTTGGTTTGACAACCAAACTAGGCTAGCATGACAGCCAAAAGATTTTGTAAATGTAAGTGAATAATCATAATTATTTTCTTATAAAAATGACTGTAATGTGAATTATTCTAAAATGTTTAGAATGGAAGAGGAAATTCAACAATAATATATGCATACTATGTGCTGGAAAAATCATTTTCAAGCTCAGCTCATCTAGGTACCATTATTCATGATATTTATAGATCACATGAATGCTAGCATGTACATATGTATAGGCATATTATTATTTGTTGTCATGAACATAATGACACAGATCATGAAACATCATTACAATAGGACGTTTGTGCAATCGAAGGATAGTCTAATTTTTCATAGAAGAAATCAGAGATTGATATGTTCCTAAATCTTGGTCTGAGCGCCACAAATAAATGTGATGCCAAAGTTTAACTTGCACTATTGCATTCTTGATTGGATCGATGATATTATGCATAATTGAAAACAACCAAACCTCTCATGTAGGGGAAAAGTGGGAGGATTGAGACGTTTTTTATATTTTAAGCCATAAATTCTTCTCAATTAAAAAGTTTTGCTATCTATTTAATTCTATTCTGTAAGAATGAATTTGTGCTTCCAATATAGTGAAATATAGTTTTCTTATCAGGAAATGTGACCACTATGGAAACTCTTAATTTCATTTCTTCCTGTTTGTCTTCCTCACTACACTTTGATCAATTTGATGAAACTCCAGAATCTTCATACAAATCATTCCCATTTTCAGAGATTTCTTCCATGTCCTCTTTTATCTGCATTATTGATTAGAATACAAGATTTACCTCTTTTTTGCAGACTAATGATTGTTTAGGTTCCTCTGCTTTGAGGTATGATATTATCTCCTGGTGCAAGACAACTGATGATACTTTTAGCTCTCTTTCACTTGAAGTGGTTGATCACTTACTTTTTCTGAATCAAAGGTTGAACTTCAAAAAAATATATTATATTAAAAAAGGGAATAGTAATTTTATTTGGAAAAATAAATTAATTTATAAATAGTAGTTTTATTTTATTTATCACTTGTAACAAGCCTTCCTGGGGCAATTTTTTTTACAATGTCAAAAATTTACTTTTTATCTTGAAGTACATAGGAAGTAAAATATTAATAAATATTCCAACATCCATTCCAATCACATTACTTTCATCAATGAGACTTTGCCGTCGAATATAGTAAGTATTTCAAGGTCATGAGTGTTCTTGCTATTATTTTCAGACTTCAAATTCATCTCTCAATTCTCATCTTATTCATAGTTTCATCTATCTTTCTTTATGCATACTTACATTCCAATCATAGACTTAACAAGTTTAACCATTAGAGTTTTTCAAGTTCAACAAACTGCTTTTATTGAAACGAACAAAACAATGCTGAACATTGTAGAACACATAAAACAAGTTTACTATTTTAATAGTGACAAACTGTTCTTCTTTATGAATTATCATCCAACCCAATCATATAAGCCATCATAAATTAAACAGGACAATTTTCAACATTGTGGAGTCCAAAAAACAAGATAAACGGACAAGAGTTATTACTATTCATTTTGATTACGAACATAATTATGGCCTCATATTTATCAAAAAGAAAATGAATAACTATTATTTCTTATCACGGTTGAGTGAATCATCATTAACAGATTCCAATTATTACCATCATTACAATGAATATCATTAAAGCATTTCTTAAAGAGGCCTTATTATTTCAACATTCTTTCATTCTTAAGGAATACATCCATCCCAATCATACATTAGTTAGAAAAAAAATTGTTTGTATTGATAAAATTGATATGTAAAGGTGTGAGTTTTTATTATCATTGATCGCGTTATCTAGGAATGTTTGATTCTTGATGCCATATCGACACTCAATTCTTAGAAACTGTATCGAGATCTAATGGTATCACAGTGATTTTAAGTGAATAAAATACTAAAGTTTAGCAGCAGATGAAGAATATTATTTCATTCAATGCCAATATCTGTCAGTAGATAAAACTGTTTGCAAAAGTCCTGTATATAAAAATGATTTTCAGATAATAATTTTGTTATTAATGTATGAGGGAGTCTTCCATACAGTCACATGGTAACGTGTTGCCATGAAAAATGATTTTCAGATAATAATTTTGTTATTAATGTATGAGGGAGTCTTCCATACAGTCACATGGTAACGTGTTGCTATATATGCATAGTGTAATGTGTTGTTCTGAACATGATCAGGGAGTAAATAGCGTTATATCGAGATTTTGTATGCATAAACTACAAATTTGTATCCCTTATAAAAAAATAGTGCATTAGTTGCTGAAATTGAAATATTCAAGGCAAACAAAACGCTGCTTTTGTTTTGAAACTGAGTGTTTTAAAAATTTAATGTTTTGAAGATAGTATTAAAATTGAAAATATGGAATTGAGAATTGATCAATATTTAAAAAAGGTTCTACTTACAGGTGCGTTGAGTATCCAAATTATAAAATATTTTTTAGGTAATGGCACCAAGAATCGATGAATTTTTCACAAACACATTGCAAGAAAAAATCAACGAAGAAATCTGTTTAGTTACCAATAATTTGTACAGAAGCTTCGAATTAAATCATTCTTAAAATTAGTCCTGCTTTACTTCAACAATGAACCTTGGTGATGTTGACCAGTGAAAATTGGTGATGATGATTTATATTTGTGCAGCAGAAATGGAAGATTTCAACTGATAGATGTATTGGCTATATTCTGAAAACAGCAAAGAACTTATTTTATATATTATGTAGATGTTAGAAATTAATATCATAACATAATATGAGCATGACCTTAGATTATTTCATTCAAACAAGAGCAGTAGCAGATTTTATTTTTCTAAATTTGTTGGCAAAATTATTAAAACAGTTTATGCTTGATCAAAACAGTTGTATAATGATACTATTACGCAATCGGACTAACTTTAAACTAAGGGCTCTAGACCAATTAAAATTCAGCATTTGTTCCAATCAGTGTTATGATGAGTATGATCAAATAGTCACAAAAGCTGACTGGAATACTTCGAAATCAATTTCAGTTTCAATCTATCAATTCGATTTCAATCCAACAATCATCGTCAGCAAGTAAGCCTTCTAGGTAATGTTAGTTTGGGTAAGTTATCCAAGTGATTGTTAAGTTAAACTAAGTGTAAGTTAGTGAAAACTGTAGATCAAATATCGTGTGCAACGATTGTATTTTACCTTCAAGTAAGATGTTTAGAACACTCGCTTCGCTAGTTTCCTAACTTACATCTCACTTGTGACTTCAAGACAGACATAATGCAATCGTTGCTTAAACAGGTACAGTATTGTGTCACTGATATTTAATATACATCAATATCAGTTACAGAAATAGTTGAATCCAATAATTGAATAATCAAAAGAAGTTACACAAAGGATAACACTCGACTGACTGCTTCTCTTGCAACCATAAATTCGAATACCATTCAGCCTTGGTTATTTAGGTAATCATTCACCTCATCACCCAAGCACAAGTTTCAAACTCATTTAGGCATCATTCGACTAAGAAATACATAGAGGTAAGGCCAAAATACTAAGAGAAGTCTAAGGCCACACCCCCACTTTTAATTTTCAGTTGTGAATTTTTTAGTTGCAAAAGAACCTGCAAAAGGTTTGATAGTAGAGCACCGATAAGCAATCGTTCTGTAACTAGATGAATATTTTACTTCAAAGAAATCTAAAACCTGGGTGGTTATTCAAACACAATTACACGTGACGTCTGCCACCAAACAGTTCACTTAAAATTGTATACCGGCGCAAACAGCACAAATCACATACAACATCAATAAAATATGAGAGTTCTTCCCCTTAAACACATTGCAATGAACTTGTCTAATGATCTACAAAGCCAAACATTTCCATCTATTAAAAATTCAATAAATACATGTAATAATTAGGTAAGACCTGGGGGTATTATAAATCCTCAAGCATTCAAAATACAAAATAGTGACAGAATAACGATCAGTGGCACACCCAGGGGTGCTTTGGGAGCGTAAGCCCCCTTCAAGAACCTGAAGTCCTAATAAAAATGTTATTTTTCAATAAAATTGACTGCAATATCAATCCGATAAATGCTAGTACATTTCAAGCTGGAAAATGATTGTCATAACTCAAGCTGTAATGATTGTAATAAATGAGGTATTCTACAAAATACGCGAAAAATTGTTGGCAAAATTATTGGCCACCACCTAGCTCGCTACGCTTGCCTTAATACGCTCGCCACCATGACCCCCAGGAAAAATTTAAATAATTGAGTCAGCAGGCTCTTTTTACTCACAGCAGTCCATCTGACTCCTTTGATGGAAATTGGGAGTTGTACAAATTTTTCTAAATTATCAATTTTTACCGCTTTTCGGGAAACTTTTGAAAGCATTAATTGATTTTCAATGAACCTGGATACTACTTTCTACGCAAAGTGGTTCTTGAGAAATGGTTATCAACTAAATTTTTAAAAATCCTTCATGCTGGGCCAAGCATTGAAAATGGTATATTTTTAAAAATTGTCAGTTTTGGGCGTATCTGATAGTCTAAGCGGGGAAATATATTTCCTTCATTGTTTTATGTTTTGTTGCATTTATTTTGGAAATAAAATAAATTGAATTGAACTTTAGGTAATATTTTTTATTTTGGAGCCCTTTCTCACAACGCGTGAAGGGCCTTTTAATAACCAAACTTGTGTAGCAAATTTCAACTTTTTTGGCCACATAGTTCTTATGAAAAGCTAAAAAAAATCATTTAATTTAAAAAAGAGCTGTCATTTTAGGGAGTAATAAGACGAAAGTTTCAAAACTCTTCCTCAATGCTCTTATACATCCTAAACCGAACATGCGTACTAAATTCAAACTTTTTCAGCCTATTTGAAAGACGCTAAATTATGAAAAGAGTGTGCAATCAATAGCCTACAAGTATCTTTTACAAACGTTATAAAAATTATGCAGAAAAAGGTCAATAAAATCTCAGACCGCCCTTGGGGGGAAGCCCCCCCCCCAAACTAAAAGTCTGGCTGCACCCCTGTGATAGCGATCAAGAGTGAAACACCACGGAAATTATTTGATGCTAGTTTTTGAAGGAACTTGCAATTTACCAACAGTCGTCAAACATATACAACATAATTTATTAGTTTCGAATTTGTGAAATAGCGGTCATCGATTTCCACATGTATAAGCTGTTTAATGCTGTCTTCCATAATAAAATTCTTCAGTAGAATATTGATATCACTTGAACGAACATTTATGACAAGTATATGGTACAGTATATTGAAGAATTAAATGAATATAGAGTATGGTAAAAAAGCTTGTAAAAGATACTTGAAGGCTGTTGATTGAGGAAGAGGAGTTTGTGATTCATTAATGTATGATAAAAAATGTAACAATGCTAGCTAGGGAATTATTCTTACTTGGTTTGTTGAATTTCGCTAGTGTCCAACACTTCACTTATTTTCTATTAAAAGTTGAACTTGAAGAACCAAATTGCGAGCTAGAGACAGGATACTTTTGGCATCATGACGTTCCGCCATTTCTGAAAATAGGATGAGAATTGATATGAGACGATATAGTACATGCAATTTTTAATGTTTTGGGACGTGAAGTTCAAGAAAGCATATTATAAATAATTTTTTTTATTTCCTTCCTACAAAAAATTAAAGTAACCAAAAATTACATGCGTACAAAAAATGAACTACAAAACTAAAAAAACTACTCAGATATCTAGCAATTGGAAGTAGATGGATATTAACCTACTCAACTACGGTAACCCATGTACTAGAGTAGGTGTGAGTAATATTTGGGTGAGAGTGCAAATATCTTGGGTGAGTTCACATATTATTTGAAATAATGCTTTCTATTCGATGTCTTCCTGTATTTATTATCCATTTTTGAACCAGGTTTTTGAATTTTATTGGGTGTGTTACGTCCTTGATACTTTCGGAAAGTAGATTGTGCAATTTTGGTGCTAGTTGGTTGAAGTGTCTCTGGTATAGTGCTTTTCTAGCGACGTTAGTGAGAAGAAAGTTTCTATTCCTTGTGTCATGACTGTGGTTCCTATGTTGGAAGTTTTCTGTGTTTTTGTGAAGTCTGCAAATGATTTCCTGGGAGAAAAGTTGCCTAGCATCCAGCACACCGAACTCATTGAAAAGCTGGTCTGACGGATAGCGCGATGGCTTTTGGTTGATGACTTTCATGATCAATTTTTGCACCTTTAAAAGTGGTTCAAGATGCAAGTAGCTTGTTCCACCCCATCCTACAATCCCGTAGGTCAACAGTGACTGTACTTAGGAATAGTAGACCATCTTTAAGCACTTCTCATCAATTAACGTCCTCAACATTTTGAACTTATAGATCGTTCTCCTCAGCTTCTTATAAAATGAAAGTATTGTTTGACCATATTTCAATTATTTAATTTTATACAAAATTAATCAATCAAATTAAAATTAAGCAGATAAAACAGAAACTTGCCATAAAAAAATGAAAAAGATATGAGTAACTCACCATTGAAGAATTTTATAACATCAGTAAAGTCCATACTGTTAGTAAGAATGATGTCACGATAAGTTTTCACCAATGCAAGAGCTAGGAATAACACGAAATGAGTTGATGCTACATGTTTGGCTGCCCAGATTGTTTCCCAAACAACAAAAACGTCATCGTAGATGAGTTCTGAAACAACAATTAGTTATGAGATAAAGGTTCTGGAATCTAATATATTATTAAATATGAATAGATTATTAGTAGTTGACAGTGATTATTCAACAGAGAACAATATTTAGCCAGAAACATGGGGAACGATCGGGAGTCAGAGTATTCTAGGAAAAGACGATTGACAGATTGCTAGGGAAAAAAGTGCGAGGGAGAGTGAGAAAGAGTGAGTGAGTTGACAGTGCAGGTAAACAAAGAAGACCTAACACAAAGGTAAACAATAATAGCCTTCTATAGACTATACATCTATAGTCTAAAATAGACTCATGTTTTTGTCACAATACAATGAAATGCTTATTAGAAAAAGACATTTTCACTTCCAAAATCTAAAAATATTTTTTGCAGTAGTAATCATTTTGTACAAACAAGCAATTTTGAAAATGAACAAGAAATAAAGTTGATATTTACTAATATATATTAAAAAAAAAATCATTCAGATATTCATTAAATATTGTATAAATTATGAATAGGATAATAATATTTTAATATTTATAGGATATTGTATTTATTGGTACTAATATTATAATTTCAATTATTTAAAAAAATTCTATCATTTTGATATTTTAATGATCAAATTTCAATAACAAAAATTATTAATTACTTATTATAAACTTAAATTGTCGATTGTTAATTAATATCAATCATTAATTATTGTTGATTAATAATTAACAATCAATTATTTTTATTATTACTACTATCCCTATTAGGAGGTGTTTGATCATTCCAACCCTAAGCTTCAATTTCCAGAGAGGTCTGACAAGCGGTTTATGTATGGTCTGACTGCTCCTCACATACATGCGGTAAACAATCATGCCAGGTTCATAAACCACAAATCGTTTGCTCTGAGCAGATGGAGTGAGCCTAAAATGACCACTTCCTTCATTTGGCCTATTAGGAAATGGCACTCTTTTCACATGCCAAGATAGATATTAGGCTTGAAAGCAGCGATGGGTGCATCCCACCAATCACAATCACAATTAGCACTATATAATATAAATTGCTTTTGCAGCAGTATCAAGGAGGACAACATCAGGCTTAGTAGCTGTTAGAAGCCTGGTGGTGGAGAATGAATAATTCCAGTCAGTACATTCGACACTTCTCATTCTCCACGATGGACTCAATCTCCCCTGGGACATAAGGCAGCATTGGCATTTTGTCCATACCATAAAAGTATCTTAAATGATGCTGAAGCACTTTCAAGGCAGCATTATGCCAATAAATGTAGCACATCCACATTCATTACCCCACTGTGGTATGATAAAGTGTTGATAAAACCATCCTGACAGGCCAATATGAACACCTCAGTCTCAAATTTCAGGACAGCTGACTTAAATAAAGCAAAAGAGAGCTCTTTGGACAATCCCTGCTCTCCTCTGCATGCGTGCAGATCAAGGATTTTTGTCCTTGTGCTGCTGGAGAACTACCTTATTCTCCTCTATTTGAGCCCTTTATTGGGAAGGTCAAACCACCTTTTCCCTCTGAAATTTGGTCCAAGGGTATTGGCCACATGTTGTGCAGTCTTATAAGGAATAGCCACCACTACTTCAGCTACTTCATGGTCATGAACCAGTTGCATTAAGTGGTCAGAGCATCTCTATGCTGCAGGCAAACTGTAAGGTTACTCTGTTATAGAGGTTCTCCAAACCAATCAACCTCTACCCCCTAGATATCTTGGAAAATAAATGCAGGCGACTAGAGAGTGAATTCCTGAGCCCAATTCCTGTTTCACTTCATCACCCCAAATAGCCCAGTCAAATTTGACAAAAGTATGGCCATCAAGAGAAACAGTTGATGGAGAAATGGTTTTTTCGCCAATCGCTTCTTCTAGCCTTGAGTAATAAAATACCAAAAGTCCCCAAAGTGTGAGCTAGATGAGGGAGGGGAATGGGAAGGTACAATTCCACACTAGCATCATTTGACATAAAAAACCTGTATACAAACATTCCTGTAACTGAAACCATTTCCATAATAGAGAACATACTCAAAGCACAAAACAACCCACCTGAACACACAAAAGAACTAATTGAGACATTAAAAATCATCACATCACAAAACTACTTCACCCACAATAACAAGTATTACACCCAACCAGAAGGACTACCAATGGGATCCCCAATCTCCAGCATCCTAGCAGAAATATTTTTACAGCACATAGAGAATACTAAAATACTAAAAGACACCAAACACTCAAACAAAATTATTTACTGGCACCGCTACGTTGATGACATTATTGTACTTTACAATGGAAACCAAAGACAGTGTGAACAACTCCTAACACAATTGAACAAAACCCATAAAAACTTACAATTCACAGCAGAATATGAAACAGACTACACCTTGAACTTCTTAGATCTCACTATCAAAAAACTAAATAACATGCACAAATTCAAAATCTACAGAAAACCAACTCTCACAGACACACTCATTCACAACTCATCCAACCACCCAAATCAACACAAACTTGCTGCTTTCAACTCCATGATCCATAGACTCCTTAATGTTCCACTATCACAAGCTGACCACAAAGAAGAAATCAATACAATCAAATATTTAGCACAACAAAACGGATACAACACCAATCTAGTAGACAAAATCATGAATAAAATGAAAAATAAAAATCCAAAACCTGCAAACCAAAACAGATTTGTCACACTCACATATCTCAACAAAAAATCACACAAAATAGCTTACATCTTCCAAAAATCCGGATTTAACACAGCATTCAGAACAACAAACAACCTGAAACACCAGATCCAACAAAAACCAGATCACCTAACAAACAGCACAATTCACAAATTCAACAAACCAGGCATATATAAGCTTAAATGCAACACATGCCCCAAGTACTACATAGGACAAACAGGCAGATCATTCAACATAAGATATAAAGAGCACATCAAAGCACTACATTCCAACTCTGACTCAACATTTGCAGATCACTTAATCAACACTGGGCACTCACACAATAACATCCAAACTGACTTGGAAATTCTACACACATTCCAAAAAAGCCACAAACTAAATACACTGGAACAATATGAAATATTCAAACACCATAAACAAGATAGAACAAACTTACTCAACGACCAAACACAATTCAAATCAAACGCAATTTTCAAATACATAATGGCCGCTCATCCTAACCCAAACAGAGCATGACCCCTGGCGGCAGGCTGACGAAGCTTCTTTTCAGAAGTGAAATGCATTCCTCAAGCATCTCCAATATATGTGAGTAAAACATTATTTAAAAGTGAAATACAGTGTCAGTTTTAATATTAGATTGTTCATTAAGTATTTCGTCATGGAAAACATCACAGATTACAATTATTCACTTTTTTGCTTATAAATCAGTAACAAAAACTCCAATCGATTTTTTTCTTATCGAAGTTAAAGCTTCAAGAATGATCCCATGCATTTTTTTAGAATCAACTACAAGACAGTGCATTACGGTCTTCCCAAATAAAGTGGTTGCATAGTAAGATAAGTGGTTGCATCACATTATGGCATAGGAAGAATGTTATTTTAGAGCTATTCCACCTTGAATGTTATTTATTATTGGTGAATTCAAAGCTTAGGAAGTTGAACAATCATATTATACGTTATTTGAAGGTGAAATCTCAATGATGATTGAATAGTGAGTGAGGCATGGATGGAGGGGGGGGGTACCTATAAGCTTCTTGTATGACTGACAATAGGAAATTTATTTGAATAAGTGGACTAAATTCACATTGTAACACTTCCTTTTACATACAGAACCCATCCTTAACAACCCATTTATTTGTCAATATAAGTAGGAGGGGTATTTATAAGGGGTGCTTATTCTGACCCCCCCCCTCACCACCTAAAATATTGGATTATGCATTGCACCCTATCAACTGACAGCTCATTCTACTCAGCTCATCAAAGCATACCAGCTTCATATGTTAAATTGCATGTGGAATACGACCTATTATTTGAAATTTCCCATGGAAGGACATTTGCCATGATAAATCCTATACTTTGAAAAACTTCATTTTTGAACATCTAAGCTACTCTAACTTCAACAATTCAGAAGATAAATTGGCAAGTGTCTAATCATAGTGTACAGCTTCTTTTTGTACCATACTATAATTTTTCCTCATTTTCTTATAGAATATATACATTAGAATAAGCCAATACCAATAACCAATTTTTTTTCAATTTTTCCAAGTACATAAATTTAAAAAAACTAACTCATGAATATAATGAGTTAGAAAGGAGAAGTATCCTTTTACATAATCAGATTTTACACAATTCTATTTTATACAAAAAAATAATGAGGCTTCATTCCTGTCCAATACTTAATTTGTTTATAATTTTTTTAGATTTAATGATTGGGAAACGATTGAAATTTTATTGATAAAAGATATTATTTTTTATGATTTTGAAATTTTATTGATAAAAGATATTATTTTTTATGATTTCAATTACCTCTTTTGAAATCAAGTAGAAACCAGCGATAGCAGAAGTAGAAATGAGTGTAATCGCCATTTTGATGCATCAATTCGAACATTTCCGAATCAAGGATACGTATAAGTGATCTGGAATATAGAAAAAATCATCATATTGAAAATCTGCATTGATTGTATTGCAAATATTTTAAACTGTGCTCACATCAATTGATAAACAGTGGATACATTTCTCAATACTTGGAAAATAATTTTCTCCTTTTTGAATCCTCTGTGTTGTGAAAAAACAACTTGTCACCTAAGGCCTACGGACCTTAAGGTCGTTTCAGACCGCCGTAGCGTCGCTTGAGCGAAGTCTTGAAGCTACGGACAATTCACACCGAAAGCTACGTCTTATAAGCTATGTTTTCATTCGTTTCAATTTGCTTACAGTTTGAGCTGTGGTCGAGTGGATAGCTGGTTGTTTGTTTCAAGTTTATTGTTGAATAAATTTAAGAAGTTCTGAACTGTCAACAGCTGATCAAGTGATCGTCGTTCAGCGCAGAGCGCATGCACTGCCCGAGATACAGAGCGACGCTACAAATGCAGACGTAGCATTGGCGACGCGTATTATGTAGCTTCAGCGACGTGACGCGATGCTACGCCGGTCTAAAATGGACCTATTAATTTACATTAGGAGATACGTCCGCGAAGTCTTTTAAACGACGTCGCTCAAGCTACGCTACGTCGGTGTGAAATGAGCTTTATCCTTATGGATTCTTCCATCACCTGATGCTTAGTCATATGTTTAGGCATTTCTTATAATATATTAGCAATTCTTTTTGTGTTTACTGTACCAGCAGAAATGATTAGTTGTTCAACAATTAACTTAGGAGTTCGTTATAAGAAGGTTATAATGTTAAAAGTTATCGTCTGTAGAGGGATCTTATGTCTTACTTTGCCAATGGGCAAGAACCATTAGGCACTAATCTTCAACAAAATATCAATAACGAGTTCCAAAATAATAGAGATGATAGAATTCTCAAAGTTTTGTGGCGAAGCAAAAAATCTTATATTCGTTATGACTTGCATTTTAGAAAGGCTTCATGCATTCAATTTCACAACATGAGCCACTGGGTTCTTGAAGCTGATTACAATAATTTTTATAAATGCAACAACAACCTGATTAGTATGAATATACACTAAATTTAGTATAATATATACTAATGTCCACTAAATTCTAATTATTATTCAAAATGTATTGCATTACTGTAATGATTGATTTACTTTGTTCTGTTTTTGTGATCTTTTAATGTATAACATTTTTTCTTAGTCAAAGTGGGGTTTTTGCGTTCCATGTAGGGTTCAAATTTATAGCATTTCTTCGGTGCCTTCACATCAATATTTTTCTTTTAGAAGTTGGAGCGATTTTATGTCTGTATACTTTAAGTTATGGTTGTCTGTTAGAGGAACAAGCCCAATAATTGATTTTTTTTCAAATCGGTTGGTTTTGTTTTTGAAGAAACAATTTACAGCAGTTATTTTAGTATGTACTGCTTATTTTAGTCTATTAAGTTTTGAATGATTTGTATATTTTTTCTTGTAATGTATTTATTTATTTCTTAGAATATCTAAAATAATAGTAATATTTATAACCAACCGCATATTGGCAAAATGAGTGTCCATTGCACCACCATTATGGGGGAAGTTGGCACCCATTCTATCCATAAGTTTCGAGAAGCACGAGTATGTTTTTCCCTCATCATCAAACACTACTAGTAATGGCGCGACAAGATCGCACATCCCCTGCATGTACCCAATATCAAGATGCTCCCACACATACCTGAAAACCAGAAGACAAGAGTAAAACACATAAAAAATAATGCTAATACCATGGAACGTACCCTCCACTTGCCCAGAATGTAATGGGCACACCCAATTCGAATAGCATGCAGTATATGTTTTTGATATTCTTGTAAACAAGAAGGTTGACTTTGTATTGAATACAACGTTATTATCTTCTTTGCAGATGAGGCCCACATGAAACTTGTACGTGAGAATGATGGCAAAAAATATGCCTGGGAATCGAGTCCATGACCGCAGAAGCAGGCAAGAGTAAGAGACAGTCTTATTAGGTATAAGGACACAAACCGATTACATTAGTTCTGAGTTGAGTTTTACTCATATTGTTTGATGAATTTCTTGTACAACTTAAAATAATAATGATAATGTACATTGAATTATTTAAATGAACCATACTGTAGAAAACATGTGGTGGATCAAATTATAAAATAAGATATGAGCCATTAGAATAATTATTATGATGAATAAGACAGTTTATAACCAGATCTTCCATGACCAACAAAACAAACCAGACTTGAGCAGTCATGCCTCACCACCTTTCACAATTTTTTACAATGGGGAATAGCTTTCTGATTTTTATCATTATCTCAAATAATGTGCAAGGAATCATCCAAAAGAAAATAAGAAATAGTTCATGTAATAAAAAATATAAATTAAAGTTTCTTTGTGTTTCTAGCCCAGGCAATGAATGTTTGTTGTAATAAATTAGGGGAAGCTGAATTTTGGCAGGATAATGGTATAAAAAGTACTCACTCGAAATAAACCAAAGTCCCGACACCCACCCCACTTGCACCCCCACAACAACTCTCTTCAACATTGCAAGAGCAGTACTTCAGCTTACAACTCGGAAACAAATCAAGGTATTGTGACTCTCATCCCATTTGATACCTAAAAATATTCGTTCAAAAACTTGCTACATTCATTTTCCATGTAGATAGCTTTTCAGTAATAATTGAATATAAAGTACTGCATGACACCACAAACCACAAAAAAACCCACTGCAATTGATCGCATTTTTTTTTTATCCTTGTGTTATTGGTTGTGATGTTCCTCACAAAAAATAGATAATTAAATAAGCTTTACAATGATGTGTCTATCGATTATTGTTGGTCAAGTTATGGCATCAGTGATAAAATAGTAGCAGACACTGCATCGCCGAACCCTAAAACACTGTGTATTGCATGGCACTTGGCTATCCAGCCAAGTCGAATAAAGAATTATTGTCAGAACAAATTTTAGACAGGCAAGACTATATGCCAATCGATTGTACACGTTTAGAAGAACATTTTTCGAAAAGTCCCCAAAAATTCCCCCTTTGGCTTTTCCCCCAGCCTCCATCACAGTTCAAAGTTCTCAAGGTTCAAAGTTCCGGTATGACACACACGTAAGGCTATGTGTTGCATACAAGTAAACATATATGGTGATACAAAATAAAATATAAGTATTCAGAAATATAACATTTTCTGCAGATTCTTTATCTAAAAGAGGCCAGTGCGGGGATTACTTATTTAATTTCTTGTTATTGGCTTTCTTTTTAGTGGTGAAAGTGATAGTGTGGAAGATATCCATAATGAATAATAAGACGAAGTTGACAAAAAAGTTGTTTATTCAAAAGATAGAGATACTAGTTTCGCATTTTACTCCATTATCAAACTCAAACAAACTGACTATTTGTTTGTTTGAGATTGATAATGGAGTAACATCCGAAACTAGTATCTCTATATTTTTAATAAATGTGGTTGTGACAACTTCGTCTTATTATTCATCTTGTTATTAGAATTAACTGTCTTGTTTTGACAACTTGACTTACTTTTATCATGTACATCTGAGAATGATCCCTGTACAAAGTACCTATATTGCATGAAATTAAACAAGAAATCTTTTATATTAATTTAATATTCTAAAATCTAGATAGTAGATTCTGTAGGAACTCACGTGCACATGATATTCCGCAGTTTTTCTAAATTATCTGGGGTGAAGTACCAGTAGTTTCTGTCACATCGTTGAACATCCTTATCTATTCTATGCAGGTTCAATCCAAAGACTTCCAAGAGTTCAGCCTAAAAAATGCCATTATAACAACAATTTTCAAGAGCTTCAAAATATCCAAAGATCCAACATTTCCATGAACTACACAGGAAATTTTATTTTAAATAAATTATTGCAATTGATTACTTCACTTACTAATTATTACAATAATTAACCTTTATTAACAGTACAGTAAGAATGATTTAACAATGGAACATCCAATGCTTGTTGGTTAAATCGGCATTGCAAAACCAAACAAATGCTGTGCGATGGTGATTATCTTTGAGTATTGGATGCTCCACTGATAATAGTGCATAGAACGCATAAAAGCATTAAGACCAATAAGTGATGAGTCACAAGTCATACAAACAATATTAGAACAGGTTCAATTAAAGTAGAATTACTGTCACAAATTAATTCCAGTACAAATAGATTAAATTAGTAAATTATCATGCAACAGACGCAAGAAATCAGTTGGAAGCTTTGGCTCAAGTTTACTGTTATTACAACTACAGAAGATAACAGTTTTTTTACAATGGTATACAATACCACTGTATTACGACAACAACAGGCTATAATGTAATACTGAGATTTAAACATTAAATAATTATTGTCGACTTACAGAATAGACACCACCTTGTGAGCTGACTGGAGATACACAAGTAGACTGATTAGCCTGAGTTAAATAACCATCTTCATTCACAGCCAATGTCATTCCAGAGTTTCTTTCTATAAGAAGAGAATTATTATTATTATTTTTATTATTATTTATAACATTGATGTAATAATAAAATATAAGAGGTTTTCAAGATGATATTAATTATGATCATTATTTGAGATCACGAAATACAGAGAATTGATTCTTCAAGTATTGTTTCTTGAGCTTCATAAATAGAAGAGGAGATTTTTGCAGGAGTTCTACTGGGGTTTTCATAGCTAATCTATAACAAGGAATAAAAACAGCCCTCAAAATCTTCGAAAACGAGGATACTGGAGTTATAAATGTCTACCATAGATTCATCACCAACACAAACAGGAAATCTAGATATTAAATAATGAAAAACGTTAAAAATTTAATCAAAATCTCAATAAAGCCTTAGATAGAGTGGAAGAATATGAGATAGAAGAGTGAATGGTCAATCAATCAATTTTTATTCATTAAAATACATCAGGGATCCCACTAAACCGGCAGGTTTTTCAGTAGGTGCCCATACAAAATAATTATTGGTACAACAAAAACAAAATTTTTTCAATAAATACATTTATTAAAAATAATTGAATAAAGAATAATTGTAAAGTGTAGAAAGTAGTAAAGTATTACAGTAAAAACAGGGCTATTATACGAAAAGTAGAAAGTTACAGGAAAGAAAATGACAAGAAAAAAATAAAAGATAAAAACCAGAAAGTTAAGAAAAAGGGATCTTATACAATCAAGTATTATAATAGTCGCTCTGGCTGGAGGCAGTGACATATTCAGGAAATTATTTTTTTCATTTTACCAGCAAAAAATTAACAGATACATAAACATTTTTTTAGCATTATTTAAACTTTCAGTTTATAATCAGATTATTGTAGATTATATAAAACATAACATCACTCTTTGAATATTCACGTATGTTGATTGGAAGCATGTTGAATAACCTAGAAAATACATAGAAATGAGATCTTTTCCCATATACATTATTGAATCTGGGAACCAGATAAGTGTTTGGCGTTCTTAAATTATACTGTGGTGGAGGCGCTAGGGATCTATACTGAAAATTATCTTTGAGAAATATTACAATTGTAAAAATAAGAAATTCCTAGGAATTATGGGGATGTTGTATAAAAAAAAAAAATGGTTAGGGTTATTCAAATTGGAATTAAGAGGAGGCATTCTGGTCGTAATACATTTCAATGTTCTTAGATATATTCGCACTACTCTGTGCAAGAGATAATTAGCTGAACAACCCCATGACTCAATGCCATATCTGATAATAGATTCTACAAGGGACTTATAAATGAGATATAGATAGTCATCTGGTATACTTTTATGAATATAAAATATTTTTGCACTTAGTGCTAGTGCTTAGTGTAGTCTCTTACAATCATAATCAATGTGAGAGTGACATTTCAAGCCACAATCAATTTTAACTCCCAGGTAACGGGTCTCTTAAAGGTGAATGAGTTCAGAAAAAGGTTCAATGAGTAAACTGAAGGAAGTGGGACAAAACAATCAAGTCAGCATTTGTATAAAAAAATTATGCAGTAAAATTGTATAACAGTAATAGCGGCATAATAATACACTACTTATGGGACTGACGAGTTCAATATCTAGAAATAATGGATACCATCAGATTTACTTTTACTGTCATGGTAATGGAACAAGAGATTTTTAATGTTTAAATTCTAATTAAGCATCAAACTAACCGCAATCTGGTTTCAATTGATTTTTAGAGCTGTCTTCTTTATCTTTTTCATCATCATCGTCGTCGTCTTGCATCCCCTCTTCAGTGAGTATAGGCGTCTACAAGAATAAAATCAAGCATTAAAATCGAAATTCTAAATACCACACAAAAATGAATTATCGAATTTCAGCTTCCATCACGAAAATCAACTATAATATCTAGCCAAACATAAAGAAAAAATTCCAAATCGGCAGAAAATTAGGATATATGACCAGAAAAACATGCTGAATACATACTAAAAGTCCTAAGAATCCTAGCTTTACACAAAATGAATGGTTGACTGGCGGTTGCAGTCACACAAGTCTGATAATTGACTTTTTATTATTTCAGAAAGAATTATCATTAATTTTATCACTGATGCATCATATTTGGGTGAGACAGTGTTAGCACAGATTAATAACACGCCTCCCTGGATAAAGAGGTGATTCCGTATGATCTTTTACTCAAACATACACTATGAGATACAAAAATTTAAAGCTGGAAACATAAATGACACAGAAATTTAATTAACACAATCTGTTGGTCAATATTACCATGCGAGGGTTGTTCCAATTTAATTACTGTTCAATATTGTACTTTTAATGCATGAAACAAATTAGGTTCTAGAAAGAAGTAAAGAGCAAAACTCACCTGCAACATTTCAACTTCTCCGTTTAGATCAACTTCAGCCTTTCCTTCAATAATCTCATCCATCACACCATTGAAAACAACTGGATCTGAAATTTTGACAGAGTAATGACATACTGAAATATTGACAAATCAACATCATATAGCAAAGCAATGCAATATTGGAATATTGACAGAGTAATACAAAACATAAAAACATAAACTATTGGTCTTAAACGTTTGCAGATTGATGTTACTTCTGTCACATGACTGAATAATTTTTTGTAGTACCGTATTTTAAATGATGTATTAGATCCGAAATTATGATGTATTAGATCCGAAATTATCCTGAATTAAAACAAATTATTGGCATATTTTAATATATTATGTGTCAGCACCATATTAATATATGTGTCAGCACCAAAGTGGTATACAGAGCAAATCGAAGTAAAATGCAAATTAATCATGAAACGATAAAATATTTATATGAAAAAATAAGCAAATGATAATCACTATTACGAAATCAAATACATGCTGTAGCAGTGGCGGATCCAAGGGGGGGGGGGCAAAGGGGGAAATTGCCCCCCCCCCCCCCCCCCGAGATCCAAGAGAAAATGAAAAAAAACGGCATAAATCTAATAGAAACTAGGATGAAATTATGGAAGCAACAAAAATTGGCTGTTTCCAATTTGTGTAAATCCATTAAAACTTTTTAAAAGTTGCAGCTTTTAGAATACTGAATCCTTGAACAAATAAATGGTTTTAGATAACTTCTTTGGTTTGTAATACAATTTTTCACTCAAAATGCTTCATATTTTATCAAATCATTACCTTATTCATATTGATATTTTTTCATTTGGATGTAAATTGGATGAGAATTCATTTGAAATTTGATACGTAACAACTTGAAAACTTAATTTATAAGGAAAAATACAATGACATAAAAAGTATCAGGTAAAACGGTAAGGAATGCAAATTACCGATACAAATACAAATTTGTACATACATATTGATAAAACAGTGCTATCCATGACAGCATTATGAGGGGCACCAAAAACTATGTCAAAATACACCATTTTCTATTAAAAAATCCAAACATTTTCCGGGGGTGGGCCCCCGGACCCCCCCCCCCCCCCCTTTGGTTGGGGGGTATGGAATACCCCCAAACCCCCCGGTGTTCTCAATTATTAAAGAAACTTTAAACATGGTAAGACATTTCAGATTTTTAAAATATGGTTTTTAATATTTCTTTAACACTGACCAGTAGAACAGTTAATCTCTATATCGGAAGAAGAATTCTTTTCCAAGGAGTTGGGAGGACATTTTGGCACATTAGTCTCATTTTTTTGTTCTTCCTCTTCATCAAGTACCAGTGGCAAGTCTTCTTCATCTGACCCAAGACTAACAAAAACCTAAAAAAATCCAAAAAACCTTCGATTAGCGATGAGAAATAGCCATGCTTTCATGCCATTATTCGGAAATGTTTTTTTAAACATTGCTTTTTCAACCATAGCTATCATAAAACATGAATAAATCCGAAATCAAAAAACTTCGTTACAAAATGGGTTAGATTTCCATTAGTATCGGATTTAGCCTATTCATATATATCTATCAATCTATCTGATCAACTACTTGCAGTGACTCAGTCTGGGCCTGTTGCATTGTTGCACAACAATTCACTTATTACAATTAAAATCTTGAAGTAAAAAGACTTCCATAAGATACTGCAGTATTATTGTTGTGGACATCCATTTTCGTGGTCTGCAGTATAACTATTCATATGTAGACACTTGCTATGCAGAACTTTTTGAGTCACGGCAGACTCATTTCGAACTATGTAGTTCTTACTCGGCACATGGATGAAGACCAGCAATTTAAGACTTGATTGAATCTGCAACCAAGCACCGAGGAAGAAATACAGTTCGAAACGAGTCCGCCGCAAGTCAAAAACGTCAGTTCTGCACAGCAAAGTTTCTACATATGAATATGCTGCAGTAGCTACAAATACAAATAATAAAACCAGTTTGTAAATAGGTTAGATAAGTTGCGTTCCAGTCATCTTGTGATGAGAATGAGTTTATTCAATAGATTTCTACGTAATTTTAGACTTGTTAATGACTTCAAAAGAAAAATCATGGAATTTATTTTGAGTCTTACCGTATCTGTCATGTAAAGGAGTAATCTACTCTTACCCTCTTCAAGCATGAGAGGAATTATGATCTAGAGAAAACTATGGAGAACTAGAACTAGACTATCACGTGTAGTCCACCAGCTTGTTAAATAGCCTTGTCATGAAGCTTTTATCTAGGAGATTGTGTTCTATATGTTGTCCCTTGAGGACGAGCGAATATTTCTTGATATTATTTTATTGGTGTCATCATATGCAAGAGATTTTTCACAAATCAAAATAATATTTCACGTTTAGGGCTGCTGTATCTTCACATTCAATTGTATTTTAGTATTGATGGATAAATAGGTATATATCTGATTGAGTTACTTTTAATTATTGAGAATTGAATTGAATATAATTACATCGTTTGTCATATCCTGCATGACAATCGGTGGTGGTGCATCCCCACTTGTACTTTCACTGGATAATTTGGCTAGATTAGCTGCCATCATTTCCTTATCCCGCTGTCGAACAATCGCTTCAACCGCAAGCCATTCCGACATGGTCGTCTCGTAGTTTTGCCTGGTTGTATGGTCAAACTTTTGGCGTTCTTCAGGTACACTTCCAAATGCATAATGGCCAAGTAGATAGGGCCATACCTGTCAATTAGAATGATTGTTTTTAGTTGCTCTTTAACTACAAAATTGAATAAGTTTCTTTAAAAAGAATTATTCTATAATTTGAATCCAATTATACACATTATTTCCACTCTTTCCATTCTCTTATAAACAGAAATAATACTACAAAAATATAAGGTCACGGGGATTTCAAAAAGAACACAACCCATGAGACACAATTGACAACTAGCTCCTCATGGTCTTTTGTACCAGAGGGCTCATCGAGATAACTTCTGCGTGCGGAGGTAACATTATTGTTTTCCATTGTGTGTAGTGAGGCCAGATTCAAAATCTAACAGGGATTTCACTGTCAAAACTCGTTACACAACATTGAGTGGAATATTTCTGTCTAATTTCACCACCATTATTCATATCATTTAGCCACTCTGACCCCAAGTAGCCCAATTTTTTAACTTTTACATTTCCGAACTTTATTTTTTATTTGCAAAACACAAACTGTTGACACTTTACTCCTTATTTATTCTTTTTTTCTAATTTAGACGTCTTTCTTCATCTTGTACATTGCATTTCTAACTTTAACTTTATTTCTTTGTTAAATTTTCATCACTTTTTGCGTTTGACTTTTCTTTTCACAATTAATTTTTATTTTTGTAAGACTCCCCTAAATTCTGTTATAAGAGAATGAAGAAATTCTATTAAAGTGGATTGATTCAGGCTTTCACAGCTATACAGCTGAGCATTAGATCAAATCTTCTTCATTAGTCGGGGTCACCTAGTATCAGGGCTTGTATCACCTAGCAACAGAGTTTGTTTAAAAAATTAGTAACAAAAAAATTGTGTGTGTAAAAGTGATGCCTGATATTAAGAGTGGGAAGTTGAGATTAGTTTGTTAAAGTGAATTGATTAGGATGGTTAGTGAAGTGGGTGAGAAAGTTTCAGCAACCAACAAAAACAAAGGACTATTTCTCTTGTTTCTTTTGTTACTAGTTTCTCTAGTTACTTCTTGTTCCTGCTTGTTACTTCGCTTAATGAACATTTTAATTAAAGGCGTCCTAAGCTCAGATTGAAGGAACGTTCTCTGTGTGTTATTATTATAGTGTTAATTTTACAACTGAGTTTGATTTTTTTATTGCTGATGATGAGTCAGAGACTTGTGCGTGGGTAATGAGGTGAATGATTACACATAAATGCCTGATGGTGGAGCGGGATTCGAACCCACGACCGCTTAAACAACAGCAGGCTGAAGTTGCGACGCCCCAACCAACTGCGCTGAGTGGCCCGCCGATTAAAGAGAAAGAAAATAAGAATATTGAAAGAAGTGCTTTATTAATTGACTACCAAAACCCAGAAATTTCGTGGTGGTTACACTGTAATTCGATTTTTGTTTTGTTTCTTAATTCAAAGTTCATCAGTTCTTAACTTGTTATTTCACTTTGCTTTTGGAATTCACTTTGTCATTAATTCCCAGTCAATCTTTGCTCCGTTTTCCACTTAACTCTACCTTACTCACGCCTGGATTCCTAATCAACCACTTAGTATAAGTTTTATGATTTTATTTTATTTGGTTTTGTGTGACAGGGTGAAATTTGTTGCATATCGGCAGATCAAGAGTTTACATTCTGATAAAATGAATGTATACAGCAAACTCACTTTGATAGTGGTAACAGTAAATTTTAAAGGAAGGTCTCTATTACTATACATTTAATTTTAAGCAGTGTACTTTTGTTCATTTATTGCACTATTTACATTTTGTGCTTAGTGTTCAAAAATTCACAAGGGCATCAAAATATAGATATTGACACTATATTTGTCAATCATATTGATATAGACTGGCGCCCTTATACTTCACTATATTTGGCTACAGAAAATAAGGTCCTCAAGTAGGTCATTCTATCCGAATAAAAGTACACATTTGAAGCCATTGCTTCTATTGGTTTACAAGAAACGTCTGGACCCAGCATGCTAAAGATTTTTGCTTGCAATGTTTTAAGCAAGTGCTTCTATTGATTGATAACGTCTTGTATTTGGTTGGAAGATGATCGCAGCATGCTGCATATTATAAGGTGGCAGCCTTTAAAGCTAGTGCTTCTATTGGCTAACAAGAAACTCCCTGTCATTGATTGGTAGGTGGACTCAGCATGCTGCAATTTGATTGGCTAGTAGCATTAAAATTGAAATTAACTTTATTCTTCATAATAAAACACAAATTACTAAATATTTACATAACAGCACTGAGGAAGGTTCCCCACACGGACCTGAAAAGGTGATTGAGCTCAGCCTGAAATATATTCCAAGCAAGTGCTCATTTTACTCAACTGGTTCATTGCAATGTCACACAGATAAATTTTTTGTTATCAGGTATTTGCACTGAGACATACATTTCAAAATTTTAATATGAATTGGAGAATACTATTGCATATAAAATGAAGTAATAAAATTTAAATTTCTCCATCTCACCTGTTTTCTTATGTCATGACTAACTCCACCGTAGTAGACTAATTTGAAGACTCTGCCACTGTCAGTCAACTGGCCTGATTGGGTCAGTTCAGTCCACACTTGTTCTGTTAATCCTCCTTCAGCTCCTTCGCCATCAATAATGCTCGCATTGACCAGCTCGGAAAGATGCTTCCTCACAGTGGATAAGTGTCTACAGTAGGCCAGCCACCCGTAGAACGCCCTAGATATTATTTGATGCTTCATTGAATCGCATAATAACTGAAGAGAATCCCTGGTGGTAAGATAGGAAACAATATAAGCAGCTAAACTAACAACTTCTAGCAGATTCATTGGCAGAAATTCGAATTTCAAATTCAAATCAATTGTTGTGATTCCATTTTTTTCACTGAGTAAATTCAAACTATAATTTCATAAAACAATCCTCTACTAGAAAATATCTTCATAATAACTGAATAGAATATCTGGTGGTAAGATAGGAAACAATATAAGCAGCTACACTAACAACTTCTAGCAGATTCATTGGCAGAACTTCCAGTTCCAAATTCAAATTAGTTTCTGAGTAAATATTTTTTACTGAATAAATTTAAACTATATTTTGATAGAGTAATAGTTTGATAGTAGATATCAAGACACTTACTTTATCTGTATTGTCGGTCTAAAATTTAGTGATAGAAGTAGTATTGGGCTGAAAGCCTGTTGTTTCTTTACAACCAGTTGTATTTTGGCAATGTCAATGAATGAATGAATAAAATAATATTTTATTCAATATTATTGAAAACTGAAGGTGGGAATGTTATTTGAGATTTCTCAAGAACAACGCCCTTGGAAACTTTAAAAGCTTTCAACACACAGAAAATATGCGAAGTACTGAAAACTGTCCCATTGGAGTTGGTTCTGCTCTACTCCGATCTCAGAAGCATTCTCTACATAGTCGCGTGGTACATGTTTTATGATAGCATAATTGTTTGTAAGAAATATTTTCCCCTCAGTGAATTTTGTAATAAGCTGATAACCAGATGTTTCTGACAGAACATCTATTTAACCAGGCGCAATAAACGCAGCCTGTGCTATGCAGTCACGTTGTCTCACACGTTACTTTTTCTAAAGCATAGAAAAATATAATATCCTGCAAATAGAAGGAAAAATTATGTCAAATTCATTGAATGGACCAACAAAAATCAGTTGTTTCAAATCCTCACCTATTTGCCAAGTTTTATGCATTTCTGTGCTTCATAGAAAGTAATGCAGTGGCTGCTTAGTAGACTGCATGCTATTTGCGCCAGGCCTAAATGTTATCTAGCACTTTGTGATGCCGACAGTAACATACAAGTAAAATCTGTCCTTTAGAAACAAATATTATACATTAATTGACCAACAAGAATATACGCAAAATAATAAAAAAATCCAATGCAATATTTGTTGATGTTGGAGTGTTGCAATATTGAATATTATGAATATTTATCAATATTGTATCAACAACCTGTATGAAGTTCGTACAGAAAATACAAGATTATTGCTGATTCTATTTCATCGTTGAACTTATTAAATGAGTGGTTTTTTCAATGAACTGTACTTTACAGGTATTGATAAATATTCATAATATTTTTTCAACCCAATTATTGCCGGATTGGGCATCAAATTGCAATTATATTGGAATTATAATCTGGTTTAATATTGGGCCCCAATTAGAAGAGGTCGCCAATCGAAGTCGCAAAGCTGCCAAGCTTGTAATGTTCATTGATTGTAATGGTGCTTATTAGACGACGGTCACCACTCCAGTCACCATGTTTCCTGGTCTCTCCGTGTTACTCAGTAGCTTATCTAATAAGGGTCAAAGTATTTAAGGGTGTATTTCCTCAGTCTTAAAAAAAACTTGACAGCTTTTAAACCAAAGTTGATAGAATAAGATCAAGATTAAAATATAGTGCTTCAAATAGATATGGATCAATCAGAAAATGATTTTAATACATTAACTCCAACATGCAATGCGTTAACATGCTTTCAAGGCAACATACAACACAATACCACCAATACCTGATTATTGCATAATTTTTATTTACAGCAACATAAAAGCCATGAAATAATCCTAGATCTGATAAAAATAAAAAAATTGAGAGGTTCACCATAATCATACCCCTATTTTTCACGCTCGTTATTCTTGTTTCATTCTATACCACCGTTATCACAACAACAGAATATACTGGTATATAGGTCTACTATTAACCATTCTATAGCACGGCTTGCTCTACCTTTCTTTTCGCAGGCGCAGAACTGACTTGATCAAGAAAATAACCATTGTAGCAAATAGCGTGAGTTCTGTTAAAACTCTTCAATAATAGAATAAATATACTGGAAATGAAAAAATCATTACTTTCTGTATAATTAGAGATGTGAAATTATAAGATTGAAATTGAATCAAATTTTCTGATAATATAGTCTAAATTTCAGTGATTCAATTTAAAAAAATCAGAAATATCTTGCAAGTATTGAATAGAATCAAAGCGCTTCATCGTTTAAATTGAACTTGGTAATTGTGTTTTCCAGAAAATTCAAGTTATATTATTTAATAGTGTAAGTTTAATTCAATCTAAACGTAAACATAACCTATGCTTACAAATATCTGAACTCTTGTAAAAATTTAGTAATAGAGAGTTTTGGGCTAAAAGCCTGTTGTTTCTTTACAATAAGTTGTGTTTTGACTGTATCAAAAAATAAAAATAAAATAAATAATAAGTATGTGAATAACTGACCATGTGTTCTAACAATATGTAATACTGTATTTGCGAAATGATTCAATCTGCTGATTTACTGAAGCTCTAAGAAATGGATAAGTGCAAAGCAACAAAGCAAAAAAGAAATTTCTGAACAGATTGAAGCCATAAAAAAGACGGCATGAAATTGAGTGACATTTTAGTAGACTTTGAATAAACTAAAGGCCTGTCTAGACAAAGAACGTAGAGCCATAAAGCGTATGTAGAGCAATGTCGCAACTAGTGAGAGCGCTACAGTAATGAAATATGCTCTCATAATTCGTCTAGCAACTTGTACACTCTACGTTTGCGCTCTATGGCAAAGTCACAAGTAATGCCTTTGGACATTCAAATTATAAAAGAGATTTTATTAAATTTACAAAAACATGACGTCTATTATTCTGTGCAAAATGAGTGAGGTGAATTGAATAAATTATTCTAACAATGATGAGAATATCTTTGAAATAAGTGGTTGGAATTCAGTGGAGAAGAAAATGCCAATGCTCTAAGATAAAGAAAAAACGAATACTATGAAGCAAAAAAGATGCGAGATTCAGCAGGAATCAAACCCGTGAACAGCTTGTTCACCTTACTAAGGCCACTGGTTTGACGCATGCGCACTACACAGTTTTCTTTCCACTGACACTCCTCAAAAAGATTATACACTATTGGCCAGTTGCACAAGTGCACATCAACATTTAATCATCATTCACTTGCCAATGATCATACATCAGGAGAATTTTATTGTACAAAGAACAATAAAGAGGCAAAAACTGATTTCCGGTGAATTTTTGACAGGAGATTTAATTAGACAATTTTCAATAATTGAATCACTGATCCCCGATCGAGTGCTGCACTCCAACACAGCGTATTGTAAGTTGACAGCTCTTCAAACATTTGGCTCAAAAACGACTTTAAATTTGAAATAAACAAATAAATAATGATTTATTGTGGTAAATAAACAAATAATGGTGATATCGAACTTTTTTTTACTGCCTTCAGATTGCCATCAGATTTCAAAACTTAAGACTCCTATAGTTGTCCTGCTCATCATGTTTCCAATTCTGTTCAAAACCTGCTGCCCCCTTTCCATTTCCTAGCCAGTGACCTTAGCAAAGTGAGCAAACTGTCTGGTGCGCAAAATTGATTGAATAAGACAAAGACATATTCAACTAACCCTGTAAAGAGTTTGTGTTGATGAGCTGGAGGAGAATCAGTTTCCCCATTGGTCAAAGACCTGGTTGAAGAAGTAGAACCAGTTGAAGAGGATACCAGCTGTGTGCGGCTTCTGGGAGAAGGTAGAGGACCACTGATGCTTGTTGACCAATTGTGGTGAGGATCTAGAAGGTCTTGCCCTGATCCAGTTACTAGTGGTGATCATAATACCCAATAAAGTATAGGGTCAGTACATGCTTGTAAATTTAAGAACAGTATTTATCTCAATAAACGAGCTAAAAAAATAAATACTTCTCGTCCTGTTCAAAGTTTCTTGTCAAAGCCGGGTTTACACAGAATGCACTTCTTTCTGAACATGGGTATATTCATTGCATTTCACTTCTTTAATTTTAATTTTTATTGTATTTCTTGTATCAGGGGCCTCATTATAACAATACTATAAAGTGCGAGTAATACTTTACAAGTAGTAAAAGAAAAGTGTAGAATTTCTTATAATTTTCCTTTCTTTGTAGTGGCGAAGGTGATATTGTGGAAGGTATCCATAATGAATAATTAGACGAAATTGTCACAACCACAAACTAGAAACTAGTTTCTCAATATTTTTAATAAACTAGTTTCTCAATATTTTATAATAAATGTGGTTGTGACAATTTCGTCTAATTATTCATTATAATTTTCCAATTATAACAAGTACAAGTACTGACACTATTAGTCGGCAGTTGGTTATAAAGCACACTTCAGGTCTTCATTGTTTAGTGTAGCTATGAAGAACTTGCAGCCATTATTTTTTTCATAGCAAACTACAAAGTAGACCTACAAGTACAAACAAAAACTGCAGTGTTCCATAACATTTTTCAGCTATTACAAGAAGCACTTATGCTATTAGTCTGCATTTGGTTATGGAAAAGGCTTTTCATAATTTGGCGCAGCTATAAAGTACTATTATAATCATTAAATTTTCATATCAAACTATGAAGTACAAGTGGAAACAAAAAGTGAAAAATTCCATAACATTTTTCTGTTATTACAAGTTCACACACTGATACTAGTCGGCAGTTGGTTATGGAACAAACCTCAGCTCTTCATAGTTTGGTGTAGCAATAGAGTATTGTATAACCATAATTTATTATTGATGATAGTGTAATACTGCAAAAATTAATTAAATTTACTTGTAGAACTCTGGATACATAGATCCAGAATCAAACAATCCATAAACCTCCAATATCATTTACAAAAAAAGCTAGATGTTGTCACAAACGAATTTCGTACTTGTTTGCCTGTTTTGCTTATTATCATTGTTGTTTCGTATTTTTCAATTCTCTGCTTGCTAGTACCACCTGTTACTAATGGATGTATGGGGTCTCAGTCCGCAACCAATCAG
This sequence comes from Conomelus anceps, assembly GCA_948455865.1. NCBI lineage: Eukaryota > Metazoa > Arthropoda > Insecta > Hemiptera > Delphacidae > Conomelus > Conomelus anceps. The sequence continues at coordinate 52,549,048 of OX418222.1, forward strand.
AGAGCTCCAAAGTAGCATGGGTCAGCCTATTAGAGGCTCTCATTCTTGAAATTCCCAATAATTCTTTTTTCAATCAAATGATTCAAATATTATGGAGTTTGAGCAAAACTATGCTAACGATGACGCTAAATCTAACCTGACTACTCTATGATCTGCTTCATTTTAATTTGAGATGCTACAGAGCAAGTTGAGTAGTGGAGTAGTTAGGCTACAATTAGCGTAGTTTTGCTCAAATTTTATTTCAAGAATTATAAACGAATTACATGGTTTTTCTCAGTATTTTGCTAATAAAACATGCTTCACAATTTCGGCATCTCAATTATTTCAAGCCCGTTCCTACTCCATACTCTATAATTATCATCTCCCAAGCCTGTGTTAATGGAATGTTAAGAATTAGTGTTAACCTCCACTTTAGGTGATAAATGTATGAATTTTTGACAGCAGTTAAAGGAAGCATCAACCGTAAAACCACAAAAGAACTCATCACATTATTGTTATACTTGTTAAATTGATAATTTATATCAGTAAAAGATCGAGCAAGCATAAATTACAAGTAATTAACCAATACTCACAGTAATCCTCATGCTTCTTTTTGCTTATTATTTGAAACACATAGTCAGTGGATTCATCATCACTTAGCTCTTCTTGCTTCAAGGCTTGTAAGCCCCGTCCTCTTCTTCTCAATTTTGGAAGCACTTTACCTATGTCATGAAAAGGTTTCTTTATATTATCAAAATACTCTCACAAAATAAATTATTTAGAACAAATAATTCATTCTTCCTGTGATTTATCACACACACTGATTCATAAGGTTGTGAAAGCAACTTATTGTGAATTATTATATCAATATTTTCAATTTAGATCCTTCTTTATTGTTCCATATAGGGAAGACCTGGGCAGGTTGTCACACGGGTTGGTTGTAGCAAGTGTTTGTTCTCAGTCTCTGCTGCTACCTAGTGGTCCAAACTCATGCAACTTAGTGTTAGAAGTAGTTGTCAAAAAGTTTCATGTGGATGACTTTATTGGTTCCGATTTAATTGAAGATTTTGTTTTCCATAAGCTCCATATTCTCACAAATTTAGAAATAACACTCTTTATTTCAGTCTCAAACATATTTAAAAAATAATCTACCTATTTCATCTCAAAGTGTAACATTTACAAGGCATTGTTGAGAGTGAACACTGAAGTTTGGTTAGTCCATATTTTTATCAGCACATGTTTTGTTCAAAATGGCCACTCGGGGAAGGTTATCTCAAAAACACGGGGATGGTTGTCTCAATGCATATAATGTAAGAACTGGGCTCATGAGCTGTGTGCACCTGAACCTGACATCTTCTATACTTGTCAAAACTGCGAAAGCGCCATTGAAAGTGTCTGAAAATAAACATTTTGAAAAGTAACATGTAATTTTCATGCATTACCAAGTATGATACTGGGTAGGCCTACTAAAGTTGACCAGTACTATTCTCATGACATTAAATAATATAGTTGTTTCGCATTTAAAGCTTTAAATAATAAAATAAAAAATTGAATTTTTTTTCTAAAAAGTGAATTGTTTCATTCTTCCATTTGAATTACACGTGAAAACCAACCCGAGTATGGGACAGCTTGTCACACATATTTGCTGCATGGTCAACATTTTTTCTTCAATTACATCTTGTTACTATGGGCTGAAATTATGACGAAAATGTAGCTAAATATATAGGCTACAAGATGCAGTAGTGAAGTAATAGATAACTTGAACATTTTTTTGGAAAAAATGAAAACCAAAAATTGTGTCAACCTGTCCCGGTCTCCCCTACAACATTCAAGCAATTAACATGGATAGAATCACGAACAATAACAAGCAATCATAAAATTTAATAATAAATACCAAGGTAAAAACCTGTGTGTGAACAAAACATTGACTTTTGAATGAAAACTCTTTTCTGTCTAGGCCAGAAACCAACACTCGAAGATACAACTGGCCTTACATTAATAAATAGTATAAAACAGAATTGAGTTTTCAATGTAACTTGTTGTGTATCGACCGTGATTCCAGTTATCGGCAGATAAGAGCTTTTGAATGAAATGGGGTACAACTAAATGGGCACTCACAGGAGAGAATGGGCACTCACATGAAATTCCAAAAATTGTGAAGTGTGAGATACAGTGCAACCATGAGGAGAGATGCAATACATAGAACGAAAACAGTGCAACATACAAATTGTTTCCTCCCAAGAACATTATGTTTATGTAATGGGTTGAATCCGATTCTTAATCTATTAAGTGATCCATTACAGTTTTTCTTGTCATATATTTACTCTTAGCTTATTTTCTTTATTACTAAATTCTTCAACATTTTTGTACTCTATTACGTTTGGCATATAGTGTTAGAATCCTTATGTTTTTCTTTATATTTCTTAAATTGTAGAGACCAGTCTTTGAGGTAATTGAGGACTGTTTTGGTATTAAGCTGTAAGCCCCTATTGGTTGTGAATACGTATGTATTCAATAAATAAATAAAACATTTCAAGAGTTTGGTGTAACTCATATACTAGATTCGAATTACTGTATAAATGTTAAACTAAATGTGTTTACTATAATATAATGATGTGTTTACCAGTATTTCTAATGAATTTAATGGGGGCAGTCCTGTGGATTACTTCTTATCAATACTTGTGCTTTCTCCAAATGAGCCGACTTTGATAATATGTATAATTTAAAGTGTTAAAAATAAAATTTTTCGAGATTTAACATAAAAAACACAACCGATTTGACTTTCTGTAATGCATGTATAGTGCAATGAGCAGTACTACGCAAACGTAAAACCTCCTCAGAGGTGTGAAATTTCTAGAGTCGGTCGATTTCATCTATCCAAGGTGCGAATTTCCTTCAATTCTGATATTTTCCTCCTAAAATCAATTAAAGTGCTCCTTCAATCGCAAAAAAGAAGAGCTATTCGTAGAGAAAATAAAAATTAAAGCCTAGAAATAATGATAATGGGGGTCTGCCAATAGGCAGAACAAAACCTATTGGAGTTACTGAAATGGACTTTTTATTAATCTACCTTTGCCTCTTTGTGACCAGAGAGGAGGATCCAACTGTCCATGTGGGAGTAGTCCGTTTTCAAGGCATGATAGAAAAGCCAATAAGTGCCCGCCTCGAGGAAAATGAATGGGAGGTCTCTGTACTCCATCTTGCCCCACCAGAACAATCATGCCACCACTATCTCCTGAAATAAAATGATACATTTTTTGTTTATTATTCATGAAAGGAAATTATAGATCAATAGATATCATAGATACAATCAAACTCCAGATATAGAGAGTGTAAATGCAAATGTAAAGAATTCAATAGTGAAGATTGCAATAACAATTCGTGGTTATTATTATAATCAATTTTCTTTTGCAGCTTGAACAACTCGCATCAATCACTGAAGAGAATAATCGCAACTTTCATGCAGTGTTCAACAAAATATTACAAGTTTGAAAATTCGAAATAAATCGTAGAGATTCCATTGTGAACTCGCATAATATTAAGCTGAGAGTCAACAAAGAAAAAAAATTGTTATATCTCGTCAACTGGAAAACTAAGATGATGTTTGTTTGTTTTCATATTTCTCAGTGAAAGATAATTTATTCAGTTGAAATGATTAGTAATTAGGCCCATTAATGAACTATTAACGTAGGAGTATATGAAGTAAATATAAACTAGTAATCAGAGGTGTGCTGCAAACGATTATGAAACCACTACAATAAAAAATCTTGACAGATAAATTGAATGGTTTAAATAAATGACCATTTACCTTGTTGATGACAGTGCACGTAAACTATCTCATTGACATTAACATTCATTGCATATTCCCAGTACATGCTGAAAAAATATAATTTTTATCGATTAAGTTAAATATACATTAAAAAACTTCATGAAAACAATTTAAATAAAAAAAGAATACCGAAGAATACTAATATATCTCAGTGATTCCAAAATGAACAAAATTTTGATGTGTTTAACAGACAGTTTGAACTACAGTACAAAAAATAAACAAAGTGAATGAATATTTTCCTAAATAAGAAATAAATAGCTGCATGTTTCTGTAGTGTTATAATTTAGTCAATTCTTGGTTTGAAAAGGCATTAAATTTATTAGTAAATGATATCGATCAAAGTATTAGCTATTATGTAGCCACTTCCTTGGTTGAAAAGGGGAATAAATTATAGTTCAGTAGAAAGTGCTCTAGTATCTGAGAAAATTATAACAGTATCAGTGAAAATAATTATTTATCAAAACTAAAAAAAATGTATAAAAGATTCAATCATAACTTACAAATTCCGAGTTCGTAAGCTTGAACGTCTCATTGATGAACTTCTATGTAAACAGCAATTCCTAGTGTCAAGTAAAATAGATTAACTGTCTACGGTATCTCAAATATTGAGAGGAAAATCTAATTTGAGAATAAAAGACTGGAATCTTAATTTATGCACAGATTTCTATGTATCATTTAACATAATTTTACAAGCCTGAATAGGAAATTAATTTTCCACCATAGAGAATTTTCAATTATATTGAGGATATGATTAGCATTTTATGAAATTGAACCAATTTTTAAATCTTGATAAACTGATGATTCAATCATTCAATAACGGGCGCAGTCTTATTTTATAGTGAAATGCTGAACGTTTCATTCACAAACTGGTTGAATGAAGAGCTTTCATCCAACTCTGATCTTAATAAGTGGAACAAATATGAATTTATAAAAAAATCTCAACAGTATGAATTATAATTTGATGAAAGCAAAACATTGATTATTTGCATTAAACCAATATGAAGGTGTAAAATACCTTTATAGGCACAATTCTCACTGTTAGTGTGAGATTCTTACTCACTGAAAAACCCACCTATATTCCTGACTGAGATCCTGACTGGGGCTAAGCTAGTCTTTCATGAGTCTGTGTGACCACTTTGCTGGAAATGCCAATCTATCTATTAATTCTAAATACAACAGATACTTTTTCTAGATACTACTCTGGATACAGAACATACTGAAAAATTTATATGATAAATAATAGAAAATATAATGTGGAAAATAGATACAAGAAATAAAACAGGATGTCTGGTACATATTTAGTAAAAGACTTCAAACTTATACCGGTACCACAAACACAAACTGCCACCTCACTGTGCAATAGATAAGTTGAAATCTTTTTGAGAACAAGTTGAAAAATGTAATGGAATATTATAGTTAAAATGTATTGTATTAGCATAGCAGAAGATTTAGATCAGCGATATATTTGTGGAATTTCTTTAAAGAATATGTTAAAAATAAATTAAACTGTACTGATCATGTCCAAAAGAAATGCTCAATCCGCTTACCAAATTTTATACTTGTGCTGAATAATCAGAAAATAAAATAAGGGCGACAAACAGATAACGAGTGTTCTCTAACAGCTCTCAAATGTTATACTTTCGACTTGAATTGGAAACTGCTTGTTACTATTAATGAAAAAGGGTAGAAGTAGGATTTTTTACCTTTTGTCTTGGCCATCTGGTTCAGAGTAACCGTTCATTAGTTGATTCGGAGTCCACATAATTGTTAGAGTTTGTGAAGTTTGATGAAGAGACAGATAACCAGGAATCGGTTCAGTGAGATCTTTCTGTGAATTTAAGATATTAAGAAACTTATAAAAAAAAATTTTTAGTACTGGAAAGATTACTGTACTATAAAGATAGACTCCCAAAAGTATTGTATTTTTTGAACATTTTTTATAAAAACAAATTATGGGTAGACGGTATCAGAATGGGGGCAAAGATAAGTACAACATAGAACAATACAGGTGGAGACCCTCCCGCAGGTAATTCAACACTGCTGTCAGACTTTGTGATATGAAACGCATACCCCCATCGAGATGCTTTAGTAACATTCACTTGGAAATTCCCCTTTGGAATTCTATCGAAGGCCCAATGAACTAACTAATGGACAGCCATTTGCACTGCAACTCTCGGTGCAACATAGTAGCCTATAGATGCATTTCAAAATGTAAAAAATTATTTAAATCACGGCTTTGAATGTAAGGGGATAATAAGGATAAAAACGATAGGCATCCCTGCAGGTAGAATAGGGAAGAAAAAGAATGGTAGAACTCTCCGAAATATATACCACCAAAAAGAAAAAGAGAAAGAGACAAGAATTTCACAACCACAATCAAGAGCTGCAATCATTGAAATGAACAATGAAAGGAAGCAAATGGATAAGGATTTTGGACAACTGCTGGGAGAGCTCAAGAATGTGGAACAGGAAAATAATTTCCAGGTAGCGCAGTTGGTTGGAGCGCTTGTCTGAGATAAGATAAGGCTCTGGCTGGCTTCGTTTCCTTCAGCCTTGGGTTCGAATGTCATTCAGCCATGGATGTTTCTCATCATTCACCTCATTACTCACGCACAAGTCTTCAGACTCATGTGGGCATCATCAGCAATAAGAAAAATATAATAATAATAATACATGTGAATATAATATCTCTTATAATATGTCAGGGTTTCTGCTTCAAACTTGGTAAAAGAAGTATAACACATCCATAGTACAGTGATAACATGCAAAGAACCACCTGATCTAAACTTAAAATGCATTGAGCATGTAACAAAAAATTTTGAAAATATTTGTCAGAAAACGATTATTGATTTTAGTAAAAGTGCAATTATTTGACAGATTTATCTATTGGTTTGCTCAGATAAGTTCCATTAACTGGAAAACCGTATTGCGCCATCTAGCGTCAAAATGAGCCACTACATTTAGCTTTTCATTAACAACAATTTCATTTTTGTAACTCACAACTGTTTCCCAAAATTCGTTATTATTGAAATGCTTCTAATTGCATCACCTTTCATAATGCAGCTCATTTTGTGAGTGCTATGCTATCACGCGGTGGTCCTTGGTTCAATTCCATTTTAGGTGACTTTTTCGGTAACAAATCTAAATTCTAAGAAATAATATTTTTATTATTATTTAATTAAATTATTATTATTTGCTATGCTATCACGCGGTGGTCCTTGGTTCAATTCCATTTTAGGTGACTTTTTTGGTAACAAATAATCTAAATTCTAAGGAATAATATTTTTATTTTTAAAGGCAAATTGAATTGGAATAATTTCATTTCCTACAATTTTTTCCTAATAATCTGTCCTGAATTCTGTTTATAAGGAACAACTATCTAAATTTATCAGATTAATATACATAAATCTATACTTGATGATAATCTATGATGATTATTATTATATGATAATTACACCTACAAATACGTTTAAGGGAAGATTTTAAATAAGCAGAAAGATTATTATCATCATCATCCATTACTTCCTCAACTTCAGAGCAAAGCTGTTTTATGCAATAAAAGGTTATTTTCTTCATTTATTTACTTATTATTCTATTATTTTGTTTTTCATATTATTGATAACTATAAATACTACCCAACACACATATTCTACTAGTGAATAATATAATATTAGTGAATATACCTTCAAATTTCACATGGCAAACAAAATTCAAGAAAAAGAGAGTTAGGAATAAAAATTGTTTTATTAAATAAGAATAATCATGTGAGCATTCAGCAATTTAATAAGTAGTAGATTTGTAACATCTTCCAAAGTGACTCCAAAATACAAAATGGCTTTGAAGTGAAATAAATACATATTTCGGTTCACCGTCATCAGTATCTGAAGATGCTTATACAATATAGAGAAACGTGTCTATTCCCAATACAAGGTCATTTTAATTTCAGTTTAATCATAACACTGGAATAAAAATGTATTCAAAAAACAAATTATGTGAAACGCATACTTACAGGTAGAACAAGGACATTATTTTTCCCATACAGCAATGTTGCACGATTATTTTGATGTAATGACTCAACATAATCTTTGGCAGAGATTGGAACTTGTCTCATTCCTTCTTCAGAACTTGTATTTAGTCCTCGTCGATACTGTAAAAAAATACAATGCTCAAAACATTTCATATCTACAGTATTGCTGCCGTATATTAACTGCAATTGTGGGAATGTAAAATCAAGTTCGGACTATCACAGGTTCCCATTCTATTAACCATAGTGTCAGTATATTAGCCAGTACTAGGGTATTATATTAAGTTACTGTATATTTAGGTATTATATTAAGTTACTGTATATTTAGGTATTATATTAAGTTACTGTATATTTAGGTATTATATTAAGTTACTGTATATTTAAGTTACTGTACATTTTAGATTGGCGTGACTGCCAAGGCTGTAGAATCACGATTGTTGACAATAAATTTCATTGTGGTAACATTGAGTCTACCACATCATCAACAATATAAAAAAATATGTGATACATTAGAATTGTTCACATGTATTAATTTGTTTAAATATGACTACGTTATCCTATTATATAAACGAGCAATTTATGTATGTATTTACGCATGTTCAACAGATCTCAAAACGGCTCCAAAGATTTTGATGAAATTATGAGTGAAAGGGTTTTTTGGTACAAAAAACCGATAACTCCAAGTCTCCTGTAAAAACTCGCTGAAGTACACAGAAAAGGGAAATCCTTTAGGCACCAGCTGATGGAGAACGCAATTTAAATGCTAGTGGTCTGGACAAAGTTGCGCTATTGGACAAAGGGGGCACATGCAACATAAATGTAATAAACTTAATGAATATTTCTTTTCTGTAACTAAATGGATGTATTGATACATGGCATACTGTTTGGGGACAGCTGAAAGATACAGCTTAATGCCATGAATTTCAATAATAATGATAATAATACTGTAATAATAAAATAATTACAAATAAGATCTTTGGAGCCTGCAATAAGTTTCCACCAGTAGAAGAAGTAGAGAAATTTTGGCCTGACATTTGGTCCAGGGGGATAAGTCATGAAAGGAATGCTCCATGGATCCAGGAAGAGCTAAACAGACATCAACATACAACTCAAATGCCGCAAATAGCGATATCAGGGGCTGATTTTAAAACTGCAATTCAGAATGCTCATACAGTAGACTCCCTCTAATCCGGAAACCTCGAGACTGGACACTCGTCCGGATTAAAAAACTTCCGGACCATCCGGCGGTTTTTTTACACATGTAAATTACATCCCATACCTTACGTTGATATGAACAAACGTGACACTAGATAACAGGAATAAAAATGAAATTTAAAAGCGTACCACAAATTAAAACTTTACAAATTTATTTTACAAAAAACATATTTAAGATTCATAAAATTATTCAAAATTAATGAATAAGTGAGCCTAAGCATGAAAAATTACGTATGTAATTACAATACTGTACTGTATTAGATGAAATCTGTTATTTTCTTCTGCTTCATTAGTTCAACTGGTTTTTTAATCGCATAATTAATAAAAACAGAAGAATACAATTTGTAAACAAATTATTGCAAACATCAGAAGCGAACGCATTCATAAACTGAACTGCGGTTATTAGACACATTTATCAAAATATTTTAAACAGACACGTTAATTCCTGTCTTTCTACCATGAGAAGCCATTCCGCGCGCAGATGACACCATCCCAAGAGGACGTCCAGACCATCCATCGTCCTAACCATGAGAGTCCGGACTAGAGGGAGTCAAATGTAGTTGAAAAGCTCCAGGTCCAGATAAAATCCAGAACTTTTGGCTCAAATCGTCCACTTCTCTTCATAAATCTTTAACTGCAATATCCAATGATTTTATTCTGCACCCTGAATGAGTACCAGATCATTTAACACATGGCATCACATACCTGATCCCCAAAGTCAAGGATAGTACTAACCTGGCTAATTTCGGACCTATTACTTGTCTCTCAACAATTTGTAAGTAATTAACTTCAATAATAAGCTCAGTAATCATGTGGATTCGATCATGTGTGTGGAGAAGGGATGTTGTAAGTTACATTTGGTAACCTCTTCCCAAACTTGTATTCAGTTATCCACTTAAGTATTCGCTTATTCTGCTGAGCTTGTATAATTTGTATTAGGGAGCGTTTAATTGTCTTTAGCTAGTCTGTTGCCAGCTTTCGCATGATGCCCTTTGTTCCACTCATCTTTTCTTGTACTTTGTCAAATAAATAAATATTTATTCAATCCATTCGGTCACCCTCAAAAGACCACCCAGGAGTTTTGTAGCTTATCTCTGATTGAACAGTTACAGTAATGTTTTTTTGGCCCAGGCAGGCCTGAGACCTGTGCTGGGTAATGAGTTGGTGATATTATGGTGATTTATGAGTTGAACCTACAGTTTTAGGTGAGTTCCGAATCATCAGGAAGTGATTTTATAGCAGAGAACAGTTGTTTTTTGTGGTCAATCCAATCGTTCACCCTTACAAAGAGGAATTTGCAGCTTATCTTATCCGACTGTAAATACCTGCCACGGCTCCCGGCTACCACTTTCCTAAAAAAATATAAAGGTGTTTGCGAAAACATTTTGCAAGGAATCTGCCGGTGTTGCAAACGCTTATTCCTTCAATCTTACACATAGGTACATCGCTCGGCCTAGGAATAAAGAACGTTCATGCAAAATTTCATGACAATTGGTCGAGGCGTTTGGCCATAATCGCGTCACAAAATCCACAGACGAAATGCCAAGCGGTCGAGTTAAAACTGAGACCTCGCTACGTTCGGTTAATAAGCTCATCAAAAACAAATTTCTGATATTGATGTAATATTTCTTAACGTATTTAATATTTGATCTTTATATGCTTATATTGAGAAAATATTAATATTTGTAATGGAAGTAAACTCACATTCAGAGCTGATCTTCTGCATGATGGTGGAGTGATGGCACTACTTGATATTCTATGTCTCTGTACCAATTCATCAGCTGGTGGATCAGTCCAGAAATGATCCTGTGTCTTGGTTTTAGAATAATCCAAGGCACAAGGTCCTTCTGTTGAACAATGAACAATAGAATTATAAATAAATTTATTGAATTCTATTCATTACAATAACACAACACAAAATACAGCGAGACACATGCCTTTATATATCCATTTATAATATTTTATGCCCGACATATTTATGTTGATTAATAACTTGTTTTTGTATTCAATTTGAGGACAGACACAGTTTTGATCACTCTGCATCAATCATATTTTTCTTGCTTGGACCCCGGATAACAGAAGTCTCGTTAACTAGCTAAAAGCCAGCGAGTAGCAAGTATAGTAGCCCGGCTTTCAACTTTCATCATAGATCGTTAGCTAGTAAACACGATTACACTGCGTGAGTTTAAAAATTAGATTGTAAACTTCCCGACTAGAAGAGTAGCTTGTAAACTCGCTTAATGTAATCGACGCTTTAGGAGGAAACTGCAAATTCATTACTCCCCAGAAGTCCCAGCCCAACACTTAGAATTAAAATAGAAATATACTTTATTTTCTACACAAAAACAATTCGCATATACAGAATAAATTTTGAAGAAAGTTCCTTACATGGGTAACAGCCTGTGAATAAGGAGTTCTGGTCATGTTCAAAAATATTAGATTTTGAAATACTGGAAGCATAACCTACTTCAAGGGTACAAAACAAGACTAACAATACAATAGATTGTCAAAAAATCAATACTCTGGGTTCAAGTATCGCAGAAAATGAGAAACTTTTACGTTATTATCCCTCATGACTGCGATGTGATTAAGCTGCCAGTCAAATAAGTGTTTGTTCAGGATTGCTTGTTTAGGATTTTTCATTGAGCTTGGTATATTCTAGTGATATACCCCGTTACTCTGCTTACAAGTGCTCGCACAGTAGTAAATGCAATATTTGATGATAATCAAGAAATCAAACACTTGCTATGGTATCCATGCTGCTCCATACCACAGAATTTTTCGATGGTGATTATCATAAAGTATAAGATGCTCCACTGTGCAAGCAATCTTTTCTAAAACCAATAATAAATTTGTTTATAAAAGCTGTTTTAAACACTGAAAATACCCCGCAATCCTTTAAACCAACCTCCTATATAAAAATTTACATCTATTTTCACTTAAAACCCTTTCCCCTCTCATAACCAGTTTAGGATGCGAAGCAACAACAAAATAAAAAATTGAGAGCATCAAAAATTCAGGTTAGGCATCCTAAACTCGAGCTAACATTCTGCAACATTAGAATTGTTCCAAATTAATGCAGTAATATTGCATTGAAATTTTGATCACTTATAAGAATAATAAGTTACAAAAATGCTGGAAGTTTACTTACCTAGAAGAGAGCTGAGAATCGATCCATATTCTGGATCGGCTACAAGCGCATCTTTGTCATAGTATTTACTGTGAAAATGAAAATAATTTATTGAGAAATGTTACAGGAAATTTTAATGTAAAGCACACAGATAAAAACGATTCTTTTTGTGTAAAAGTGTAGAATTTGAACAATAACCTAACAATGAATAAAATCACAAATATTCTTGAAAATTTAATAACGAAACTGATAAGGAATTGAAATAGTGCAAAAAAGTAATAAAACTAGTTATAGATTAGCATAGCACAGAATAAAAAACTATGTTTATGAAATAATAAGAATAAACCAAGTAATATTAGGTGAACCTAATCTAATCCCATCAGCAGTGGAAAGAGAGAAGACCTGATTACATTTACACTTCAAAATAATTTCTGAACCCTAGTTCAAGTTTTTGACGAGTGAACGAATTTTGTCCAAACTTCGTCGTTTCATGTAAATGCATCACTTGGTTTCTCATTAAAGAATATCATTTGTATATTGATGATGATTATGATAGAAGAGAGTTTGTTACAGATAAAACGTTAAAAAGAACAAAACGTTAAAGATAGCCATATTGCAAGCTTCAACGCTCTATGCATCTGTCTGATCTATATGGTTGTAGGGCTCTTGCGAGCACGGAATTTTGCGACCAACTCAAAAAGGCGGAATTTTGCGACTAACTCTTGGTAGGCCATCAACAAACAATAGCCCGCCATTTTTACAAGGTTCCTCATGCGACCATGGACTTTTGCGACTAAAAGAGTTCTGACAGAAGAGACTTATCTGAATAATAAACTATATTAAATAGTCTATAAATATATATAAACGACCATTTCCAACTGATGAAGTATTAATAAATTCAATTGTAAATGCGTCTTTACATAACTTTTTTAACCCTTTGTAACAATCATATTTTACAGTGTAAAATGGAACAATCAGTGATAAAATCACTGACCTAACCTAACCTGCCTAATGAATGTCGAGTCTGGGAATAGCTTCTATTGAATTTTTTATAAAGTGACATAGTCCACGTCCATGGTCGCAAAATTCCGTCCACCGATTCTACCTGCCAAGGACCCTGACCCTTCTGTCGGAACTCTTTTAGTCGCAAAAGTATGTGGTCGCAAAGGCCCGGTCACCGATCTATAGCACCTTGGTTTATGAGCGAGCAGATACATAGTGTTGAGGCTAGCATTATCGTTATCTTTAACGTAGTTTTGCGCAAACTCTGAAATAATAATAGAATTTTATCACACTTACTTGGAGTTCAGGACAAGATATCCAATTATTTTTGCAAGATGTTTCTCAAACAACGCCAAGCGAATCCAGAGATATTTTGGCGACTGAGCTACAGTCAACCCAACGCTGGATGAATTCTTCTGAAGTGGAGGTTTAGTAACACTAACACTGCTAGTCAGAGTTCCTTGTGTTGAGGGACGGTTAACACTATCGCCACTCGAAGAAGATCTTCTATAAATAATTTAATTTTATTCATTATCTCAACCATCAAAACTTTATTCAGTATTAGAACGAGTTTCCATCTATAATTTATACGGACAGAAGCAATGCAATTTCTGAATTACAGCTCGTTCACGTTGCTAAGGCTGCTGGCTTCGACCGGCAGTACTGTCAGGTTCTGATTAAACTGCAACTACGATGATTAATATTTATGGGCAGAATTGTTCCTTATTCCCAAGCCAAGCGATGAATGTATAAGTTTTTTTTTAAAGTCTCCCATATTTTTTAGGGGGCTCAATTTAACCCCGATTATTGTAGTCTCTGATTGGGTATCGAAGGCTTTAAAATAAAATTAAGAAGATTTGAGAGGGGGTTTATTAATTAACAAAAAATCGAAAACTCAACGGTGGGCGGTAGCAAAGCAGTTCAAAATCTTAAATATTGAGATTTTACAAATTTATTTTTTGTTTCGGTAGGGCTTTTAAAGCTGAATAGAATGGTAAAAACTAGATTTATGATAAATTGAGCATTTAGGGGTGGGGGTGAGCAAAATTGACTTTTTCATAAAACGCATTTTGAGGAAATTTTTGCTTTTTTCGATTGGAAGTGGGAGGTAACTCTATAAGGAAGTTGACACTGAACTACTATTTGAATATTAGGGGAGGGGGGGGGGGTGAGATAATTTAAAACCCTCAAATGTTGAGAAAATTGAGAAATTCTTCTTCTCATCAGGTAGAGCATCTGGCGACTTCTATTCGAAAAAATTGTAAAAATAATCCTATTTGAAGCTAAAAACGGGAACTTCGAACTTTTTGTTAATGGAAAATTTTGGACTTTTCAAATATTTATTTTTGTAGTTTTCATTATCAATGAAAGATTTAGCAACGAAAATTGAATTGAAAGTGCTCCTGAACTTTTTTAAAAAATATCATCCCCTTATGCATGAGAAGTGTTGGGCGAGAGAGGTCTACTGTTCACAGAGCTACTAGTTAAGAGGAGTGGAGGAAGAGAGTGAGAAGAGAGAGAGCCCAGCGGCCTTAGCAAAAAGAACGAGCTATACATTCGGCCAATAGCGTAATATTATACTGTATATATATATATATTTTTTTTTTTTTTAATTTTGTTAAATTGTACTTGTTTGTACAAATGTACGAAAAAATGGCAATAAATAATCTCAATTTCCTTTACAAGAATAATTTAACAAATTGAAACCACACAAATAGTTGTGGTTATTCATTACCTATTTAGGTTATTCACATATTTCTGAGTTGAGAAAAAGCTTCATGTCACCGGTTAAACTGGTAGTGTGAGATTCTAACTCATTAAACACACTCAACTTTTCCACATAATCCTGAATTGAACAGCTGAAAACATTTCTTCATGTCATGAGTAACTGGATGCGTAATTGTATTACATTGTAAACAAAATACTTACGGAGTTCATTAAAAATTGGTAACTATTTTGTTTCTATTGTCCTGAATTACACTTGGTGACATATTTGGTAGAGCCGCTATCCTGATAGCATATTAAGTTTACAATTTATAATGTGAGTGGATTTTCACTTATTTTAGGATGATTACAATTATTGCAGCATTACCTGTTGGGATCGGAATTTTCAATCTCTTGTACTTTTTTAGAAATTACTGCTGCGGGTTCAAAATCTTTGGCAACTTTATGAAGGAGAGCGGTAGTTGAGCTCGTTTTGAATAGGCCAAGAACTCTCCTTCTTAGACCTAGAGATAGACAAGCTTCTACAGCACCTAGAAAAATAAAGTCGACAAGAATCATATCCAGTGAAAAAAGTATTCAACAATACTATGTAATAGGACATTTACATATAAGCTGCAGTATCATCGGCAAAGGATATCATTGTGGTGTTTCTGAATCTTAAATTCAAGACATCATTCACATAGACTATAACAAGGATAGGAGGTAACACAGTACCCTAAGGGAGACCATAAGATTTTAGAACAGTGTTACTTGTGTGATCATTAATAGTTAAAGATTGGGTCCGATTCAGTAGGTGACTCTTGATTAAGTCAAGGAAAACTCCTCTAAAGCCATACGATTCTAATTTGTTAAATAGTATATTATGAGGTATTGTATGAAAGTCTTAGTGAATATCTAGGAAAACTGCAATTGATTTCATATTAGATATTTCATATAGTTCAGCTTATGAGATAGGGTATTTGTAAATTTTATAAGAGCATCTACTGTGCTTTTACAGTTTTGGAAACCAAATTGGTTACTATTTATTAAATTGTGTTTGTTTAAGAAGGACACAAGTCTTACCTTTATAATTTTCTCCATAATTTTTGCTGAATTGCTGATGATTCTAATCGGCCTATAATTACTTGGATTTAAAGTCACCTTGTTTGAAAAGAGGTTTTATTTTTGCTGATTTGAAATGTTGAGGAAAATAACCTTCTTCGAAACACCTATTGAATATGAAAGTAAGTGGTTGTGAGATATGATGAGCTCCTTTTTTTAGAAGGCTATTGGTTAGATTATCAATTCCAGGGCTGCAGTTGTTCTTTAGGTTTTTGATAGTGGCTTCAATTTCATGAGAGCTAGTCGGTCTCAAGAAGAAAGTGGAAGCTATTCGATTCTGAGCATTTTCACATGTAAAATCAGCTCTATTAAAAACATGGGTGTTCATGCTTTGAGCCGAGCCTGCAATCTACCAACATTTGTAAAATATTCATTAAGTATGGATGCATCTAAATCAAATTTCTTGTTATCCTTACAACTCTCAACAATATCGTCATTGATACATTTCCATACTTTAACGCTGTTGTTATTACAATTTGCAATATTAGTTTTTCTTTGGCAAGGATGTTGGGTATCTTTTTTCTAACTTTGCATAGTTAAATTAAACCATTTAAATGCTCGAAAAATCTATTCGTAATTGTATCAATACTTTCATCCATTCTGTAAATGCAGTCCCAATTTTTGTTTCCTATATGCTCCATGAGTGTGTTATAATTTATTGTAGTTATGGTGTTGCAAACTTTCCTATTTAATTTAGGGATTTGGTCTGAGTCCTTACCCAAGTGCAGTACCACAGAGAAATGATCAGTTTGTTATTGTTGTCTTAAATACACTAATCATCAAATAATCAAAATTACTGCTAGAATTCTTTTGAAAAAAGTGGTCTAAACATAATTGAGTTGTTCCAGTAACTCTAGTATCACCATTTATATATGATCTATAACCATTACTATGGAAAAATTTCAAATAGTCTTGAACAGGAACACTAGTTGAATGAGTATTAATATTTATATTTCCCACGAAATGAGGAGAAAGATAATTGTATATTGATACAAGCATAAATTACTTCCTTAATCAGCTTCAGAGCAAACCCTGGCTTTTTCTAGTTTATAGAATAAAAACTAAATCGAAATGATCGATGTCAATGATTATTAATTTGAATTAGCATCAATATAGTGAATTCTTAAATTTTAATAGTAAATAATTAAATAAATAAACTAAAATACTTATCAAAACTGATAACAAATATTATTAACTGAACAGCTACGAGCTACAGACAACTAAATTTATAAATTTATACAGCTAAATTTATAAATTTATACAGCTAAATTTATAAATTTATACAGCTAAATTTATAAATTTATACAGCTAAATTTATAAATTTATACAGCTAAATTTATAAATTTATACAGCTAAATTTATAAATTTATACAGCTAAATTTATAAATTTATACAGCTAAATTTATAAATTTATACAGCTAAATTTATAAATTTATACAGCTAAATTTATAAATTTATACTCACCACACAATGACGTGATCGTACTACTATCTTCATGAACGAATTTCCGTGTAACAGCTTCCTCCATGATCTGTTTGACCTAAAATTAAGAAAGAAAGAAATTCATTTTTCTACTACAGTATACAAAAAAATACAAATTAAACAATGTTTTGAAGAAAGCCACATTTTATGCATTTTTCGCAAATACAGACAATAAAGCTATTGGTCTATAATAATTGACTATTGTTCATTGACTTAGTATTGGCTCCCTTGAAGATGGTCATGATAATGCTATCTGAGTTGGCGTGGGTATTCACCAGTTGAAAAACTTAAATTGCAAATATGGGAAAGAATCTTAGAAAGGGGTCCTTTGCAGCTTTTATTAGTGATGGTTCATAGCCCATCCTTTCCAGGTGATTTTTTCATTTTCAACTCATCGATTATCCGCTGTATCTCAGATGAAGACGTGGGCGCAAGAGTGAGGATTTTGGTCTGTTTTCCGTGAATATTAAGTTTTTTTTTTAATTATTTAAATTGTGTCTGATGCAGGTGAAGTGTTAACATTGTTTACTATTTAAGTTTTTATTATTAGTGTAGGTAGTTATTATCAACTACTATTATTATATAGTATTATTATAATTATATAATTAAAATATATAATAATATGTTAATTATTTAATTAAATAATTTAAATAATAATTTAATTTTTATTATTAATTATACGATATAATTATAATATTATTATTATTATTATAATTAACTATTATTATTAACAGGTTATCTGCAGTTGCCGAATGAGTTGCTCAGCTCAGTTGCTCAAATGGGAGACTGGCCCGGCAATCGGTTGCTTCAATCAGTTGCCGAGCTAGTTGCTAACGGCTAATAGCTGCCTTATGATGAGTATCTTTTGTAGCGGTGTTATGATCTCATACTAAATTTGTGAAGAAGCTATTAAACTCATTAGCAATTTCTGTTTTATCTGTGATCATTACGCTGCTAGCATTAATTATTTCCTTAATCTCAGTATTCTTCTTCTTTAACCCGACAAGAGAATCAACAATTGAAATATAAAAGCTCTGATCGAGATAATTGTTATTGCTAGATGTTGTGTATAATCTGTAGTGTGAGCTGAAGTTATACTTATACTGTAATAGAATTCTGTACAAGCTATTAAAACCGTACTTAATGTCAAGTGCCATCAAATTAGCCCTACAGTGTCGAAAGACTTGCAGGTACAATGTTCATGTCATGTTTATGCAGAGCTTAGAGAGCTTGCTTTTTTTGTATTAGATTTTTGTTCTTTGTAGTAGAGAAAATCTGGTACTTACCTCCTTGATAGCATTTCGGATAAGTTTTTCTTTTGCGTTTTTCTCTGTTAAAAAAACATAGAAATATATTAAAACATTGAATTATGCCACAGAAACGTTCTTTAAAGCAATAAAATTTGTTGAAGTAATATACAAAATTCAAAAAAATTCTTTGAAGCAAAAAAAGCACCTCATTAAAATTCCACACCCTTTTCAACCATTTATTCATGCTATTTCCTACACCAAATCATTCAACTGAACTTCCTGCGAACCACCGTTTGAATGACCTGTAAGATCAACCAGGCACTGAGGATGGGCTTCCTGTCCAAAAAATGCTCTGCCTCAAGTAAGAAAGAAAAAATCCAATTTCTTATTTATTTTAAACTAGTATGCCTGTTGTCTACGTTAAAATATATACTATTCTACTCGCAATTCATCATGGATCAACAAAAAGTTTAAATAAAAAGCTATTGCTTATTTATCAAAGAAAGGGATATGCTGGTTTCATTCAGAAGGTTTATTAATATTTCCTATTAAATCTTGTCTTGGTGATGTAGTCAATAGAAATATTTGTACATAATGATTGGCGAGGAAACGCGCTAAGGTCTGACGCTGACAAAACCTGACACCGAACAAAAGCTACAAACGACAACTTCTGCAAGCAACAATAATTATTCCAGACAGTTTTGAAAGTCTGGTCCATTCAGCTTCATAACCTGATGGTTCTACATCTTGAACAGACCCTCATAAATCAAAGGTCGGGCGCGGTCTCTGATTCAAACACCTCTTGCGGTCAGTT
Source organism: Conomelus anceps (assembly GCA_948455865.1). Classification (NCBI taxonomy): domain Eukaryota; kingdom Metazoa; phylum Arthropoda; class Insecta; order Hemiptera; family Delphacidae; genus Conomelus; species Conomelus anceps. The sequence continues at coordinate 52,568,599 of OX418222.1, forward strand.
TGACATTCGTCCGCTCATGGCAAAACCCTCTAACTGGGGAACTTCAGGTTTATTAATTGTTTAGGATAAATTTATTATTTAGCCACCTATCCTATCATCAACTTTTGTTCATTATTTACAAAGAATATCATCAACTTATCAACTATAATCTCCTGCTTGCGTTCAGTGATTTACTTATCATTCTGCTAATTCGCATTTATTTATTTATTCTATAGTTCACGCCACTAAATTAGGCAGCTCTAAAAATTTGCGATGTTGTCAGTATGGAATCATGCCAGCAGCTGATAGTATAGACTAGAGACGCACAAATTGACAACACTACTCATACTGTGTTGTTATAATAATGTTACGAGTTCTATCTCTAGAATAATGCTGGCAACACTTTAAATTAACACTCGCACTTTATTTACACCAATTACTTACAACACGCACTAATCATTTATGTCACACAAAATAAATAAATCAGAAACGAATAAATCAATAATGTTTATCTAATAAAAAATTCGCTATAACTGTTAATAGGCCGATCAAATATTAAATAATAACTCTATAATAAACTGTTCGATAATTCAAGAAGAAATGTCTAAAAAGAATACCTAAAACACTTAAAATAAAGAAATGAACACTTACGAAGCACAAGTCATGTCACAGTATAAACTGTAGTAGCAATGAGTATTTGTACACTTGCAAAAAAATAGAAGAGAAAGTCTTCATAATATAGTCACAATATACTGAGTTCATCACTTCCACTCTAAATGATCATATAACACAGTCTGTAGTACCACTCACTGGATTACTCGTCTGTATTAACAAAAATACGGTCTGAATGAATTCTCGCTGAAGACTGCCACTATGTCACTCTATCACATTAATGTTCAAATCACAACTAAACTAATGTTTAAAAGAGCTTCCGCTTTATATAAGTTTTGACATTCACAGTTTTGACGTAAACAGTAGAAGATTCTCTATTTTTCGAGATTATTCTATGTAAACAGATAATTCCATTCTAGAGCTCTCTAGATGGATTGCAAGGCAAGGGGTGAACTGGGGGAGTAAACAAAACATGCTTGCTCATCACTAACTGGAAGACATTATTGGCACAGGGCGTAAAGAGAACACATTGTTTCTCTGACATTTCATAGCAATAATAGGCTACCACTACTTACTTCTATTATTATACTGATACTATAATTTTCAAACATAGGTATGGACCGATTTACAGATAAGAAAGATTGCAGCTATTGCTACGTATTCAGAAGCTTGCGGCACCTATATATTTTGTAAATGAGGCTCTATCTGATATGAGCTGAAGCTGAAAAATAAAAAAATATCTGTAACTTTCTTTAATGTCAGAGAAATTTCTCTTTCCTAAATGTGAGCCCAAATCACACATAAATTGAATATTAATTGATTCAAACCTCAAAAGAATAGCAATCTGAAAGCCACCTTCAGCATAATCAGTATTTAGTTTCAATACCCTGATTTATCAAGTTTGGATGTGTTTCTAGTCAATTTCATACATTGATTTATATTTTATTTGTAGAATTACTTTTTCAATTTTTCTTATTTTATATTATTATTTATATTTTATTTAGTATTATTTCTTGAAGTATTTTATTTGTAGAATTATTTGTGAAATATGTAAAATTATATAATACATATATAGTTTTACAATATCTAATAAATCCACTTGATTAATAAACTTTATTACTGGTAAACTGGGGTAACTTTGGAACACTTTTTTATGTATTCACATATTTTTCCACAAGCTTATGAGAACCATCATATTGTGTTCGTTCGCTCTACAAAATTTAAAATATGGAAAACGTTTTTCTCCTGGAATTCTCCTTCGTATTCATGTCCCAATCTTACACGATTGAATTGGCTGACTTTACGACAGAGCTTGTTGGCCATAAAAAATAGTGGGAGATACACAGGTTCAATACCCGATGGTCTCTTTTCTGACATGTCCCGAGCGGGACAATTCGTCGAATTGGGAAACTTCGTTCTAAACAATGGGCACAAGCAGGAAGCAAGCCATGTTACCCCTCACTCACTCACTTATATTCACTCTCTCAGTGAAAGCAAGTAAATAGTATAATTTTGACATTTGCAACTAAAATATTCAGATCAAAAATGTTTCTACTATGTGAGTATTATATGCCCTTCCAAAAAAAGCGAAATGAATCTACCTTACGGTAAATTCAAAGGGGACGCTCTCACTGTCCCGACCGTATTGCAATAGATAACGAGGGGTAAAAAGAGAAACGCAAAATTTGATATATACTACTATACTGGACTGTTTATTTTACATTCCCATAGCAACACATGCTATAGGATTAAGACAACTTTACAAACGTTCCTACAACTCTTCCATAAATACCTTCCTGACAAATATGAGATCTAAGCTTGAAATAAATGAGTCCAAGACACAGTTTCTACTATAAAAACACAAATAAATTACAGGATAACCAGAGATATAAATGTACAAATAAATTAAATAAATGTTGAGCAGCCTCCTTGTGTAAAATTTCTTGGTGTCCTATTGGATTGAAACTTGTCCTGGGATCTCTACATTGAGAATCTATATAGTAACTTAGAATTTCTGGGAGTTTTTGCACTTAGGGAGATTGCTAGATTAAAAATTAATAAACTGACAATGGCGGTCTACCATGCCCTAATAATGTATCATGTCCAGTATGCAATTTTAGTGTGGGGTGGTTCTAGTGTGCAGAATAATTCTGAACACTAGAAGTAGTGTGCAGAAAAGTGAGTTAGAATTAGAAAAATCCTCTCCTTTTGGAGAGGATTTTATAAAATCATTAGAATTAGAAAAATCCTCTCCAAATTATTTGGAGAGGATTTTTAGAATGCAAAAGAGAGCTGTAAGAACAATGAAAAGAGTTAAGCCGCGTGAGTCATGCAGGGGATATTTTAAAGATCTTAGCATTCTAACTGTGCCATCCCTTTACATCCTTGATGTCGTAATGTACTCTAGGAGGAATTTGTAAGAAACTGTGACTTACAGCTAACAGTATAATACGCGCTTCACAGAACTACAGGACTGCTCTGTTCGAAAAAACATACATACATGGGTCTTAAATTTATAAGTAAGCTGCCACCAGATATAAAAAATTGTGAAAACCTGGCCACTTTTAAAATAAAATTGAAGAGCTACTTGATAAATGGGGTATTTTACAGTATACAGGGATGATAATATGTGGGTTTGGTTGTATGATGATATATGTAGGATGATAATGAGGATACGATAATATATGTGGGTTTTAGATGATTATAATTTAGGTTGTATTCAATTATTAAAAGAAACAATAATTTAAACCATCACGGCCCATTAGATAAAATGATCCAATTCAAATCTAGAATAGGATATCGTTATACATTCTCAGTGGTGTCAAGAAATAAGTGTTTTAAAAAAGCTCAATCTGAACTGAAAATTTAGGTATTCAAAAGACACATGAGCAGCTCTAAAACTAATACGCCTTTATCTAATCGGAATTACAATTTTGAAATCACAACTCATTCACAATCACCTGATATTCAAATTGAAGAATTTCGATTTCCATCAATGAAACATCTTGGTGCTTTGCTGCATATGTTTCACCACGATTGGTGTCACTACATACTACAAAGGAAAAAAGCAAGGTTTTATCGTTAGCGTGATAGTTGATATTATTTATAGACTTACCTGATCCATTTACATCCATTTTGAACTTTTTTCACAATCAATTCAAACACAGTACAATGATAACATGAAGAAGTTTCAAGACACTTGGTTAATTTCTATCCATATGATCTGACCAACTAGCTACCTATTAACATTCGTTCATGAAATATACATTATAATTCGGTCATAAATCTTTCAATAATTTCAAGTAGTAAAAATTTAGAATCAATTGGTTTACAGTTAAAAGGTTCTAGAAGGATATGATTCAACTTATTCAACTGATATAAACCAACAAGCCGACATTTTCTTATCACTAAAATTCAACTATCTACTCCGACAGGTTAGCAAACAGAAGTTCCTGTCAGCTGTCACTTATCACAATTGCATGTATTGCATGTATAAAAATATTATGAATAATTTTATACACGATATAAATTTGAATTGGATCAAGTTTTCCATGTCTAAAAAAATTTATCATAGTAGTTCAAAGTCTTACTAGCATTCACAAATTATAATATCGATATCACAAGTTATCGATATGCAATGCATTGAGAGTTGATTGAATGTACGCTGTTAGTGTGACGTCACAAGCCCCAATCCGCCATTACATGTTTCCAAACAGCTTTATATGTCCATTTAAAATGCATGGGACCAATTTTTAGTTGCAATTTATAATCAAACAAAATGTTTATGTGCTTTCTCCCTGATTGCAAACATTACAGCGAGTTTAAGGTTTGCAGTTTTTATAGATTTTAAAATGATCCCAACAAAAATAAAAGCTGGATCGCTGCTATCAGGTATTTTTTTTTTTTTTTTTTTCTGTAGATTACGTCTTGGAGACTCCAGTTAAGGAGTATAAGACAAGTCAGATCAACAATATTATACACTAGATACCATAATTACTTCAATTAGTTGAGGTGAGGCTTAATTTTGATGTGAAAGGAACTCCTGTACACTATAAAAAGCTTTATCAACTAAATATTTCTTCAATTGTTTTTTAAATATTTCTATATTTTCAAGACTCTTCAAAAACTGCGGTAGCTTGTTGTAGAATTTCCTACCAATATAACTAGGTTTTTGTTTGAATAAGCTACTATTGTGACTCACCAAGTGATAATCTCCTCGGCTTCTTGTATTATAATCATGTACATCAAGATTTTGGTTAATATCATTTGTTTTTACATATAAAGTAGCTTCATACACATATAAGCAGGGTATGTACTACATGCATAGGTTATGTCATTGTTCTTTCATTTCAAGTGATATTAAGTTCATAAAGCTTGTTAAATTAAACACAAACCTTTTTGGTTGATTCCTTTTCAAGTACAAAGTTGCAATTTCGTATTAATTAACTACTGATGACTTGTTGTACATCTATTTCCTATAATAGAAGCAATTTAATGCATGTTAAGTTATTCGACCTGATCATTACCCAAGTTTTATTGATCTACGTGACAGTAAATTGGAAGGCGCTAATCAATAAAGATTTTAGTATATTATTAGATGATTTGACTCTATATTGGACTAACATAAAATTCCAAATTCATAACAGATGGCAGTGATAGATGAATTGGTTATTCAGATACTCATTCATTTCTACCCTTACATGTAAAAATATTAACTTAATTAGCCTGTCTGTACCTCATATGGGGTTAATGCATATTTTGTATTGTGCTTATTGCATTCTGAAATACAAAACAGTGATCACCTGTTTAAAAGTGAATTTTACCAACTTGTAACTCAAACAAAATCATCGCTAGCCTATATAGCACTTTATGGTAACTTGTGCCTACTTCCTAGTTTTCCTTAAATATTTTTAATTGTATGTGGGTTTCTCTAACAAATGTTACTGTTCAGAAGATATTTGCTCCAGAAGAGCAGATAGAGAGCCATCTACACATTCATTGGTCTGCAGTTACCAAAAATACAGTTCATTATATCTTATTGAAGTAATAGATTAACATTCAAATTGAACACAGTTTTTCATGAGGCCTTTTTGCTCCTTAGTAGTTCTCTCATTCCCAGCTCCTTTGATGTATAATTATTTCTTGTTCTTGGCGATTGTTTTAATAAAACTGTGAAGATAAAGTGTGAAATAAATTTATTCTAAGCTAAAACTTTGAATTTTTGAAAGCTTCAACTATACATTATACCATCTACTTCATGCCACAAATTTAGGCAGCTCAAAGAAATTACAGTGTAGCAAAAACAACTGACTTTGGTGACAAACCATATATGACTGCTAGCCTTATCAGACTCATAGACTAGGCAAGTGTGGTATTCGATCATTGGATTAGCATTGAACTAGGATTAGTGTGGTCAATTCGAGCATTGAGGTAGGTGATTCTCTACTATCATCTGCTGGCAACACCATAATTTTTCAGAGCAGCCTAATTTCGTTGTGTGAACTGTTTCAATTGTCTATGTATTCATAGAAAAATTAAAAAAAAAAATTGAATGATTGTTGAACTTTCAACATTTACAAAATATTCTAGTGAGTTATGGTGCTTGCACAGTGGAGCACCCAGTACTTGATGATAGTCACTGCTGCACTGTTTGGCAGATTCGAGCAGCATGAATACCATCAACCCACAGCATGTGTTTGATTTCGCAGTGGTGACTATCATCGAGTATTGGATCCTCCACTGCGCAAGCACTGTAACTCAATAGAATATTTTGTACAAACCTCACCTTTCAGAGCATTGCCTGAAAACTCTATTAATAGATAACTAACACAGTACCAATAGAAACCTACAATTTCTCAGTAAATTGTAAGTGTTATATAAGTGAATCATCATTCAGCAGTGTTTTATTTACATTCCTGGATTTCTTGTTCCATGACAAACTGCGTTGTTAATATTAACTTTTTATGTGAATTCAACGACTTACAGTCAAATATTCATCAAGAATAAGTAGAATTTACTTACTCTGTAGGCCAAGCACTTTCGAATCTTTGAGATCCATTTTCAGAAGCCTTCTGAAAATGGATCTCAAATATTTGAAAGCGCTTGGCCTACAGAGTAAGTGAATTTTACTTATTCTTGATGAATATTTGACTGTAAGTCATTGAATTCACATAAAAAGTTAATAGTTTTATTTACATTAATGAGGTTTTCAATAATGAGACTATCAATAAATAGCATAGATTTGTTGATAATGTAGTCTGGATGTCATCAAAAACAACACTCAACTGAGTTCTTCAAATAACTGGTTGAAAATGTTCATAATTAGAATAAAATCAAACAGCAGTTGTAGCCAAAGTAGTGGCCACAAAACTATATGGGTGAGTAGAATATTGTGAAACCTGATAATACTTTGTAAAAATAAACACTATGTTGCCTATTTCTTCAAGGCTGATGTAAATAACTATGAATTCTGCACTTTACAAACTCTAGCAATCACATTTCAATTCACCTAAATATTTGGATGGGCACTAATAACTTATCACAACATTGGCCAAAGGTGCTTGCACAGTGGAGCATCCAATACTTGATAACAATTACTGTCGCAAAATCAAACTCATGCTGTTTAATGGAGTATAACAGATTGAGCTGTGTGAATACCACCATTCCGCAGCAAGTGAATGATTTTGTTTTGGTGACTGTCATCGATTATTGGATGCTCCACTGTGTAAGCAACGTAAAACCACTAGTAAATGCAGACATTGCATTTACAGCTACCTGTACCACACAAATCATCAGGTCTATTATGTACATAATAATAATAATAATAATAAAGTTGTGCAAGTCACAGTACCTACCAGCAATCATACTGGTAGCACTTGTTTGACTTCTATAGAACAGACTATAGAATAATGCTGCAATTAGTCTTAGTGGCATGAACAGAGTGCAAAAAAGTATTAGTAGACCAGACTAAATTGTAGCTAGCCAAGCTGCAAATACAAAAGATTTGGTTTAATATTAAAATTTGTTAAATCCTATAAATAAATAAATATCTTTATTGACATAAAACGCACAGAAACACAGTTAAAACTGTATGAAGCAGATGTCTCATCAAATATTAGAACTAAATCTATCACAAGTCAAACTACACTATTCTTAGTATATACAATACCGTATCTACTTAGTAATATACCTTATAAAAAGAGGATGTGATGGAAGTTGGAATGGTTCCCCATACAACAATCAAGTTTACATGATTAGGAATCGAGTTGGTAGATGGTAATAGTCCAGATGGTATACACCCAACACTCTTGAAAATTTGCAGTTTTATTTATTGATGAAAATCTAAGACACTGTTTTATACAAACATTAGCGTCATAGGTTATTACATACCTTCACATTGTATGATCTGTTGCACATACTTGTTTGCACCACACCTTCCAAATATTTTAATTTGCCATTGTATTTTATACTTTTTACCATGTTTGGTTTATCCCCAAAATATCTCACTATTTCCCCTAATTTGATGGCCATAAATTGGCTTTTTAGTCTAATAGTATAATGCTTCGTAGCCTACACCTAACTTGCATGCCTAACCTATGAACAAAATACTATGAAAATAGTTCTATATCCAATATCACAGTTGAAAAAAAGCCTGATACTCAATCCTCTGGTATTCTGGTACATGAAAAAGGACTCAAAACTCTTAGAAATTTGTAATTTTATTGTTTTTTATAAAACTCTGAGACACTGTTTTACCCCCAAATAAATAACATGGAAACAGACACCTAGTAATGGTTATTGTTTGGAAACAAAACTGGCTCCCTAGCAATGAGTTATGTTATCACTAACAGCATTCATTGAGCACTTCTACATATGTCAATTACAAGCTACATCCAAGTCTCTATGTGATAAAAGATTTTCTTGAACCTTCATGTCATGAACACCTAACATAGTCCTATTTACTAGTACCTATTGAATATTTTTGTTCACCATATGCACATGATTGGATCAATTTTTTTCAATGCACTCACAAATTGTTCAACTTGTTCACCCTCCTCTTGAGACCTAATATTGAAAAAACATTCATTTCATTTTATGTGGGGTGCAGTATTTTCAAACCTTGGAATTCACTTGAATTTGACCTTTTCTGTTAAGTCTGTCAATTTGAATGTGTTAAATATTTCCACCCCCACACTGCCTATCAAATTAGAAAATAATGTGATCTTTTTACTTTGCAGATTTTAAGTCTTTCTCTGTAGCAATTATCATAAATTATCTATTTATTCATGGAGACAATAGGTTACCCCTTATGTGCCTTTATTATTAATTATTAGATAGGTAATTGTCAAAAGTTTGTCAAAATTTTTCCCCAAGTTTCCTTGAAAGGGCATCAGGTCTGGAAGTCTTTCATTGATGGTTGCCTATTATGTGAGTTGACCTTGTTTTTGAAAATATTATCCCCTTTTGAGTGAGAAGTGTTGGGTGAATAATGTCTACTGTTCACAGAACTACAATACTATATAGTAGCCACATAGCTCATAACTAGGCTTACCATATTTTTCAAACCCCAATCCCAGCATTTTTCCAGAGAGTAAAAAATGAGTAAGTATGAAATATGTTGAACAAGCTTGTTTTGAATTTGTTTTGGATGTATTTCTTTTCTACAAAAATATATTTACCAATATTAAGTGCTTGTTTGTATTGAATAATAATAATAGCCCAATAATATCAATAATAATAATAATAATAATATCATCTGTCTTTTGAAACAAAATCAATTTATTTTCTATGAACTAAATACAAAAATAATCATTGTAGCAGTATATCAATCCTATCAGAATGAGACTATTCATATAATTAATTACAAATAAAATTGATTTTTTATTGGGCTAAAAAATCAAGAAAAAAAGTGAAACGTTTGTGAAATTTTACTGTGAAAAATATTATAATACTGTGAAAATATTATAATACTGTGAAAAATAATTTAATAAAACATTTTTTTAGAGGAAATCACTTTTCCCAAAAAAAAACCCTTGGGGTCCTTTGATTTTTTAAAAAAAGTCAACAGATGACAGTTTAGCATTAATTTTTATATTGAGCAGCTCTTGTATAACTTTCAAGGATAACCTTCCCCTTTCTATTCAGCTAACTAAACGTTTCCCATAAATGAGAACACCTGCTCTACAAGCGCTGAAGTACCTGGTAAGCACATCCCAAATTCCACCAACTTGAGAACATTTTTGTACTCAATACTACTGAATTTAGAAATAGTCTCACATACTTCTTGCCATTTTTCTACTTTCTTGAGCTTCCTTTCTTCAAGCAAAGATGATCATTTAAGCTTCAATTTACTGATTGTCAAATATTGCAGGTAAATGTTTGCTCATCAAACGTTTTCTATCAAAAACTCTAAAATACATTTTGTACTGTAAATGCAACCACTGTTATTTTCATAGCATTTGAGAAACTGAAACTCAAGTTGAAATTTTTCAGTGAACATACACGTATATTTTCTTTTTGGACGCATTGAAAGACCAAGCAAAAAAACTGAAACACCAAGTAAGAAAGCACACTTGACTGTTGTCAACAAACTACCTACTGAGCACTGACTGCTGGCTAGTAGGTGTCTTAGTATTTCAGTCTTCAGCAGAAACATAGCTACATTGCAGCTAACAAAAATACAAATATAGTATAGAGAGTATTGCTGCCAAGTTTTATGTAAACAGAAACCAACACCAATTAAATGGAGATCGAATTCCAGCTGTCTTGAGTAGGCTCCAGTATGTGTATTAACAATGCTAGTGAACTTAAATTTTAACTTCATGAAAAAACATTACAATATAGACATTTTTATAAAAAATATAGAAATAATTTCCCTGTTCCACCATCTCTAATAAAAATCCCAGAGATAAATCAATCCTGGATTTTTCCCCGAAGACACACATGAATCCTGGAATTACCGGGCTAATCCTGGAAAAATGGTTAGCCTTCTCATAACAGAGTTGATAGGTAGCTTTTGATAGCTAGAAAAATTTTATCTTTTGTTTTTTGTACTCATGATCTATTGATGCCAGTTAAGAGTTGAGTATCTCATGGCAATTGCATATGAAAACATGAAAATATGTTTGAAATTAGGTACACATAACATTATACAGAAATATCCATGAAGAGAGTGGAGTAGGTCTAGGTAGGTAGAGTACAGTACGCGCCATATAGCTGTGCCCGCGTGTCCTTGAAATACCTTGTGGATGAAGTAAGGTTCGCGGGGTGATATCAATGCCTTTCTACATACGTCTGCTGTCTTCTGCTAACATTGAACCATTGAACGCTACTGTACTGCATTGCACGTATAACACTGCGTTCAGATTGCTTGCATTTGGGCTGTGATTCGGGTTTACTTTTCGGTCAAGTGTTTCTCCTCTTCGTTGTCATTCTAGTTTAATAAAGTAGAATTCGTAAAAAAATGTATATTGCAACCTTAGAGTCCAACTTCATTCACTGAATTGAACAAACTAGATTAGTCAGTCTGCTGCAAAGGCGAAGACAAGTTGCTTTGTTGTATTGTTGGAAGTGCCTATAGGGAGTATAGATACACGTGTTTAGAATCTTTGCAAAATCTCACCAAATAGGTCTAGTCAGATGATTCTTTCACAGAAAATAAATTCAATTTATTCTCTACATTTCATACGCTCAATGCATATGAAAATTATTGAAGACAAAAAAGTTTCTTGATACATAACTTTTCAATGTCATGAAAATTTTGATTTGTAAATTTTCTGTATTAATTGTCTTGTGCTCAGAAAATCTTTGATTGAAATGGGATTTAATCGATGGTTATGGCGTTCTCGAACTGTTTCTATTATATTACCAAAGTTTCATCGATTTCTAATGAATGGTTCGACAGTAGCTATGTTGGAAATGAAATGTGAACACATTTTTTGAATGAAGTCTGGTTTTTATTAAATTCCAAATATCTTTGTAACGAGTAGATTCTCGTTGAAAGTGCATAGGACAAAAATGATGCAAATCGGTTAGTTTAATAGAATGAACTTTGTTTTAAAACAATATTCGAACTTTTTGGAAAATGGTCAAATGTTTTCAGCGCGGGTAGTGTCGTACTCTCCTGGCCCTTTGCCGGCGGGCACAGCTATGTGGCCGTTGTGGCGACTACTGTACGTGAGGTTTCATATGAAGCCTGGCAAACGTCGAGCGACGTCACGTTTCTATGGCAACGCTTGAAAATTTGGAGTGGGGGAAGCGAGCAGCTCAGTCTAAACCGGTTAGTCATGGAGTTAGTCATGGTTAGTCAACGTTCACTCGTTTTTAACAGAGAACGCTATGAGGCAGACGCGGCCACGCCTACCAGCCGCTGAAGGCCAGGCTTCATATGAAACCTCACGTACTTTTTTGTAGGAGACCTCTATGGAAATAGAAGATTATTACCTGCGCTCAGGCTTGGTCTCTGCAGGTTATTTTTCCTTAAATTGTTATATTGATGCATAATGCTTTATTTCATGTTGATTACTGTTATGTATAACATAAAGGAAATAAATTTGATTTGAATTTGAGATGGCAATTGCTCTCGCAGCGGAAACCGAAAATATTTTGTAATGATCCGCCAAGAATCGCTTTACACTTGCTTCTTGGTATCAATAATATTGTTAACTGTTCTTATGTAGTGACGTCATTGTTGAAGCCGCCTCTCTGTGCCCTCTGCCGCTCCGCATGATGATGCGTAGGTAGTTGTAGTCATTGTCAATGATTGAGTTTTTGGGGGTTTTACCGGTGAATGAGAAGGATCCCAGGAACTCAACTATTGCTTGTAGCAGAGCCAGATCGGTTGTCGTGTTGTCCCTATCTGCTATCCGGTATTTTGTCGTAAGGTGATGTGTTGATATGTGGTTATCGTCCTCGTGTGGTGTCATTTCTTGTTCAGAAATTCGGTATCGTTCCACATTTTTATATAATACTTCTTTGTTGACAAAAATTCCTATTTGGCTATAAACCCTCTTAACCTTAACGTCAATCCTGGTGATCCCAAGGAATATGATTACTCGATGAACTCAATTATTCTTTTCAAATAATTTTTAGGCTATGAATTAGATTCCAATTATTCCCTACCGTCATTCCTATTAATATATTTTTTTAATGACGAAATTAAATAACAATTGCCTGCTATTTGCGATTCTCACATTGCCCTGTGTCATCCATGGGTTTGGCTTGGAAGGCATTTATTGTGGAACTGAAAACTGCTATGATGGTATGTTGATATTATAATCAATAAGTTGTATTCATTTTTAGCACTTTATTTTTTATCAATTCTTGAAAAAGATGACATGATAGGGGGAAATGATGAACTTCCAGTGAAAGTTGGCCTGGAGGAGTAGAGGCACTTAAACGCCGCTAAGAGAGATTTTTAATGTGGTTCATATTGTTATGGAGTTTGAATTTGCATTGGTATAGTTTCAATTCTTATGATTACTGAAATCTGGAATCTGAAACAATTTGCAATGTGGCTTTTGTTGTCACTGCATTTCATTGCTCTACTATAGTGGCCTACTTATTTGTTAAAAGTGCCCTCTTTATTTATTAGCAGCGATCGAACTGTTGATACCAGTAACCCTATATTAAAGAGTTTTATACTCGGTTGGTAAATGCAGTGACTGCATAAGGAGGCCAATAATATTCAGTCCATTATGATACTGAATTTTTTTTAGTGCTGCCGACATGAGTCTCTGTGGGTAATGAGGTGAATGATTACACAAAATATGACAGGCTGAACGGGAATCGAACCCGTGGCAGAAGGAGTAGCTGTCAGTCAGAGTCCCATCAGAGATGAGCGGTCTAACCGATTACTTCAAAGTTACATTAATTATTAGCCTATGTAACAACTGCTGTTGTAAGTGATTTTTCCATCAACTTAATATTGAAATTGCTTCTTAGTTTTTAAACCTATTTTCGTTAAAGGTCTGGAAAGGTACTCACACGAGTGTAACATGGTTTAAGAGTCTAGTTTGCTCTAGGTTAGTGCTCTATCGCTATAACTTGAAGTATCTCCATTCCTAAATAACGGCTTTATTTATTTACAATAGTAGTTACAGAAGAGTTTTCGTCTGTAATTTACTCTAGAACTTCCAAGAGGATTAAATTTGACAGGTAACACAAACTAACATCTTCCAGAAATTTTCAGTTGTTATTCTGAAATCGTACTATGTTATGAAGGGACGGATTCAAAGATCCAGAAGATTCAAAGATCCTCACACGTCAACCGAAGCTTATTGTGTGTCATCCTTAAATCGTACTAAGTAAAATTATATCTTTTGACTGACATACACAAGAATAACTACAATCTTATAGTAGCTAAATAAATTCTACCTTCATTAATTTACTTATGAACTTAAATGCCATAATGTTCAAATGTCGTATTCCCAATCTGGGCCATTTTTTAATTATCATTCATCTCATTACCTGCACACAAGCGATCATTTGCATTAGGCTATAAAAATTGTCAAGTGAAACTTCAAATGTTGTTTATTATCAAGTTTTATTCAGGTAAACTTAAACTTCATGAAATGAATTTATGCATGATTTTGTCTATAAGTTAGTCATTAAATTACATGATATTTATTACATTAAATTTTCTGCTCTATTATTCAGTACTTCAAGTCACAAGAGAATCTACTAAAAGCGAAATTGCCAAGCAGTACAGAAGGCTGGCCAAGAAGTACCACCCAGATATGCACAGAGACCCTGATGAAAAAATTGAAGCCTCAAATAAATTCAAAGAGATAGCTAATGCGTAAGTTTCTGTTATCATCCCTAGTAGCACATTCAATATACAGTATATTTGTATGGCATAAATATGTATATAAATACAATGAAAATGAATAAGACAAAAGTGAAAATAGACATCGTGTCGGCAATTTTTGATTTTGATCTATCAACATTCCATTATTCACCACTCACTTTATATTTGAGCCTGATTGATTATCCTCTGACTGTTTTTACTATGAGTTAATCAATCAGCGTGTTATGAAAAAAAATTCTGTTTTCTACTATATTGAAATTACTTTGCATTGATATTTCTTCCATCATTTAATCATACAATAATGCACTGTCTTATTGCTTTGTAATTTATTATCTTATCTCATTTGCTTAATAAATAAAGTTATGAAAAATTCCATGTATACATGATAATTGTACGATTTTTTTCACGAAGTTGTGGGCATTTAAAATTCAGGGAATAAAAATGGGCATTTTCTTGGACTTTTTGATAAAGTCGATTCACTCAGTACACTGGACAGTATACAGTGCACTGATAGAAGGTTGTAGCCATCAGTTTTAAAAGAACTAAGGTCGACCTAATTGTGGGCCACTGGAATTCTCAGAGTTTTAGACCCAAGCATGGCCTTCATTGTTTGCAGAAAAGTTTGGTATTTTTTATTTGCATGACTATTTTTTACACCTTATGAAGTTGAATTTCACTCAAAAATATCTGAAATCTCTTTGGCAAACATTTTTTGTAGAACTGTGACAAGGTGTTGGGGTTCTGCTCTTCATATTTAAAATATAGATTTTACTGTTAATTTAAATCCTTTTTGTAATGATCTTGGCCTTGAGATTGTCTTTGAGAGTCGTGTCTCTAATATCTTACACCATTATATGTGTTTAGTTGTACCATTATCCCAGTGGGAATTTTGAAAGTATTTGTGAACTTTTTGAACAGTTGTAAATGTTTCTGACTAGACACTGTAACACCTGGGAATTATTTTTGGTGATAGCACTAGAAAAAAGTTAAGATAAAACAGGTTCAGATTAGCATTTGTTAGTGACAGAAAGAAAGACTTCTTTCAAGAAGGCGGCCATGTCCTATTTGAGAATTGCAGGTCGGTTTAGATGTCCAAATGCAATGTCCTCTTGCGTGTTAAATTGCCATGAAAAGTATAGAGTGATACATCACATATATTGAAAGGTGCAATATTACTAAGCTGGCCTTTGTGTTTTTGGGACTACAATGGCAACCAGCAACAGAAATTTGTCTAACCACTCATGAGGAACAGTGGGAAAGCCAAACAAGGTGAATCCTAGGCATGCTTTTTGAGGACCTCAGGTAATGAAGAAAAATAATTTATTTGTATAACTATTAAAACAGCCATTCTTGACTCAACACTCACCAACAACAGGCAGTCTAACCCTCCCTGTAAATAGAGACAAAGAACCGTAATAATTTATAAAAAATCTAGAGGATTCTGCAAAAAATGTTATCAAGATTCTAAAATATTATGTCAGATTTATATTTGACAACACTTAAAATCTAGATTGGTGATAGTTGGTAATTTAAATGTTAATTTTATCAGTAACAATCCTAAAGTGAACTACTGAAGTATTGAGGAACTACTGAATTCTTTGGTCTGTCAACTACTTGTTCTGAGCCTACTAGAGGAACCTCTTGTCTCAACAATGTTGCTGTCAGCTTCCAGCCCAATGACTGCAGCATAAGAGTTGTGGAGCTTCATGGTGATGATCACTCTGCATTGGTATCTTATTTTTCTTTGTCTGCCTCTGGCTTGGTGAGTGACTTATCATCCACTTCGCATGCTAATTATGTTTTATTCAAGACCCATACATGAGAATGTCTTCAAATGTTTTAGAGATGCCATTGCCTGCACTGCTTGGTAGGCTGTCTTCTATGATTCTGGTGAGTCTGGCTTGCTTGAGACCTTCTTCAACCATTTCTGGGAGATGTTGAGCATCTTTTTCCCAGAGACTCATATGCCATTCCCCCTATAATCCAACCACAGACAATAGAACCTTTGCACATTGTATCACTGTAGTTACCACTCCCCCACAGCTCCCACTCTTTTGCAAGTGAGAGCGACAGCATTATTGCCCTCTCACCCACTTTCTCGACCAATCACATCATACCGGAGCATTATTTTCAATTCATATGTTATTATTACCGATGTTCACTGTAGGACAGCATTGACTGACCCCCTCCACTACTCTAGTGAGCAAGTGAGATAAACTGAATAATGTGTGCTCTCTCTGCACAGTAGAGTTCATATTTTGAAGGTACTTTTGTCTGTGGTTGGATTATACCAGAGAACACTTAGAACCCCCAGATGCATAAACAGTCACATTAAGTGGTGCACTGAAGATATTGCCAGGCTCAAGGGTAACATGCTTGCTCTTAAGAGTATATGTGAAAGGAGCAATGACAGAGATGCTGCAAGATACCATCAGGCTGAATTTATCTACTAAAAAAAGATTGAATTGTCTAAGAAGTTGCCAACTGTGGGAAAAGATTGAACAGGCATCAAACAGATGTAAGGCAGCATGGGATGTGGTCAATTCACACTGATCTATGCCAGGGAAGCAGATTGATTTTGCAAGTCATGATGCTTTCAACAATTTTTTCATCAAGTCTGTGAATAATATTGAGGGTGCCCTGCACACAGATGATCCCATTCAGATGTTGGCATCAAGAATTCAGCCTGCAGGTGAGTGCCTGTCTTTCTTCTGCCTCACCACTCCATTGGCCTTGAAGAAGATCATATGCTCTTTCAAACCATCTAGAAGCCCTGATGTGAATGGAATGTCAGCTTGCAGGCTACAGGAGGTTGTGGATGTTGTTGTAGCCCCCTTGCTAAGACAATCAATGAATGCCTGAGGTCTGACATTTTCACTGATTTCTTAGTCTTAAAAAACTGTTCCTGTCATTAGAAGACTGGGTGACCACAATTGCCTTAACAGCTTTAAGCCAGTTTCAATAACCCCAATTTGAGAAGAAGGTGGTTGAGATGGTCATCAAGCCTCTGCTGGGGCACTTCTTTGAAAGGAACTACCTGATTCTTCCTATGCAGCTTGGTTTTTGCTAAGGGAGATCTACAGTTGATGCTGTGGACTGTGTGGCTGAGATGATTGGTGCTGCCTTCAAAGATGGTAATTCTCTTGTTATGATTGTGTGTGATTTGATTGTGTCACTCATGGCATCCTGCTTGAAAAGCCAAGTTTTCATGGCATCAAGGACTCTGCTCTTTTCATCTTCGGCTCTTACTTGGCAGGGAGGACTTAGTTGGTGGAGCTGTTTAATCAGCACTCCCAGTGAATCTTGGCAGAGCTCAGTGCTTGGATCAACTTTGTTCCTCATCATGATGATTGACCTAGATGTACATAATTAAACCCTCATGCTTACTGATTACACATTTCTCCTCTCATCTGGTGCTGATCTTGGGCAGGTTCAGGATACTTCTGTGGAGCACCTGCAGTCTTCAATATCTTGGTTTCTGGCAAATTTCGTTCAGCTGAATGAAAACAAGACTTAGCATTGTACCTGCAGTTTGTCACATGCCCTGCATGGTGATCAGGAACCAGTGAAGCTGCTTAGTATGGTCTTGGATCATAAGCTCAGCTGGACTTTCCACATCCAACAAACTATCAACACACACATTTGTTTTATCCTGTCCAAGTTGAGGGGCCATTGAGAAGGCATACCTCATCATGATATACCATCAACATGTATAGCTTCAACATTTACAGAAAACCGACAATGACAGATACCCTAATACACAGCACCTCCAATCATCCAACACAACACAAACACTCAGCATTCAGATCTATGCTACACAGACTGAACAACACACCACTATCCACTGAAAATTACAACACTGAACTAAACACAATAAAATACCTAGCACAAGAAAACGGCTACAAACACGACCTAATTGACAAACTCAACCATAAAATAACAAACAAAAAACAAAACACCAACAACACCAACAAAAAATACATCACAATGACATACATTAATCCACAATCAAACAGACTTGCCAAAATCTTCAAAAAAGCTGACCACAACATCGCATTCAGATAAAAAAAAAAATAATAAAAAATGCACTTGCACCAAGAACCACAATGAACATGAACAAATACGATCTCCCAGGGATCTACAAACAGAACTGCTCTGACTGTAACAAATTTTACATAGGACAAACAGGCCGTGCATTCAAACAATGCTACAAGGAACATTTACAAGCTTTACATACAAAAACAGAATCGACTTTTGCAGACCACATTATTCAAACTGGACACACTTTTACTGACATCACTACCAATTTACACATTCTATATATAAAATCTAAAGGACACGAACTCAACACCTTGGAACAATTTGAAATTTACAAACACACCACACACAATAAACAAAACATCCTCAACGAACAGTTAAATTTTAAATCACACAAACTTTTTGACCACATTATACAGAAACCACAGCTCTTCTAACCAACAAACCAACATCGATATCTAGGATGCCTTGAAGATGGGTTTCAACAACTCGAAAACGTTTGGCCTACAAAGTAAGTGAAATACTACTTATTTTTAATAACATTTGACTGCAAGTCGTTTAATTCACTTGAAAAGTTAATATTAACAACGCAGTTCGTCATGGAACAAGAAATCCAGGAATTTAATTCAGCAAGAGAAGCTACTATCCATGCCTACAGATCGACAGTGTTTAAGGTTAGAAGAAAACATTTACACATTCAATTCAACAAAAACTGTCTCAAACTCAAAATCACACCAAACTATGCTAAATTCAAAACTAACAACAAATCAAAACCAGCTCAAATAGCCAAAACTAAAGCAGAAACTACCTTCATCAAAGAGAGCATCAAACTTTTACATGAACAGAAAGACATACACAATTTGAAACTCCTCAAACTACATCTATCTATCACACAAAAATACGGACACAGTTTCTTTCTTGAATTATCAGAAGCAACAAACACTTGGGTGCAACAAAAACTTGACAAAATTAAGCAAAGACACAACAAAAAAAATACATAAACTAACACCTCCTAGACCAGCCATTCAATCTGCTCACACTTTTTACAGGAATTTAAAATGAAGTATGTTTTTAACTTGTATTGAGACCATTGATCCTGAAAGTGTGATTAATAAAGTATGCAGAAATAGGTATAAGGTTGGTATGGCTCCCTACCAATTAAATCAATATGAATGATTATAGGTTGAATTATAGTAGTAATTAAAATGTGTAGTTATTATTACTGGTTAATAATTATAATCACTTACAGAAACTTTCAGTGGTTTATAATAACTTATGAAGGAAAAGGTACCAGAAGTTGGCTTTGGATTCATTTTATTTATTAAATCTTTCTGTTTCATTTGAAATTTGATGCAGTTCTTTCAGTAGCTGCTAGAATTCAGGAGACTCACTTTTGAAGTAATTCATATTAATGAAAAGGGACATGATATCAGCTTAATGTTAATTCTCAATAAGCAACAAGAGTTACCATTTCTCAGCAGAACATAGTCCACTTTATTGGCTATTCTTGATATTTTATTGATATCAAATTGTTTATCAATGAATTGCAGCATGTAGGAGACATATTAATCTGTAATAAACATTAAAAATTGATAGTTTTGATCCAAACACCTGGAATCGACCATACTGAAAAATCTACTTTGCCAACATGATGTCCCTTTTTGCTTTCTGCCTCTCATATTTATGTTGATGTAAACCCATCTTCTATTCCACAAACATCATCTTGTAAAACACTTCATTGTAAATAGTAAAGTAAATCACATACTAAGGTTTGAAAAGTAATTGAATGAATGTGGCAATGCTCACAAAAATGTACTTCATTTCACTAGTTTCAAGGAAGAAAGCAGCTCTATGGTTTTCTTTTGAAACTTTCTCCATGATGGCTGTAGATCAGTCCATCAGTGATTCGCTTGTACCAGGTGATTTCAAGTGAATGAAGCTATTGGAAAATCTTCAAGTAAGTCATTTTCTTAGGACATGTCAAACCAATCTTGCATTGATTCTCAAGATTCATAGCCCCTTAATGCTGAAAAGCACAGAAATTATGGCATGATTCCCGGTCTTTTAGGGTGCTTGGGCACCATTCAGTGCATTATGATATAATCATAGTTGCAAACACATGCTGTGGAATGGTGCTATTCTTGCTGCTCCATTGTGTACGTTCTGGGAGCATCTGGTTTGGTGCACCAGAATTCTTTCGGTGCACCGAACCAGTCACGTGATCGGTGTACCAACATATGTTCCCAGGGACGGCAGTACAGCACTCACCGGTGTACAGTTGGGCGCGTACTTTTGAAATTAATCTGTGTAAGTCACTGTTGTACTAGCTGCGCAAATAAAAGAAAGCCGCTATAGGGTTATCGATTGAAATATACGCCTATTTTGATAGAATAATTGTGCATATAATAAAGAATAATTATTATTGGAGGCAATATGCAGTTTGGAAGTTCATTTCTACATAAACAGCTATCATTATTAAGGTAAACAACGGGAAATATGACATTGAAATTACAAAATTTTGTTCAATAAATATTTTATAATAAACTTACCACATAAAAGAGCATGAATTTCCTCTGTTTCATGAATATTGTACATAACCTCATTGAATGCATTAATTGATCATGTTTGGAAGCCATTTTGGAATGAAACAGCAGACGATTTTTCATCGACCAATGAGAGCTCTCTGGTTTCTGGTTCACAGTCCGTGGATCTACCTTTTCGTACGGTGCATGAAACCTGCACCGGAGCAGGCCAAACCGGAAACAGCTGCTGGTTAACGAACTGTCAAAAGCTCCCAAAGGACTTGGAACTCATGCCTCTGGTGCACTGGTTAAAGCTACCGGTGCACCGAAAATGCTCCCAGAACTTACACAATCTGACATACACCATAGCTAAGCATGTGTTTGATTTTGCAGTGATGGTTATCATAGAGTAGTGGAGTTTAGTAGCTTATCTCTGATTGAACAGACACCTGCTTCGGCACTCAGCTATCATGAAAGCTTAAATGGTGGTGGAGCATTCAAATTTTTAACTTTTTAGTGTCAACTGTGGTGATATTGGAATCATTGCCGTTATAGTCTGAGAAGTTTCTGTCTGCTCAATGAGAATTTTGTTGAGAATTGCATTTCAGCTAAAGATTGCCGTTGCAACTTTAAGGCTTCCATTACTAACACTAATAGACACGCAGGCTTGTTGACATGAAACAGAATGAGTTATTGTATAACACAAAAAGGAATTACACCTAGCAGATAGAAAACTTACTATACTATTTGTGCAATCCAATTCATCTCTGTATTTAACGAAACATCGTTTCATTTTATGTCATCTTGGCTGGACTTAATTATATTTTTGCCAGAAGACCCATTCCAAATCAACACACTTTTTCGTTCACCATCTCAGATTTTGATGAAATTTGGTGAACTCATAGTGAGTGACGAGACTAACAAAAATGAATAATATTAGATTTTTATTCCAATCTGTTTATGAGATACAGCCATTCAAAATTTCAAAAAATACCCAGAAATTCGAAATCTGTCATGTTTTAAATTGCTCTAGCAGCTGATGCAATCAAGCTAGAGGGCTGTAAGTGATATAATTTTGCAGCATTCCCTTGCTCTTTACAGTGATATGTAACACCATTTGTGATGTAATTGAACATTTTTAAGCTAATCCCAAAAATATATTCATTTTTTGGTTTTCTCAATTTTTTTATATTTGTAGTTTTGTTATCTATTGGGCTGTAAAAGTTATCATTTTACGGCATTTTTCTTACTTTTTACTGTGGTTGTAACACAATATGTGCTGTAATGAAAAA
The DNA here is from genome assembly GCA_948455865.1 of Conomelus anceps. NCBI lineage: Eukaryota > Metazoa > Arthropoda > Insecta > Hemiptera > Delphacidae > Conomelus > Conomelus anceps. The sequence goes on from OX418222.1 coordinate 52,590,849, forward strand.
TTTCAAGCAAAAGCCAAAAATACATTTATTAATTTTCCATTTTTTTATAGAGACTAGTATTCTTAAACACGCCAGAATATGAAAATGGGATGAGAATGGTTTCATAGTTGAAAAAATATCATTGAGGTCTGTAAGGTGAACTTAGCTGATAAGTGGTTTGTAATTGTGTAAAGGTTTTCTTGTACTTAGTCATAGCATTGATTTAGTGATAATAGTAAAGATATTTTGTTCATGAATACTTGCAGTTCATAGAATTAATTATCAGCTTATGAATCTGTTTTGATTGCAGAGCTAGTAAATTCATAATAATTGTAAACTTTTGACATATTACCAAGTATAGGTTTTATTGTGTTTGGGGTAATAAATTGTCTTGCTTAGTTAGTTAATTAGTCGTTCTTGCTCAAATAAATCCCCAGAATCCTCGCTTAAAAACGTCACAATATGTTTTACTGATGGAAGAAATTCTCATATGCTGCAGTGATAGTATAATAAATTCTCCACAAAATATGTACTCCACCCTCCATGCATTCAACTAGTCTGTACCATGACGTAAGAAGCTATTTATGTTTATCATCTGAACGTGTTACAAACAATAAAACCTATAACAGTTAAATTTTATTCGGTCTTCTATTTTTCTCAAGTAAAATGAATAAGGTTTGACTGGGAATGCATTCATGAGCGTATTAGAGACTTGTGTATTGCATGTATTTCAGGGTGCTGAACTTGAATTTGTTCTCTGCTGTAAAATCACTTCCCGGTGGTTCGGAACCCACCTAAAACTGTAGGTCCAGCTCATCAATCATAATCATCCAACTCATTACCCACACAAATTCTAAACTCAGATACTATAATGAGCTATTCGAGCCAAGACAGCCGCCATCTGTCCTTTGGAAGACTGTGAAGCACCTTGGCGCAGTTCCTCCTCGCTCAAAGAATAATTGTAATGTGCAAGGACCAGTTAATGAATTAAATAGATTTTTCGCCACCCCACTTCCCCCAACTAATTTCCCTGATCGCTCTGTAACTTCAAACCTAATAAATAAATTTTCACATACAAACCCTCCTGAAAGATTTCAATTCTCTTATGTCACACCACATAAGGTTGAATCTACCATCAGATCCATAGTCAAGAGTAGCAAAGGTGTTGATGACATTCCAATTGTTTTTTATAAAAAGATACTACCCGTTCTTTTGCCCTCCATCACACACATTTTCAACTACTCTTTACAAATGAGTATCTTCCCTGACCTCTGGAAGTGTTCCACCATTCAACCCATTCCTAAAGTCCCTAATCCTTCCATGCCTAGAGATTTTAGGCCAATTCATATTCTTTGCTCCTTATCTAAAGCATTGGAAAAAATTGTCCATGAGCAAACTTCAAGTTATTTGAACTCTTTCGATTTCTTTGGAGAACACCAATCTGGTTTCCGTCCATTTCACAGCACAACAACCGCGCTTCTTAGTATAACTGATAATATTAGAGCTGCTATGGACCAACGACTTCTTACCCTTCTTGTATCTTTTGATTTTACAAAAGCATTTGATAATGTCTTGCATTCCATTCTCTTACATAAATTAAGGACTCAGTGCAACTTTTCTTTGTCATGTGTGATGTGGTTTTCTTCTTACCTTGTTGGCAGGTATCAGGCAGTTAAGGAGGCTGATGGTGGGATCTCTGATTGGGTGCCAATTGTTGCTGGAGTTCCTTAAGGCTCTGTTCTTGGTCCTTTGCTGTTTTCTATATACATAAATAATATTCCTTCAATACTTGAGCATTCTTCATATCATCTGTATGCTGATGATCTAGTTTTCTATTGCCACTTTGATCGTGCCGACACAACTGAGGCTATCTCAAGAATGAATGCCGATATCTCAAAACTCCTATTATGGTCTCAAGCCCATTGCCTCACCCTCAACTCTTCCAAGTGTGGGAGTATAATCTTTGCCTTTCGAAGAATCTATAGTCAAATTGACTTTACAACCTTACCGGTAATAAAGATTGGGTTCAAGAATCTCCCATACTCGGAACACATAAGGATACTGGGTGTTCAAATGGACAGTACCTTGAGCTGGAATGCACAGGTGGAGACCATTACTAAGAGAGTGTTTGCTTCCATGCACCAGTTGAAAAGACTCAGACGCTTCCTACCACAATCTTTCCTAATAACGCTGACCCGTGCATTGATAATTCCTATATTTGATTATTGTTCTATTGTTTACAATGACTTGTCTGAAAGTCTCAACCTCAAGCTGCAAAGGGCCTTGAACTATGCCATTCGTTTCATATTCGATGCCCGCAGAGATGACCACATCACGCCTTTCTTTCATCGATTGAGATGGCTGAAGTTGAAGCAGAGAAGGGAATATTACATTCTTTCTATGATACATAAGATAATTGTGCAGAACTCTGGCCCAAGTTACCTAAGAAGCAGATTCACATTGTTCACTGCGGTTCATTCTAGAGCGACACGTTCCCACATTTATGCTCTGCAAATACCGCAGCACAGAACAGAGATGTTCAATTCATCATTTGTGGTTGTGGGTTCACGGCTGTGGAATGAATTGCCAAGAAATATAATATTTGCTGCTTCCTTTCAAAGATTTAAATCCTTATTATATGTGCACCTGCTGGATGATGACACTTGAATCAACCTGTTTTTTGGGTATTTTTGTGTTATGACATGTACATGTAAAATCTGTCGCCTGCATCATTGGGGTTAGTTTCATGCATAAGCGTTTTACATCAACCTATTTATGTGGTGATTTCATTTCATTATTTTAATTTTTCAATTTATTCATTCTGATCTAAATTGTTTTCGTTTATTTTATGCTCTGCTTGCTGATTTCTATATTATGTTAGTACTTGGCTTAATAGTATAGTTAAAGTTATGTAAAAACCAAAAACATTCAACTTTTTATTTCTTATTTTTATGATTATATAATTATTATTTTTTCTCTTAATTATAATACTAACTCTTTTGTTCCTTGTCACAATGATTGTCATATGCTTTTGTTTTATTTTGTTGCAATAGGCTTAAGCCTGGCAACAGTCATCAATAAAAACAAAACAATCAACACACAGGTCTCAGTCCTATGTGGGCTTTATCCTCAAAAAAAAAAGTTTCTTACAATTAAACAAAGACACTAAAGTGAAAACAAGACTTTACCTCAAAAATACGAAAAACACATTTATTTTTTTCAGTCTTACGCTATTATCTTCATTGAAATGGATTTTTCGTGGTAAGGAGGCTGCCACAATTATGAGGATGCTCAAATTTTCTACAAAATGAGTGGTCATATTTTATTCTCCCACCAGCTACTGTAGCTCCAAAGCTAAAACGTGTCAGTTTTTTTAACATTGACATAAATTCTTACTGTCCCAACAGTGAAAATTACAGCATTTACACATTTTCTCGAAAAATCCATCTCATTCTAGATAATAGCGGAAGCTGAAAAAATCCAAAAAAATCATGTACAGTACTTTTGTATTTTGGGTGTGAAGTGGCACTTCCACGACTTAAGAAACTCGAAATTTGAATTTAGCGCCCAGAATATAGAACCATTAAAAAAGACTTTGTTTTGGAAAAGCTACCTTGAAACTGGACAAATTCAGACTTTTATTATTAGCAAATATTTTTATATATTTCAATTATCAACCAATTACTATTTTCATATTGTGTTTTAAAAACTACACAGTATTTATGAACATTTTTAAAAGATGTATAGATGAACCTTTTGAGAAAATTAATAAATAAATTTGTGGGTTTTGTTTGAAATATTTTTTCATTTTTTATTGCGGATGATGCCCACATGAGTATGGAGACTTGTGCATGGGTAATGAGGTGAATGGGTGAATGATGAGAAACATCCATGGCTGAATGAGATTCGAACCCAAGGCTGCAGGAAACGAAGTCAGCCAGAGAACCTTATCTTATCACAGACAAGCGCTCCAACCAACTGCGCTACCAGAGCCACAGCTGCATTTGCAGCGTTTATCGTGTTACAAATCACTGTAGAGTAAGAAAAATGCTGTAGGATTATACCTTTTACAACCTTTCTAGCTTGATTACACCAGCAGCTAGAGCAATTTAGAAAATGTCAGATTTCCGACTCTTAGCGATTCTTTAAAATGTTGAATGGTTGTTACTTATAAACAGATTGAAATAAAAATCTAATACTATGTATTTTTATTTGTCCTATGATTCACTGTGTGATTTACCCAAATTTCATCGAAATCTGAGATGGTGAAGGGAAAAATGTGATGATTTGACGCGGAATTACCCAGGACTTTTTTAGCATTTCGTAAAAAGTGTTTTTGTAAAAAGAGTGGCACAAATTAATGAATTACATAAAACACTATACTAGTGAACAGTAGTATACTAGCTTGTTGAAAATAGTAATTGATGAGAAATCTATTGAGTTGTAGCAAAGAAATTACAAATTGTGTTTGACAAGCGTAGTTTTTTAAATTGTATAACTAATACATTATGAAATTTTATTTCCCTCAGATATGAAATTTTGAAAGATGAAGAATCAAGAAATGATTATGATTACATGTTGGATCATCCTGAGGAAGTTTATAGTCATTACTACAGATACTATAGAAGACGTGTAGCCCCCAAAGTAGATGTCCGTATTGTTGTAGCTGTTACTATATCTCTTATATCCGCAATTCAGTATTACACTTCCTGGAAAAGGTGCGTAAATAGTTCACATTTATCATTCTAAAAAAATTATTTTCTATATTGCTAAGAATTATATATTTTTTTAAATAATCATATTCTTGACTACTAATCAATAAAAATGCTGGGTTTTGGCAAACCATTCCGATATCTTCAAAACTGTCATGTGTTTGGAAATGTAAAGCGAGATAAATAAATAAGACAGTGATTAAGTGAGAGTTTCGGTTTGTGTTGATGTATCAACAGATGTGGCACATTGGTGAACAATAGGCTTTTAAATGTGCTCAAAAGACAACAATGCATGATTATTCCGATATAGATCCTACTAATATTTATTCTATGCCTCACGTTCATAAAATAAAGTAGAAATAGTTGATTCAATCAATCTATTCAATATCTTTTATGATCTATTGCTCAAACAAAATTGCAATCCCCATCCGAACCAAACAGAAAAATGTTTAATTTTATCCTACCATCTTTTTTATTTTGAGTTGTAATACAAGAGAGCTCTCTCGTAGAGAAATCTAGGTGCTTGTTACTGGAGTATCATTGGGAAAATTGCACATGCTAGATTTAAAAATAACTAAAATTGATTTTAATTATTGCAATTTCCTATCTTTTACAGATATGAATCTGCAATCAGTTACTTATTGACTGTTCCAAAGTACAGGAATAAAGCTGTTGACTATGCCAAAGAAAATGGCCTTCTTAATGAACAGAAGAAAAGTAAGGACAGAACTAAAAGCAAAAACGAGAAGAAAGAGGAGATGGATGCTATTGTAAGAAGAGTTTTAGAAGATAATATGGATATAAGGTAAACTCTTCTAAGGTTATTGCTCTTCCTGAAGTTTACTATGTAAGGAAATTTACTGCGTAATTTATGTGGTAAATTCTACTCAAAGTAACATTTCATTGAAATTGTAGTAGCTTCTATAAGTTTTGTTACTATACCACACCAAACTTTTTAAATTTTTTAAAATACAAAGTAATATGTAGTAAATCTAGCAATACTTTACATTACCCTGAGTAAAAAAGTTTCAGTTCAGAGCAATTGATCTATGAAACAGGCCTGTTTCTGTGTAATGACTACAAATTCTTGTTCAAAAAGTTATTTTTTACGTTTCAGCTTATCGTTGTAACAAATCTATAACATTTACCTAATTTTTATTATCGTTCATTTGAATTGTAGGAATAAGTAGGATTGATCACGATTCATATACTTTTCAACATATCAGACTCTAAAACAATTTCATACATACTATAAATCTTAACTTGTCAGTTGCTGTGTAACTTCTAGATGTATAGAAAGCTTTGTTGCATTATTTCTCTGCCAGAATAAACTACTTTTCAATCAATTTTTGAATTTTGTATGTTTTCTACTTATTGTTCATTTCTATTTGTTTTTTATTATACAGAGTACATTTGTATTTTTACAGGGGCGGCTATGCCAAACCAAAGATTAGCGATATATTATGGATCAGAATTATACTTTTGCCTTACACAATTGTAGCTTACATAATATGGTATGTCAGTTGGATATGGAGATTCAATGTTTGTAAACGTCCCTATGGAGAAGAAGAAAAACTATATTTGATAATGAACCACATGTCAATGGGACAAACTCAGTTTGATGTGAGTAATTCATCTTCTCAGTTTCTTTTCAGTATGTTTTTTAAATAAATACAGACTGTTATTATCAGAACAAAAGGTAATAATAATATCTCTATTGACATAAAACACAAAATTACAGTAAAACTGTTAAGGCAGGTGTCTAGTCAGAAAGTCATTAGCCTATACAAGTTTTTAAGTCACAGAAATCACTCATCTATTCCATAAAATAATAAATATTTCTTCGATGTTGGTCAATGAGTCTTTTGAAGATGCCCTTCAATGTTATAATAACACTTATTTATTAGAAATGGTATAATTCGTTTTTTAATTTTTTTAGCTCTAAGGTTTTACTGATGCAGGAAGTTTGTTAAATAATTTGATTCCTGAATATTGTGGACATCTCTCATAAAACTGTAGTCTATGTATCGGGTATCTGTACTGTTGCATGCCACGTGTACTATAATTATGAGAGAACAAATAATTTTCATAGAGGTTTTTATTTTTACGTACGTTATTGGCATTTCTAGTATATAATATAGGCTGGTGATAGTTAATATTCCCATTTTTTAGAAAATAGGTCGGCAACTAGCTCTTCTGCTCACCTGAAGGATAGTGCTATCTTTTTTTTTAAGATTAATATTTTGTCAATTTGAATTCAATTTACCCTTGCGGCTATGCCATACTTAAGAGTATACCTGAGAGTAAACATAAGCAAAATAAATTATTTTGCAGACATTCAAAGATACTGCGTTTGTCAAAATGCTGAAAACATAATTTATTGATCTGAGTATTGCCACAAGTTTCTCTGAGTTTCCCATTTTGAAAATATCTTGAATTTTTGGGAAGAAACTTTGTTAAGTAATGACATCCTTTGACGATCCTCATTATTTTCTCTCCTAAGTGTTTTTGTTTTTTAAATAAGCTTCAAAAACTACTTTGAAAAATTGAAGCTTATTTAAAAAATTATTCATTTTATTTTACGGCTGGTTTGGTGCTCCCAGAACATTGCATCCGGGGCACGTGACCCACTTGCAAACACTTAGGAGAGAAAATAATGAGGATCGTCAAAGGATGTCATTACTTAACAAAGTTTCTTCCCAAAAATTCAAGATATTTTCAAAATGGGAAACTCAGAGAAACTTGTGGCAAAACTCAGATCAATAAATTATGTTTTCAGCATTTTGACAAACGCAGTATCTTTGAATGTCTGCAAAATAATTTATTTTGCTTATGTATACTCTCAGGTATACTCTTAAGTATGGCATAGCCGCCAGGGTAAATTGAATTCAAATTGACAAAATATTAATCTTAAAAAAAAAAGATAGCACTATCCTTCAGGTGAGCAGAAGAGCTAGTTGCCGACCTATTTTCTAAAAAATGGGAATATTAACTATCACCAGCCTATATTATATACTAGAAATGCCAATAACGTACGTAAAAATAAAAACCTCTATGAAAACGTTTTGTTCTCTCATAATTATAGTACACGTGGCATGCAACAGTACAGATACCCGATACATAGACTACAGTTTTATGAGAGATGTCCACAATATGCAGGAATCAAATTATTTAACAAACTTCCTACCAGATGTGAAGGGATAATCAAAACTAATAATGGATATGAGTGTATCGTTTGTAGTCAACCTGTTGATTCAGTCAAACGTAGTGGCAGAGCAATAATCAATCAATTTATTCACAGTATCATTACAACAAAGGTCCTCCTAAACCAGTAGGTTTTTCAGGAGGTGCCATGTATTGATTTAATACAATTAAATAATATTCTTGAACAAACTAAAAAGTCAAAATTACCAAATATCAAAATAACATAACCTTCAATCCACTTCTTGACACAGTAGGCTACAACACTTCAGTACATTCCACTGACGATTTGACTTTTAAAAAGATTATTTGTTTATAAAAACTATAAATTTAGTACTGTTGGGAATGACCGGAAAAGAGCGAAAATATTAAATTTAGTTAAAAAACTTAGAGGCCAAAAATGTTCAAATATTATAAACACAGCAATGGATAGAGGTTGCAAGGTTTCTATTACAAGGTCACTTATATAGGGGCACAGCACCCGAAGCCGATCTGAAATATCGAAAACCAGTTTTAAATATAGCGTTTTAACATTCTGTATAGAAAATACTATGGCAAGGGAACTGAAGCCAGGCTGTGGATTCACTACCTACTATAGGTCCAATTGTGTTTGGCTACCATCCAGAGCAGAAAACCTTTGAGGGTGGAAAACGCAGGGCATAGAATTATTATTCTATGCTCTTATTTATGCCCCTATTTCAACCTTTATTCTATGCTCTTTGGTGGCAAATCATTGTGTGAAAAGGAGAGATGAATCCAAATTTTGATTTCTCTCCTAAACAGGAAATTAGATTTCATGTGAAAGCGGCTGACATGCTGATAATATTAAATATTTCAAAAGTCAGTGTGGCTATTATTTTGGGGCTTGTTTCATAATTTGTTAATTGCCATGTTACAAAAACTCTTCTGGGTGTTTACTGGTGACTTGGTTACAAACAATATCACTTGAATTTAACAAAATATGATATGTAAGACTTGCTTAGACTAATTTTATTGTCTATTATCTTATTGTCTAATTTGTGGCACAGAAGGTTGATCTCAACAAAATACTTCAATAATTCGAAAATGGAAAGAAAAGTAAACATTGATTTCTGTTTTCTATCAAGTTTTGACCCTCTAAAATGTACTTATTTTGGACTCCCATTGTATGTAGATTTATGTCTAATTTGGTTCAAATTATGTTTTTCCATGTAATCCATGAATTTAATATAGAATTTCATATTTTCTTCTACAACTAAACCAAGGCCTATAGGAATGGAATGTCAAAAATTAATCAGATAAGTCCTAAAGGTGGAATCCTTTTGCAAAATTTGAAGTAGCTCTCAATTCCTTGACCATTTATTAATTTTCTGACAAATTTATACGTAAATAATTAACCATGTATCATTCATCAAATATTTCACCCAAGTAAGTTATTATTATAAACATAACTTATCTATTTTTATGAAGGACTCATAATGGTTCAAGGAGAGATGAATATTAATCAACTTTGATTTCGTTGATTCATTTTATTCAAACTTTCATCAGTCTATTCGTTTTACAGGCTCTCGAAGATGATGTTAAAGAGGATTATTTGAAACAAGAACTATGGAAAAAAGATGTTTATGTTGTAAGTTTCATAATTGTTATAAATGGTATTATTAAACTTAAATTTCTTTTCTTGGTGATATTTTCTCTTGAATGTAGGCATGAATGATACAGAGCTCATTCTATCTATAATTTGTTCAATAATTATTTTTTTGCAGAGCTTACATAATGATGGCATGAACAGAATTTAATTTCTTCAATTGAACTGTTGCACACACATTATATACATTAATACAGATCTGCACTGTACATCAGATGTCATTTTTTTGCAGATTTTGAAGAATATTCAAGAATTAGCAATCTGAACAATCATTGCTCTCATATTAATTGTAGCAAAGTATTCCAAATAAATTCAAAAACATTTTTCATCAATGTTTATCATAATTTTGTGTATGAAACATTTAATATTTAATACAAAATATTAAAAAAATCTTGATGCCCTGATTGATTATTTAAAAGGAAATATTATATCATTCACTGTCCATAACAAGTGATTTCATATCGTTTTACAACATTTCGTTTTCAAAAATTTGATTAATTTATTAGGTGAATTAGATTAGTATGTCCCTATCTATGAACCTGACTTGAGGCTCCCTTAACTCAAGGGAGACTTGTAAATCAGTCACTCAAAAATTGTTGGAAAAATGATTTGTCTTTTTAGGAGTGGGCCCGCAAAAAAGAAGAAGACACCAAGAAGCAAATGGCAGAAAATAGCAGATACAAAGCTTATCGAAGATACATGAAAAACCACGGCACTGGAAGAATGACATTCGATGATTCTTAGTACATCCGCATCTCATTATTTAATTATTGTTTGTCCATTTTTATGTTTTAATCCTTATTTATTTATTATAAAGCGTATACAACCAGTCAACCAAGATTCCTTGTTTAAGAGGTTTAATTCTAAAATTATGCCTTATCTAAAACAATTAAGTTTATTAGTAAAGTGACTTGAGCTGAATGTGTCAATAACTCTGACTAATGAACTCATTTCTGCTTATAAAGTAAAAAAAATTAACAGTGAGTATCACAATATTTTTTTATAAAGTAGGAAAAAACTTACTGGTGAGTATCACAATTTTTGTCGATTTACTAATTTCAATATTACTTTGAAATGTGTTCCTCATTAGTAAATAAATACTCAAGTGCATAATTTATCAGAGCTATCGTCATAATATAAGCAATATTTATATCGATTGAAACTCAAAGAATAAATGCAGCCTTACTGTAACCTTAGTGGTTACAGCATGTTTCTCAATTCAAATCTAGTTTATATTTACGAAGACATATCAACAAGTTTAAGAGCTCGATTGTAATGTAATGTGAACACTGATTTATGTAGTACAGCAGCCTGTTAGCTAAATTTTTAGTTCTGACTTAGCAAGCTCAAGTTTCTGGTCATTATGTAAACCCTGATTTTGCATTTGGAAAGCTAATTCTGATTACCAAGTAATAATTAGACTTGACAAATCAAGCTTTATGTAAAAAGAAGAAATTACTGTTTTCAGTCAAGTGATGTAGCTTTGAGTTGAATATCAGTATATTTTTCGGTCTAAAGATTTTTAATTTTCTTATTTAGTGAGCTAATTTTGATCACCCAGTAACAATCTAGATTTGATCAATTGAGCTAAGAAATACGCTGAAATGTAGCTGAGCGAAAGATGTTGAGTGTGAACTTATTTTAGAGTGGTAGCTATACAGTTGAATTTCACTAATTCTCCAATAATTCTGTACCTCAGAGTAATAGTGATCTAAGTTCAAAGTTTTCGATTTTCGGGTTTTCAGTGATATTATATGATATAAGCAATATTTCTTGATCGAACTACACTAGCAAAACTTTCCTGAGACTTTTCTTTCCAGTTTTATTCAATGTTGAAGTGTCATGTGCCCATCGATTACACATTTCCGAGTCAAACTGGTCAAGTCCACATAAATGCTATATTGCCTAGTTAAATAGTGTGAGTTTGCTGGATAGAAAATCCAGGAACTTGTTCTATCTCAATTGATTTTAATCTGTTTTCAGACGCTGAATCCAAATCTGAGATCAATGATACCAAAAATCAATGCTTCACAAGATATTTCCAATATGGCGGCCAAAATACTTAAAATTCTCTCAGTTTTTGGTAAATACTGTAATTTATTCTTCCTCAACTGATCCTTGAGTATTTTCAGGTGCTAAATTCGAATCTGACATTAGTGATCCCAGAAAGCAATGCTTTAAAGATATTTTCAATTTGGCCTCCAAAAATAACTAAAATTTTCTTATTTTTTGGAAAAAGAGATTACTGTACAATACTCAGCAATTGGTTTTTGTGATGCATTTTGGGTCTGATTTTGAATTTTAATTTTGAAAGATATTTTTAATATGGCAATGCATAGCATACACCAATTTATTAGTTTTTTAGTGTAATGATTACAGTAGTTTTATTGACTGATTCTCATTAATTTTCAAGCGCTGGTTCTTAATTCTAATTTTGTTCTTAAAAGGCTAATTTTTATAAAATAAAATTCAATATGGCTGCATTTTTTGAATGACCAAGGATACAGAATGTCTTAATAAAGCGCAGCAAGTGTGCCATTTTTGTATTCCACATGCCAAGCAAAACTAATCTGGACGAAATGTTATTTTCGCCTTAATTTTCCTCTCATTCGCCATTCTGTATTTTGCCAAACATCAATAATTGAATCTCATGAGCGAATCAAGATATTACATTGAAACTTGGTAGACACTCACACTTTTGTAATTTACCACAATGTTATGTTGGAGTAAAAAATTAGCAATGAAATTTTCCTCCCTAATGAATTGTCAAGCGTTCTGGATGATTTTTTAATTTTATGAATTGCATTAGACAAGATAACTTGATTATCTCAAGAACAGTAACTATGATGATGTCTCACAGTTATTGTCTCTCGAGCAGGGGTGAACCGTTGAGGGTTAATATGAATGTATCCCTTTTTTATTGTTATTATCTTCAAATAAATATTTTCAATTTTAATCCAATAAAATGTTTCAAAAAACTTGAATAATAAAGGCTAAAATACAAATAGTCCATTTTGTCACGTAAACAGGAGGAATCAAACCAGGCAATCTTAATTATGAAATAATGGAATGAAATAACGAAATTTATTCCTTCAAAGCAGAACAAAATATTTTTCAACTAAATTACAGGAACTAGAGTTGACCACATAATTCAGCATTCGTGGTCAACTTGAAATTTAAAAATAATAATTACAAATTAAAAGTAAAATTGAATTTTGAGTCCAGCACTTTTAAAAACACTCTCACTCTATGACGTCTTCACAATTAAAAATAAATCATAATACAAATAACATTTTTCTCCAGAAACTTGAGACATTACTGCAATAAGAAATGGCAAGAGATCTACGTATTATACAAATAAGGTAATTTAATGCATTGACCCTGAATTAGGGAAAGCCATTCAACTTTTATCCAAAAGATTCTTTCCTTGTACAAAACCCTTGTTTGGACATATATTGGAAAAATTTAGACTAAATCAATCATGTTAATGTGACATCAAGAAAACTCAAGTCTTCAGAATATACTAGCCAACTTCTCAAAATATTCAAGAAACATCTTATATTTTCACTTGATTTCATTTCCCACAGTAATTGATTGAAATACTTAGGAGCAACATATTGGTAAGACAGTTTAAAATGGATTTATTGACTTTTGGCAACCTAAACGTTTTGTGATATTCCTCTTGTTTGATAAAATAATTTCACAGTACCAGTGGTGCCAGATCTAACATAGAATAACTAAAACTTTATACACGAAGAGATGATGCAAAGGTAATGAATGCTTTTATATAAGAAAACAATGGATAGGATCTCTCTCTTCTAGGGCTATTGCAGATTATTCGAATAATATGATTTTGTGAAACTCAGTTTATCAATGAATCCTGTGGGAAGAATTTAGCAATGAATCCCATATTGTCTGGAATTCACTAACGCAAAATGAAGTACTCTTAAAAGATTGAAATCACAGAAATTTTTCAAAAAATAAACTTTTCTCTCTGAGGATTTAATGCTTTTATGCAAGTTTAGAATATGATAGTTCCAATTCAAATTTTGGTCCAAATTAACACCCAAGTACTTAGGGGATTGGCTTTTTCTATAGCCTCGCATGAGCAATTTATTTTGCTACACGGTAATTCATGATAGTTTAAAGCTGATGGGAAGTCAAAGCTATTTGTTATACTGAAATTTACAAATTTTGTTTTACTTACATTTATCATTAACACAACACCATTCTCTCAACTTTTCCAGATCTTCTGTAATATTCGACCAAGCATAATTTATATTCTTTTCAGAATAGAAAAATGCTATGTTACCTGCAATGACCATGACCAAGCAGATCGTTGATAAAAATCAGAAACAAAGTGGCCGATAATACAAAACCCTGAGGTACAACTGTCCTTACAATTAATTAGTGGTGAAATTGACTGATCTTGTTTTCGACTTTTTGAACCCTATTGCGAAGACTTTAGAACCAATCGTTAGCCATTCCTCTAATGCCCACTGCCTCTAGTTTCGCTAATATCCTATGATCAACTAAGTCAAAAGCGGGTTTAAAATCAATAAAAAGTCCAGTTGTTTTATGATTTGCATTGAAATTTTTATAAATTTTCTTGGCTACTGCAATTAGAACGTCCTCCGTCCCAATTCCTTTTCTAAACCCAAACTGAAAACGACTGAAAAAATCGATGTTATCCAAATAATTAACCAGTCTGTTTCTCATCAGCTTTTCAAATATATTGGAAAACACAGATTACAAACTAATTGGTTGTATGTTTTCAAGCTTCAAAGAAGACCGCTTTTTAATATTGGAATGACGTACAGTACTTAGTTTTAGTTTTTCTGGAAATATGCCATTTTGGAAGCTAAGGTCAATTATGCGAACAAATACTGATTGATACAGCTATGTTATTAATAAGACTAATGGATATTCTGTCATGCCCTGTTGATTTCTTATTTTTTAAACATTTAATTATATTGAAAAGACCTCATCGACAGTTGTAGGAAAAATAAAGATAGATTGATAACGGTTTCGGCACTGCAAGTTTGTAAGTGGAACATCTTTAGCAGTGGTGTTGGAGGTGCAGGTTGATTCAGGCCACTCTGCCCTTGAACTGAGATAAGATGACTGTTGATTACTTCAGCTATCTGCTTTGAATCGTCTAAAGCTGTGCCATCGTTGAGTTCAATCTTATCAACGGTTTTCTTTTTTGAGAATCCTATTACATTATTAATAATGTTCCAGCATTGTGAAGAGTCACCATTACATCTTATAATTTTGTTAGCAAAAAAATTGTTCTTTCATCAATTGTTCTTGCATCAATATCATTTTTCAGAGTTTCACTAAACATATTGAACTAAGGTTTAAAAGACTGATCATATGGACGCTTCTTAAAAATTGAATATAGTTTCTTTCGTTTTTCAATTCTGGCTAATATATTTATTTTGTATTCAGCCATGGGCTAAAAGATCTAACTTTTCCTTTATTCTGTTTGATAATCAATTTGCATTAATTCAAGACCTCTGTTAAAATTTCATAGAATCTCTCATAGCATAGCAATTAGCATCATCATATTATTCAAAACAAGAACTCCAGTCTACTTTATTCCATTTTTCAGTGGCTAACTTGTGATCGAAAGAAGGAAACTCAGGTTTTTGATTACTTTTATCCGTATTCAGCTTTTTAAACTTGAAAATAGTTAATTTTCAAACCCAACATAGTGTTCAGTTATATTTATATCGAAAATAGCACTTTTGAAGGAATTTATGTTTGCATGTCGAACGAATATTTGATCAAGTGTTGATTTCGAGCTCACTGTAATTCCTGTTGGGTCGGTTATTTATTAGGGAGATAAAGCCATAGTTGTTCGCCAAACATGCAATTTTGCATATTATGACAGCTTTTTGCTAAATCTAAATTTATATTGCCTTACATAAATGATATTATGATTTACGTTTTGTAACTTATTTGAAATTTCATTTATGAAATCAATTTCCGAAAAGCTGTGCAACCTATACAAACAAATCAGCTTGAAATAAACTTGATTAATAGTAATATTTAGTAGCAGAGAATCAGCGGTTTGCATATCAAAACTAATTTGAGAAACATTAATATTCTCATTTACATAACACCCACATCTGTATAACTGTTATTAAAATTGGCAAAAATGTTATACCCTGGTAGTTTATATAAATTAATTTCATCATCATTAATCCAAAACTCACTCAGAACAATAAAATTCAGTAACTAAATTATTTTAAAAAATCTTACCCTTCTTATATTTGCATATTGTTATGGGTTCTGTAGCTAAAATAAGGCTGGCTTAACTTGAAATATTAACACTCACACTTTATTCCCACAAACTGCTCTTATAACACACACTAATTACAAGAGAAGAAAAACAGATAATTTAACAGCTAATAACAGATTTTTGGTAACTATGTACAATATTAATCACTAATTATGAATAGGCCTATTGATAATTAAATAAGAAAATGTACAATTAAGTAAAAAAGAAATGTCAAAAAAAAAAACAGCTCAACACTTACAAAACACAGTCTGATATGGTATTTGATAATCCCAGCACTTGATATGCGTAAGCACAATGTCTTTATATTGTCGATAAGCTGCACTGGATAGTATACACTGTCTTTCAACTGCACTGGGTAGTATTCTGTCAATCAACTGCACTGGATAGTATTCACTGTCACACTGTCTGTGTAGACCGGGAAACGTTAACATGGTATGTAGATCTGCCACCTGACACACATGTTGAGAAGATATAACAACAAACTGACTCACTACAGACGAGAGAGCCTTTTTTATACTGTTGGTCATTCATACTAGAAATTTCCAGAAACTTCTTCTGATTTCCAGTAACATGATCTCGATCACGCAGGAAACCTGTAGAACAATGCAGATTTTTCTGGAAGACCATTGAAGGTTGTCCAACTTGATAGAACCAAATCTAGCAACAGGAGTGAGAGAGACATCAAAGGTCAATTTACAATCTCTTAAAAAGTATGTACGTCAGTCAATGGAAGCAGTAAACCCAACTGCTTGTCTTGCATTCTTAATAATATATGAAGGAAAACATGTTATTGAAATAATAATTAACTTTTGTCAACCAAACTAAGAGCTTTAATCAAATCAAAATTCGTGTACATCACATAACAGATTAGGCCTACTGAATAAGGCTAATAACATGTAAACTGTTTATTATTATAGCTTGTCTCCATAGAGACCGATTGGTCATGTGATATTTATCATATCATTCTTCCCTGCTAATTATGAAGTCTTGGGGGCAAGATGGCGGAGGGATACTGTTGATTCTTGTCCATCAACATGACGTATGTGGGCATACTCTGGATTAGCTTCGATCAATTGAACTTCTTCAACTAATGCATCTTGTTTCGAATTCCGAACTGTTTTTTTAAGCCATACTGTTCCTGGGTTGGTCAACCAAGATGGTAGGGATGGTCCATTCGTTTAGGTTCTCGTATGTAAGAACATGCGCTCGTGAGGAGTGCAATTCGTCGCTGTACAGAGAAGAGACCGAATAGAGTGAAGAACATCGGGTACTACTTCTTCCCATTTCTTAGAATCCAATCCTCGTGATTTCAGGGCCAGTGCTACAGCTTTCCATATGACCCCATTGTATCGCTCTACCTGCCCATTCCCTTTTGGATTGTATGGTGTTGATCTGCTTGTTGCTATGCCTTTGGAGAGGAGAAAACGTTTCAATTCAGCAGACATAAATGCTGATCCTCTGTCTGAGTGGATGTATGATGGAACACCAAACATCGAAATCAATGAGATGAGGCATTTTATCACTGTTCGTGTTGTCATGTCTGGGCAAGGAAATATGAAAGGGAATCTTGAATACTCATCAATCATAACTAATATATATTTATTCCTTGTTGTTGACTGTAGTGGTCCCTTAAAATCCATATTGATTCGCTCAAATGGTTTGGTGGCCTTGATTAGAGTCCCTTCCATTTTCATGTATCTTGGTTTCACTTCAGAGCAAATTTTGCAATTTGAGCAGGTCTTTCTTACATCATCTACTGTGAATGGGAGATTTTTCATCTTCACCCAGTGGTAAAGGCGAGTGACACCTGGGTGACATAGTTCTTCGTGGTATTTTTCTAGACTTGACTTAGATGTTGAACAACCAGCAGCTACACAAACCCTAGATAGTGCATCTGCTGGTGCATTTTCTTTCCCGGGTCTGTAAACAATGGTAAACTTGTACTCGGATAATGCGAGTCGCCACCGTTGTATTTTTTCATTTTTTATTTTCTGGCTGTGCTTAATATCAAACATGAATGCTACTGATCGTTGGTCAGTGATCAGTGTAAATTGATGTCGCAGTAAATAGTGTCTCCATTTCCGTATTGACTCTACTATTGCATATGCTTCTTTCTCAACGGATGAGTGTTTCCTTTCACTTGAGGACAACGTTCGTGAGAAGAAGGCTACCGGGCGGGAGTTCTGAGACAGAGTTGCACCAATAGCAAAATCTGATGCATCTGTTTCGATTGTGAACGAGGTATTTTCATCAACAAAGTCTAGTGCTGCTGAAGCAACTTCATCCTTCAATGATTTTAAGATATCCAAATGTTCTTGTGGTAGAGGAAATGTTTGTGAGTGGACAATAGGGTGAATCTTTTGTGAAAATTTTTTAATCCATCGTGAATAATGGGCCAGTAATCCCATAAGTCGTTTCAATTCTTTTGTATTCTGTGGTGGAGGAAAATTTATGAGAGGTGAAAGGCGTTCTGGATCGGGTTTGATTTCGCCTTGTTTAATTTCATAACCAAGGAATTTCAGCGAATTCTTCGAAAATTTACATTTCTCTTTGTTTAAGGTCAATCCATATGATTCAACTACACGTTGGAAGTTCTTCAGATTTGTGTCATGTTCTTCTTGGCTATAGCCACAAATGACAACATCGTCCAAATACGCATAACAGTCTTTCAAATTTTCTTTTTGTATGAGATTATCTATGGTGTGTTGGAAGACTGATACTCCATTGGTGACTCCGAATGGAATTCGTTTGAATTGGTAAAGTTTTCGGTTTACTTCAAAAGCTGTATAATGACGTTCGTCTTCAAGAATTGGTATCTGGTGATAAGCTGACTTGAAGTCTACTGTACTAAAAACTTTATATTTGGCAACAGTGTTGACTAGGTCTTCAATCAAAGGAAGAGGGTAGGCATTCAAATTTGTAAATTTATTTATTGTCTGTGAGTAATCTATGACCATTCGTTTCTTTCCATTATTAGAGATGATGAATGGTTGTGCACGCCAACTAGAGTTACTTTCCTCGATTATTCCTTCTCCAAGGAGGCGTTCGACTTCATTTTTCATAAACATGTGGTCATCGTGTGGATGTCTCCTTGATCGGGTGGCTATTGGGCGACAATCTGGAGTTAAGTCATTGAAGAGGGAGCATGGATTTAAAGACGCTTGCGCCAATGAGCAATTCTTTGTAGGAATATCAACTCGATTACTATCAATCACAAGAGGTTGTTCATCACCTCCAAGTTATAGACTTATTGTTTTGTGATGTTTCAAAAAATTATGACCAAGAATCACATTGCAACAACAATCTTTCAATACTAATAGTTGAACATTACTGTATTCCTTTCCTTCAAATGTAATATTGCCATACACACATGTTTTTGTAACCATTGCATGTTGAACAGATGCAAATTTTATAAGACTTGAATTCGGTTTAGTTTGAAAATTATATCTTTTCATAAAGCCTTCATCTATAAAGCTTGCAACGCTACCTGTATCGATAAGAGCTTGTGTTTTGATACCATTGAGTGTAACAGTTATGATAGCTCTGGACAAGTCACCTGTTATGCCAGCTGCAATTATTGTAGATGCAGTGAGTTCTTTAGGTTTCCTACTTCTACATACATTGGAAAAATGTCCAACTCGAGAACATTTATAACACAGTTTTTCAATTGCAGGACAGACTTGCGGATTTTGATGTCTTTTGTAGCCACAACGTTGACAGGTAGCAGGAATACCTTTTGTTTCCGGTCGTTTCTGTGCGACTGCATTCAAGTGAGAGCTTGGAATTTCATCAATATTATCCTCGGTTATAGAGTTTATGTGGATGGAGGCATTTTTAAAAGAATTTGCATAAGTTTTGGCAGTTTCAAGAATACGTGCTTGAGTAACTACTTCTTGTAGACTAATATTTCCTTGCTGAAAAAGTTTTTCTTGAATTTCAACTGAATATAATCCTGAAATGAAAGCTTCTCTTATGTGTTCGTTCTTGTTCACTTCTGCTGACACAGAAGTAAAGTTGCATTCTGAACTTAACCTTTTTAATTCAAGGTAAAAATGATCAATCGACTCACCTTCTGACTGTTTTGCATGAGCTAGGCAGTAACGTGCGTAAACTTCGTTTTTAGGCTTGACGAACGTCTCTTCTAATTTCGAAATTGCTTCATCATAAGTCGAATAATCTTCAATCACTGAGTATAACTTTGGTGACACAAAATTTATCAGCATTCTCATTTTGTCTCTTGTAGTTGTCTCAACGCCTTCCAACAGGTTTTCAAAGGTAATTTTCCAATGTTTCCATTCTCTTTCTGCTGTAGGAGAATCCGGGTCAATCGCTAGCTCTTTTGGCTTCAGCAATTTCTCAATGTGAGGATTAATTTCACTTCCTCCAGTATCTTCCATGACTACTGTTCTCCTCTTTTGTTTGGGCATCGTTTTTTATTTGATTAAATTGAAATAATAATTAACTCTTTTCAACCAAACTAAGAGCTTTAATCAAATCAAAATTCGTGTACATCACATAACAGATTAGGCCTACTGAATAAGGCTAATAACATGTAAACTGTTTATTATTATAGCTTGTCTCCATAGAGACCGATTGGTCATGTGATATTTATCATATCAGTTATTATTGAATTCATTATTATAAAACAAAGTTAAATCATCGCAATAAGTTAATCTACACATTTTGCATGTTGAAATTGTTCATTTCAAAGCAATAATGCAGAATATGTCACCTAATATCTCTGGAATGCCATTGTATGAGGAAAAACAAAATTACAAAAAAACATGTTTGACATCATCTTGTGGTGTCACTGGAATACCGCTTATTTCTAAGTTATTAATTCTGCTGTACTGCTCAACGTTTCTCATTATCTCTTGCAGATCCTCTACCATCCCGTTTAAAAATTTGATCTTAGTTCAGCGTTTTTTATGATTGCCAGTTGTTCTTTTATGTTGTTCATCAGAGCGGTTGATTCATCCACTTTGACAAGAATTGCGTGGAGTTAGTAATCTCAGTCAATTTAGATTTTAAGTTCTTCAATTCACTAAAAATTTCTTTTTTTAAATCCTCAAGCTCACACTCTAGAAAATCTTTTATGAGTGTGGTAGTTCATGATGTAGATTTATTACTTGTAGATGACTGATGACATTCCACACATTTCCAGTTTTTGAATGATCAAGTTGAAGCACCATCACTATACAGAGCACATTTTATACAAGTATTATACACGTCGCCGTACATTTAAATTCGTTGCCATCGTTGATAGATGTATTGCAGTTGCCACAGATTGCCATTTTAGAAATTAAAAATAATGATTTTTAACTAGCCGAAGCACGAAGAGACTTAAGTACAACCGAGTTTACTGTTTAGTGTTGCAGGCAGTCTACTCAATGTCTTATCTACTCAACAGTTGGAGCCGGACTCGATTATACCCTGTTATATGAGAGTAATCTATGGGGTTCAGTGTATGGATTCATAATTATCATAAAATTACCCAGTAGAGAACTAGAGATCCACAGTCTGGGAAAAATCAGCTAAGAACCAACTGCGGAACACAGCCTGAGCACGATTGTTTTCATGAATGTTCACTTTTATGACAATCTTCCCTTTTTTCTTCGCAGTGGTTATCCAAATTAATACATTGCCGCTTTTAAAATATAGGGATATCAGGAATTATTATTGGGAAGGACTTTATTATCTGCTCCTAGTAGTAGGGGTTATATTCCTTGTACTGTATTCATATATTCTTTGTAGATGGTGCATATTCTTGTGAGATCCATTGAAGCATATTTAACTCCCTCCCAGCCTAGTGTTCCCACAGTGGTGATCAAGAGGCCAAATCACCTTCTACCTTTGCTTTTTTATGTAGATGCATGATGTATTACATAGATTCTCATTACTAATCTCATCTGTATTACTGACCAATAGCAGTAATAGCACCATAGTTCATAATTTTAATTAATCTACCTTAAATTGCGCCATCTGCAATCAATGCAATTTTATATTTTTGTGCAATCATATTGTTTAGAAGTGATATGATTACCATTCAGGAGTACAATTTTGTAATCTTCTACAATCTACATAAACAATTTACCTAATTTGAAATGATTTGTTTCATAGGCAATCAATAGGCTAGGCTGTAGTATACAGATTTATAAGTTTTATTTAAATTACATTTTTTCTGTATAATATCAATGGTGAACCTAATAAATATAAATTACAAGGCAGAGAAATAATAATAATACTTATATGAATCTGAGTTATATACTCTTCATTTTCATCAGTAAACGTCGCTAATTGAATCACAGCACTTTTAGTGTTGCTTTCTACAACTACTATCCCGAGTGAGCAGTGCGACCATACCGCTTCTGTAGCAGCTCGGCAGCGCTGCCAAGGTCGCGCAGAAGCCACGCCCCCTGGCGGCGCTGCCAGGTCGCTTCCATCGGAAAGCGTTGCATGTAAATCCATAAGAGCAGTAGGCGCAGCCACGGTCGCGGCTGCCGGGCAGCGACTGCCGAGATCGGAATGCTACCTTTAGAAGGGATGATGAGCAGTGCTTGATGATATGATGGTTTACATAAATGGAAATGGACCAACAGGAGGAACAGGATTCTAGTGAATGATATTTCAAAGAAAAACATTGTAAGCTTCAAGCAGTGCAGACATCGTATATCAGTGATCATTTGGAAGTTTCATGGGAAGATAAAAGGACAAATAAAAATAATTCAAGTATATGCACCACCTCAGCATCAATGGATGAAGAAATTGAATAGTTCTATGCTGAGCTGGAGGAGGCTTTAGAAAACTATTTATGTAAATATAAAAATGGGAGATATGAATGCAAAAATCGGGAAGAGTTATGGTGAGAAATGTGTTTGGAAATATGGATTTGGTGGAAGAAATGAACGTGGCGAGTGACTAATTGAATTTGTAGTAGGGAAGAGCGAACATGCGTTTTCTAACATGCAAGGGAAGAGCGAACATTTTTTTCAAAAAGATGAATCAAAGAAATGGAATTTGATATAATATATACACAGAGCAAAACAACTAAATGTTTGAACTGCAAAAATAAGTCAATGAAATTATACAATACAATAAATTATTGTGAGATGCGACTAAGAAAAAATAAGCACCAATAGAGAAACACAGAACAAGATAAATCCACTTACTTGTGGACAAAACATACATATTGTACAGGATGTAGAAGTGGAAATGAAGGAAATATAGGAAGTGACCATCGACCTGTTAGATTGGAAATGAAAATTATAGAGAAAAGAAGGAAATATTACAAAAATAACAAACAAAGCAAGACTGAGGACAGATGTTTTGAGACTCTTAGCATTTGAAGAGAAACTAAAAACCAACCTCATGGAGGAAGATTATCCTTATGTTAAATCTAGTATAAATTATTGCAATACTGAAATTTGTGGCTCCCACTGTATAGATATGTGTCGGGATGCCTTTATTTCGTCTATTTCTTTATAAAGGTATTAGAACATGCGAAAAATTATTTTGTTAGTTTTACAAAATTAAATGTTACTAATTGAATATTAAATTGAGAAGAAAAGATCAAAAAGAAAAAACATTCATCAATTTACAAGAATACTGATTATATAACAATAATAATATTTTTAGACTGCATGCTACTAATTCAGCATGTATGGTTTTTAGTAATCTAGATAAATTAGTCCAGATTATTCAGACTTTTTTGTGGGCTACAGAAAAACAATTTATGACATTAATTGTTCGCTGTGATTAATTCCATTATCCACAACCAGATTTTTTTCCTTCTAAATGTATTAGGCTAACTGGAATTATTTCTTTAAAGTCTATTGGCAGTTTATTGAAAGTTCTTGGCCCTAAATGTATGTGACTGATCTCTGAGCAAATGATGTTGTCATCCTAGGAATTGAAAAGTCTATGTTTCTTCTGCGAGTAGCGTGAGTACTGTGAGGGTGGTCCAAGTAAAGAATTGTGGGTTTTTCTTGATGAATGTAAGTCCGAATGAGTGATAAGTAGTCTGAATGTAAGTGAATGATTGTCCAAGAAGGGAAGTGGTTGTCCAGGGAAATGAGAGTAAAATTGGTTGTCCCGACCTCGAGAGCTACAAAGAATGCTTCAGTTAGTAAAAATTACCGTACGGTACTCAAACATCTGCTTATAATAAAATTTTAATCTAAATATAGTCGTTGAAGTCAATGATAGGGTGTATATATATATATATATTAGGTGCACAGTTTCTAGTGGGGGGGGGGGGGGGGTCACCGATGGTGGATAGGGACATCTATGAAAATTAAATTAATAAAAACCAATGTTTTCAAAAATGTAATTGGCCTCTTTAATTAGATATTGCTGGTTAGAAAAATTACAAATAGGTAATTAAACTGGTAAACTTACAGAAAATTAACCTATTTTTAATCAGAAGACAAGTAAAAATTTGAGTAGGCCTGTAAAATAGGGGATTCTTATAGAACACTTCAAAAAGAGATTTCTTATTTTCTTGTGAAATCCCCCGAAGCCTCATTTTTGGCCTCAAAATCTGGAGATATCTGGGGAAATCCTAAATGGTAACCCTATTCATGACACATTTTATCAAATGCCTGTGCAACATCTGCAGATTTTCTTCTAAAGCCATTATTTGAATTATGGTGCCATGCAAGTAAACCTAATATTAAGGTGGGGTTTTTGTTGGCGCCATGATTTTACAGGTAGGAGTGAGGTTCCATATCTAACTGATGATACAACTTTTTTAAATGTCAGTTCAGATTTTAACACCCTTCAAACCATGACAAGACAGTTTATCTCAAGCTTCAATCTGGGTGTTGTGAAGCAGGGGCGGATCCAGGATTTTTGCAAGGGGGGCGCACCCTAAACCCTTTTGTAGGGGGGGGGGGGGTATTGAATACCCTGCACAAAAAGGCGGTCCGGGGGACTCGCCCGGAAATTTTTTAAAATTTTAGATGCTAGAAATGTCTTTTTCAAGGGGGTAATGGATAACCCCCCACGGGAAGGTGTCTAGGGGATCTCCATAGGAAAACATTTAGAGAATGCCTAGAAATTACTTTTTTGAAGCAATTAAACTGAAAAAATTGCTGTTAGTTATGTACAAAAATGATTATTGTATTATAGCAAAATGAATTGAAAATTATCATGATCTGACACGTGTTCAGACCTGAAATCATATTGAAAGTAAGAAACAATAATAATTGTTCTATTCAAGGGGGTAGAGCCAGTAAGAAGGAATATAATATACATATTTTTAATTTCCTCAGTGGTTTTCATCCTTATATGAACTGTTGGT
Organism: Conomelus anceps; assembly: GCA_948455865.1. NCBI lineage: Eukaryota > Metazoa > Arthropoda > Insecta > Hemiptera > Delphacidae > Conomelus > Conomelus anceps. Next base: position 52,615,976 of record OX418222.1, read on the forward strand.
ACTATTGATGTCAATGACGATAACGAACTTGCATTTTACACCAGCACTTAACTTTTATAAGTATGTAGTATCAGACGCGTTTAAGGACCTGATTCCTATTCTCAGTGAATAGAGAATAGAGACTGCTGTAAAGAGTACACTACATAGAGTATACAGAGCGAAACGGATTAGGCCGGTGTATTCTCTGTTTGCTGAAGATGGTACTCGGGTCTTGAAACGCGTGCGCTACTAACAAAAATGTAAGTACGTTTAATACAGGAATCGTAATTAACATCAATATCTTTTAGGTACATTATTTATGTATTTGGAATTAATAGCAGTCAAGCATAAAATTAAGTAATTTTATTACTTATATTAATTAAATTAACCCCCCCCCCCTCGCATTATATACCCCTAGTCCGGGCATATTTAATCCAGCCCTAGTGAGGGGTCACCAAAAGAAGAAATAGCCGAAACAATCTTGTCTATTTTTTAAAATAAATATGGCTAATGACAATATTATTTTACAATAGTCTTATTAATTTTGGATATATACCATATCACCAATACAAATTAGATTATTATAAAAGGATGTTAAAGAAAAATAACGATTTCGAATCAGTTGGATTACTTAATAGATGTATAAATTATGTAAAGGTGTATCATTTTTCACTAGCATTAACCATAAAATATATTTTTACACTACCTCAAGGGGGGGGGGGCGCGCGCCCCCCTGCTGGATCCGCCCTTGTTGTGAAGTTCCTGGGTGTCATTATTGACAGTAAATTGTCATGGGAACCTCATATCAATTATGTTAGTTCTAAATTGTCTAGAGTTGTATGCTTGTTGAGAAATTTGAAAAATCATGTTCGCGGGTCCTATGTTAGGTCAGCATATTTTTTTTTTCAAAGTATCATATCCTATGGTCGTTAACTGTGGGGGAATAGTGCACATGTTCAGGAGTTGTTGATACTTCAAGAGAAAGTTATCAGGATAATCTCAAACTGATAGACTGGCTCACTGTAAACCCTTGTTTGTAGAATGGAAAATTCTTACCTTAATAAACCTCTACATTTTCATGGTTCTGCTATATATATATATATAAAGAAAAATTTATCAGAACACCGGCTCAGAAAAGATATACATTCTCACTGTACAAGTTTATCTGTGCAGATTATCTAAAGCACAGAATAGCTACGTTGTTGTTGGCATTAGTTTATTCAACAGACTACCACAAATCCTTATCATTTGTTTAGGCAGAGATTGTATTTTTGGTTAGTAAGAAACCCTTTCTATTCAATAAGCGAATTTCTTGAGCACCGAATTGTTGCCCTGTAATCGAACTGTGGTTGATTTTGAGTTGGTGGTCATATCGTTTGTGATGTAGATTATTGGACCAGTAGCCTATGTGCCAATAATGTTGGCAGAGTGCCAAATTGACAGGCACCCTATATGAGTGTAGTTACTACATTTTGTTGTATAGTAGTTTATTTTTTATGAAAACAGGGATTATAAGGTTGTTGTTTTGAATTTTGACTTGTTAACTTGCTGTATTATTGTTTTGACTTTGCCCATAACACTGTATTTGTTTCATGGCAATAAAATTTTATTTATTTATTTATCTGAGTCAGCCATTCTATTAAAAAAAATTCTATCTAGAAAATGATCTATCCACGTTTTAGGTGGATATTAGAGAGAGCTGCCACGGTCACCCATCTAAGATCTAAGCCTAGACCCGAACAGTCATCTCATCACAATTGCACAAAAACATCATGAAGTTTATCGCCTGTCGTCATTACGATTGTTCAACTAGACCATGAAAAATGTTATGAAATATATTTTCTATTATTAGACCGCTGATTTAATAAATCTAGAGTAGATTTGAAATTTCCGCGCAAGTTGTTCAAAAATTGTGGCACCAACATAACTTTACAGTTCATTTTCGACCGAAACTTTGTAGCATTATTATTTCATAAGAATGTTCTCTTTGATTTTTTATTACTAATACTACACTTTGACGAGGTTACCAGCTTTGATTAGCTTTTTCAAAAGTAATTATGTTAATTTTTTTCACCTACGGCAGCCTGGCTGAGAGAGATAGGCGTCGCCTCAGTCAAAACTAGCAAGCAACAACGATATTCAGATGACGTGCGTTATGCTCCTCAACCTCAAATGATAGTTTTAGTTTAAAAGGCGATTACTTTTGTTGTACGGTTGCGTTATGTTGTAAATTTGTTATTAATGTAAGTGCTAATGATTTTTCAATAAAATTAATTTATTTAGTTCAAGAAACTTATGCTCAGTTATGTTTCCAAGTGATGTTTTCGACATTGCCAAATATGGCTCTGTGATTCTCTAATCTTTGGAACTCTACACCAGTTCCTTTCTCAAAATTGTGTATATAGTGAAACTGACTGTTGAGTTCATCAATACATATGAATTTTGGCTTTCTCTGAAGATTTTTGCAGATATAGCTATTCAAGGTAATGTTTTATTCTTATACTATTTTGCTCTCTCCAAACATAAGTAATCTTTCCATCTTTTCGGAAATTAGGTTATGTTTTACCTGCATGAAAAACTCATCGTCTTTCTGCAAAATTTTATCTGCTGGACGATAAGAGCTTAATTGATAAAATATTAAAACTTATTTGAGAAAATAATATTTATATGGAAAATGAATGGGATTTTCAGCCGACTTCGAGGTTTCTGCTTTGTACTGCATGATGCCAATAGAAAAATGCCAGGAATTTTCACTACAGTACATTGTTTGTTCATTGGTTTTTGCTCTAACTACGAATGCATCTTCCTTCTCTTTTATAGTTTTCACTTAAATTCACTCGTATAACACAAGAAGTTTTTAGATATTTTTCGTGCGTGCTTTTTTACTGCATTCATATCCGTAGCATTAAATAGCCTACCTCAAACATCTTCATATTTCGAAACATTCATATTCAGCCTAGACATTTACTGAATTTTTTAGATATTTTGTACCTTGCTACGGTATCCCGAATTACGGGCTGAGTGGGAGAGAGAGTATTGAGTCCTAACTACGCCCTTAATAAAGGCAATTCATCTATCTTTCTAAATTTATTGAGTATTGTCTCCAAATTCATAAGGGGCTGATTGGCTGCTCATTGAGCGCGGTGAGAGAGTAATTGTGATGCTCAGTCACGAGTGCTCGGGGCTGCCCTGGGAAGGGTGACTGGCAGAAAATAGCATGAATTTATCTGCTTATATACCCATGCACACGTATCAGACTCATGTGAACTTCGGTGTAAGTTTACATCAAGTAACAGGTTTGTTTTTTCAAACTAATGGTTTTAATCGATTTTTCATGCTATTCTGACTATAAATCAAAAATATTTTTTTGGCGCTTGATTTAATCATTAAAATTTATTTCAAAATACCATCAATTTGAAGTTAAGTTGACGGGTTTTGACATGGTTCAACATCAAAATCGATGCATTGATGTAAATAGTCGAATCACACTGCTAAACCGAATGGGTTAGATTTTCTGATGGGTGATTCTGAAGCTAATATGGGTAACCTCCTATTTTCTTGAAGTTTACATATATTAGGTAGAACACTATGTACAGCACAGAAAAAAATTGAAATAGTGTCTGAAACACCAGGAAGTGTGCAGAAAACGCATTCAACGTTATGTTTACAAGCCTCTATGGTAAAGGCTGTATTAGGAATTCATCACGATTTCTGCTTATGGAAGCAGGCTTATGTTTGAAATTACCATGCAGAATAATACTGAGAACGCAGAAGAAATTAGAATAGATTTCGCAAATACCGGGAAGTGTTAAAAAACGTATTCAAAGTTGCGTTTTTGTGCCTAAGTATTTGCTTAGTAATTTCTTTGCTTGTACCCGTCAGGAATGCCTTTCCAATTAGTTTTATGACAAGAAGTGGATGCATTGACGAAGATTTGGTAAAATTCGAGATAATCAGTTCCAAACTGGAGAGGTTTTTATTTCTAAACTTAAGCTACCTTACCCGGTTACGACATTGAAAAATCGGTATACAAACCAATACTGTCATTTTTGTGCTTGTTCAATTCAATTAGTCAATCCTTGACCAGCCGTCATGCTGGATAGATTTCGTCATGTAGTAAAACCGTAATACATTCAAACATTAAAACACTTATCGAGATGGCACTAAAAGATGTGGTCTCAAAACATTGCAAGGAACACGTTCATCTCGTCATCACTCAAAGAATAGAGTGGCACACTAATAAGTTTATCACGCAGTGTTTTTTTAAATCCTCCCATTTGTAGGTTGCGCACATACTGAGGCAGTCTGTTGAAGATTTTTAGTGCATGAATCGGATAACTGTTGTGCGATCTGGAGAGTCTAGAGTAAGGCAGGTCGCCCTGGTAGGAATCACTTTCCAATTCGTTAACCTCCCTTGTGCCCTGGTAGGAATTACTTTCCAATTCGTTAACCTCTCAATTGATACATGATCATTGCAACGCTAAGATAGCAGTTCATACGAAACAGCTCTGTTGATAAGCAAGAGATACTAGCAGATAAGTTGAAAAATGAAATAGCAACAATGTCAGAATGGTTCAAAGCAAACGGTCTATCACTAAATTACAACAAAATACATTTAATTCAGTTCAGCTCCACACGTAATCTGACAGCACCAAACAGAATCCGTCTCCCAACAATTGAAGACAGATTAGAGCCATCCACTTCAACAAAAATTTTAGGGCTTTTAATTGACCAAAGATTTTCTTGGAGGGAGCACATCCACAGCCTTTCAAAAAAAAATTAATGGGGCATATTTTGTTATCCTTACTCTCCCATTCACTAGATAAAAAAACTCTTTTGACAGTTTATTACGCGTATGCATATTCCTATCTGAGCTACGGTACAATTTGGGGAAATTCTACTGATAGTTATAAGGTCTTCATTATACAGAAAAATATATTAAGACCAAGGGATTAATGTAAAGCACATTTCAAAGAACTAGACTTACTAACACTTCCATCCATCTACATCTATCAATTATTAATATTTGTTAAACTGAATCCTGAGAATTCCCAACTCTGGACTGACAACCACGAATACAATACCAGAAATAGATTGCTTTCCCAATCCACCAAAGTACAGCATTTGAAAAAACTCTGTTTTATTTTGGGATGAGATATTTTAATTAACTTCCAGCAGCCATCAGACATATCGAATCTATAATACTATTTAAACAAAATGTTAGAAAAATACTAGTTCAAAAAACCTTATACTCTGCTGCTGAATTTTAATTTTAATTAATTTATGAAATAACTTGGGACATTTGACTAAGACTCATTACAATTATTATAGCTGTAAAGGAGAGTGTTGTATGTTATTGACAGGTATACATACCATTGTGGTGTATAATTTTTTCTCTTTTCTTCTTCACTTATGCTTATACTCTTCACTGTATAGTGAAGCTAGTATTTTAATAATTGACATGTCACCAATCATTTGAGTGAAACTCAAAATATTTAATGTAATTTGACAATTGTGAATAAATAAAATAAACAATCTCTTCTTTAAAAACGCTACTTTCATTACCTTTATTGGTACTTAAGTATTATAACGAGGCCAAGCAGAACACGCTTAATCTAACCTCGCTATAACGTGAATTCCTAGATGCCGAATTCAATAATATATGAATTGAATCTTATGTACATTCTCATTAAAGGGACGTCACAATCTAGGGAGGTTAGGTTAAGCTTGTTCCGCCGCTGTAAAAAATTATGTAAATAGTATTTTACACAATATTCTTGAATTTCAAGAAGATAGGTATTTGCTATCAAATGCAAAGAATAATCGGATGAATTCCTAATACAACGTTTACCATAGGTTAAAAAACGTTGAATGCGTTTTTGCACACTTCCTGGTGTTTGCGTCACTTATTTCTATTTTTCTGTGCTCTACTTGATGTTCTACATAATATGAGGTCACCCTTATTTGCTTCAGAACTACCAAGGTTAGAAATTGAAAAAGCTTCGATTTTGGAACTGTTTTCCTTGTAACAAAAGAAAATATATGTACCAAAGCTAAACCAAACCTATGGATTCTTTCAGTCGATTATTTCGGTGGATCAGATATATAAGTGCAGCCAAATGCATTTCATTAAATAGAAATTAATAATAAATAATGCATTTAAATTTTAGCAGCATGCCTTCCAAAGTAAGTTTGATTAGACAAGATTATTGCTGTGAGCTATTCTTATTGTGAATCTATTGGTAAATAAGATAAATAACCAGGACTACTGAAGTGAGGTTAGTGAATTTTAAACTTATTTCACAAATTAGCGAATAGTCAGAATAGCATGAAAAGTAGATTGAAACCATAAATTTGAAGAAAACAGACCTGGCATTGTAAGTAAACTTTGACAAGCAAGAAAAAAAGAAGAATTCAACAGCATGAATTTGACAGCTGTACAAGTTGTCACAGATTATTTAAAGATTGATTTTTTTATTTAAAAATCTTTATTAACAGAAATAAATCTTTATTGAAGAAAAAAGATGCTAAGATGTTTCTTATCAAATAAATTGCCGGCAATTTCCCCACCCCCAATTGATTGAATCTGACCTGGGGGGGGGGGGGAACTTTGGCAAACATCTATCATTTTTTGTTAGTCTGGCATTCTCAATTGACTAATTCTCAACCAACTAAAAATACTGTGAATACTCTTATTTTAGCAAGTTGGTCATAACTTCTGCTTGTTCATTTTTTATGGTGATCTCACAATCTGCTATTAAATTTCTTTGTCATCCCAAAGACTTTTATATCGTGGTGATGTTATTCACCTTGCGATGACTTATGGTTATTTTTGGATCCATTTTTAGGCTTCTTGCAATACATCTAAATTTAATCTTCTCTTTAAATGTTTACTTCTATGCGTCACTATCAGCTCAATATTCTTAAATATTCTCAATATCCTTATAGAATTGGATCTATTCCTTTCAAACATTGTTTACAGCACTCATTGATGTTCACATCTTCTGTATGCATAGTTGAGTAAAATATTTATTATATAGAAAAGACTGTGTCCTCAATTAACTTGCTAAGCCCCGTGAAATGTTTACTTACGGTCGGACTATATTAAGAGTAATCCGCTTATGCGCATAGACGAAGCTTACAATGATAAATTGACTGTATTCTTCGACAGAGGTTTTCTGTCATAGAAGCACATTGTTTAGCAAAGTCTAGGTGGTACATGTAGACAAATTTCACAATTCAATTTATTCTTTCAAACTCAATACAATTCATTGTACAATAGTTAGTTAACCAATTTTATAAGACATGACACAGTATTTCATAATACATCATTATTATTGAAAGAAGAACCACATAGATTCTGAACCAAAATAAGTGAGCATGGGATTTTTCTTAGTGTCATACACTGTAAATTATTGTAGAAATCTATATAAGATGGAAAAAGTAGCAATTTTTCATGGTTCTTGAAGCTACACACTAATTTAATTGAATTTAAAAATGTTTATTGCCAGAAATTAATTATAAATGCATAATACAAAAACAATTTTTGTGCATGAAACTCTTGCCGTTATCAGAAATAAATGAATTGATTGATATTATTGAATATATGTTGTCAGGTCTTGAAATAGGTACCTATGGAATAACAATACTTGGAATATGCTTACAACTTTCGAATTAATTTATGATGTTATGAGCCAATGAAACCATGGTTTAAAAAAATGCACTCACAGTATTTTTAGCTGGTTGAGAATTAGTCAATTAAAAATGCTAGACTAACAAAAAATGATAGATGTTAGCCAAAGTTCCCCCCGAACGGATTCAATCCAAGAGGGGGGGGGGGGAAGGAATTGCCGGCAATCTGATAAGAAACATCTTTGCATCTTTTTTCTTTAATAAAGACGCATATATATATGTCTATTTTCTAATCAATTTGACAGCTGTACAACATGTCTTTCAAGCTTTGGTTAATAATATATATTTTACTTTTTCACTTTATATTTCTAACTGATATTTTATATTGCTAATATAATTTACATTTAATTAATTATGCCTTCTATTTGAATTAAGAAAAGTAATTAAAGAATTAAGTAATTAAGAAAAGTAACAGGAAAGTGCTTCTACGTTATGGGTGTAAGTCCAATAAACATTTTTCGTTTCTTCACTTTGAAATAGGTTGCTTTCAATAAGTCTGTATAAAATAATATTTGATAAATTGAAATGGGGTTAGCTCTGTCGACCTCCATATTTCCTTTTCTGCCAGCTGAGTTTGAATTTGTTAATGTTGAGTATTCTGTGATCAATATGGGGTCACAGTCTATGCAGATAGTTTGCGAATTTCAATTGATATCTTCAATGAACCTCCTTATCTTTTTTTATCATCTAGAACTTAATTGGATCAATAATTTTTAAAGAATTCATATTCAATTGCTGATTGATGGTGACATATTCTACTAGCACTTAGTTATGAATAGCTATGATTCATTTTATAATATTTGGATTGTATTCGATCGATATCTGAACGCAAAACAGTCTTATTTTCAATCATTTCTGTAAGTTCTGCCAGTGAGGTACCATTGTTTAAATATGTGGATAAGCACACAGTCTACAGTGGAACAGAAACCTAGAGTGAGTGATATTTAATTGAAAACCGATGTTGGCTCTACAATCTTTTTCTAGTTCATTCTGGAGATTAATATCATCATTATAGTTGAGATTTTTGGTATATTTATTTGAGAAAGTTAGGTTACATCTGATGATTTATGTCAGTCACCATTTTTAACACATTGTAGGTATCTAACTGAAGTGAAGTAGCTATTAGGGGCTATCCCTGCATAAAATGTTGCAAAAATGAATACAGATTATCACAAATTAACAAAGCAACAATTCTTGATCACTTTTAGTATATTCATAGGGGTTTAAACATTTCTGGAGAAAATTCTAATGATTTTGTAGGTTATCTCTCCTATCAAATTTCTTTTTATATACAGTAGTCAAGTCATTCAGCATTTTAGTTCCATTATTATATTCTTATTTTTTTGTGAACTGATAAAAACAGGAAGTTTTATATTTCAATTAAAATCAGTAATAGAACTTTTGAAGGTACTTCTCAGTCTTTGGAAAAATTAACAGATTTATTACAGTACCGTAAGTTTATATTTGAATAAATGCTTCGATTTTTTCTAACTTTCATTTCGACCTGCCCCTCTCTTCAACATAAACGCCGATGTAATAATGCGTTTGTAGTGTGAACTTTAGCTTGATATTGTGAAAAAACCCGAAAAAAGTCCAATAATTGATGGTGGTAAGAACTTGCTCTTCTTTTAAATCCAAAAACTTCTTTCCAATTTCATTTTTTTTTGCTGATGATTCCCACTTGAGTCTGAGTATTGTTCGTGGGTAATGAGATGAATGATTACGCAAAGTATGCCTGGCTGGGCGGGAATCAAACCCGTTGGTCGTAGTTTTATCAGAGATAAGCGCTCTAAACGATTACTGTGTTTATAATTAAAGCTTCAAGGAATTGAATATCACTGTAATATGTATAAGAGGAGGATGCTATTCATTAAAAGTGTTCATTCTATTTGATAGAATATTTATTCAGTTGGTTGTTTGATTTTCATCTAACAAATATATTTTCTGCATTGGAAACTTGAAATAAGCAACTTCCTGTTGGTGAGTCACCTAATTTACGACACTGGAAAATCTGAATAGCATCTAGTTAATTGGAAAAAAATAAATAGAGAAGTTCACACGCACAAAATTTTCCAATCGTTAATCGATATAATTTCTATTAAGATTAACTCTGTTAGGGTGGTGATTGGTCACGCGGCGAGCGTGGTGTTCATGTGATCGTGATGTTCAGTCACGACTGCTCAAGACTGCGTTTGGATGGGTGACCGTGCTTTTATGACATGATGTTGTAAGCATTATTATCACTTACCCGGTGGTCCGGAACCCACCTTAAATTGTAGGTCCTCCATGTTCTCCATAACATGGCTCAAACGGCGAGGTGGAACTACCCGTAAGGGTCTCCCCACCACGCTTATTAATACGCTTATTATTATTATTATTATTTTAACTCTGCTTTTGTCGCCTGTAATGTCACCAGTGCATTTTAGATCATTTATTCTTTGATTCAAATTATTTATTTATTCACTAAGACAAAATTACAATGCGAAGATGCAACAAGGCTGTGGGCAGGGTTTTTGGTCATAATTGTTTTTCGAAGTTTTGAATATTTTTAGGGCTTTGAAATGTTAGCCATTGCTGTGAGGGAAATTTTGTTCAATTATTTCGTGAAATATGGGGTTCAAAGTTGAAATTTTCGGTTTTTGGGGGCAATTGATCTCACCTATGAGTGATTTTAAACTTATGAAAAAAAGTATGAACAAAAACCTTGCGTACAGCCTTAATTAAGCTCAAAACTACGTTCTTTACATATATTCGCTATACTTTATAAATTTATCTTGTGTGTAGGTGATTGTCTAGATTCAAGAGTATTTTTTAAAGTTGAAATATAACTGTAATCAACAGAATAGTCACTATTACAAATTTAACGCTTACGTCTGGCCAGTTGGTTCTACAGTACCAACTTAATTGTCACTTCATTAACTGACTCACACTACATTGTCTATTCTCTTCATGAAGCATCAAATTCAACCATTTCCTAGTTTGGCGCTTACGTGCTTGTCATTTTGATTACAGGCAAACACTTTCTGAGATTATTATCTTCCATTACTATTCAAATAATTCTAATTCTCCTCAATTCCTTATTTATTATATTCGTTAAAGTTATCGATCCCTATACGTTTCTGTAAGCTCGCTAATCTATATTGAACTTATAGATTTATATATACTGTAAACAAACCTAAATTTGTGCTCCTAAATTTCCGTATGTTGACAAGCTGTGAAGTGGTCAAACGTCCTCACTCCTCACTACAGTAATTACTCAATCTGAAGCAGGTTTCTTTTCAATGTTTAGAACTGTCAATTCCGTGAATAATTCAGTCTTTTTACTCTTTTCTTATTCATCTAAAACTGTACAGTAATATTTCATTCATGTGTACCTTTCAATGATACTATATCGTTTTTAAATGATTTTCCATAACATTTTAAGAACTTTTTAAGTCAGCATTTTAAATGTAGTCTCTATTATAGTTCTCTCTCTCTCTCTCTCTCTCTCTCTCTCTCTCTCTCTTTTTGTAACTTTTGTAACTTCGCCTTTTTGTAACTCATCTCTCAGATCCAATCTCTCTTTTTCTTTTTTTTAACAATCACATCATTTATTTCTGCTGTACTGTACCTTGAAATATATATTTGTTGTCTTTATAATCTTTTCTATTCAGACTATTCAACCGTTATGTTCACTTTTCAAATATCACTGTAATCACTTGAACTATGGGATCTGAGAGTTGCTAATATTAATATTACTTTTATAATTCATGTACATTGTAAATTTACACAAATAAAGCCATCTGAATCTCTTCATTTATTTTATATTGTGTAAAAACTTTGTAGTTTTAAATATTTTTGCAGTCCCTCTTTTTCATTTACAATACTACAGTATTTTGTGTAAAGACCTTTTCATATATTTTGAATGGTTATTGCTGTAAATGTACAATTAGTATTGCTCTTTGCGGGTTCATCTTTCCAAATATTATAATAAATGAATTTGGGGTGTTTATCCTGTAGTGTAGATCTTTTTTAATGTTTTAACCCAATTATTTTTATCGACAATCCAAGATTGGGAAGATGCTTTGCTCTCAATTGGGATTGAAAACTGAGCAATAGAATAGAGGAAGAAGAAATGCAAATCTGCTAAAAACAAATATTCACAACTGGCATTTTTGCGTCACTTCCATGTAGCAATATTTCCTATTGAGATAAGAAATTGATTATTGCTTTTAATGTAGAGAGAGATTACGAGAAGTTTCTATTAGGTTCCTAAATGTCTATTTCAAACTCTATCCGTTGTCAAATTTAGACACGAAATTCAATTTCCTTGAAGAGTGGCAAGTACTTTTCAAAAACATCTCATGCTTATTAAATTTATTCTTTCCTTTATTTTTGAGAAGTAACTTATGAAGGGTCAAGTTGAGAAGAATCATAAATAAATATTTTATTTATAATAAATAAATTTGTTAATAGTCACGTTAAGCTGCAGCTATCGAGCTAGGCTCGCACCTAGGCTATTGCAGTAAAAATTAGAACATCATGTGCCTTACAACGTCAAACTATAACTAATAGAACCAGTAAATGATAAAAATACAAAAATGACAATACAACTACAGTATAACGGACATTTTTAACAATTATAAACATCCTCTATTTTTTCTCTCGTAGAACCATACCATATTAATGTTAGTTATTCTTCTAAAAGTAAGTCATTCCTGTTCAAAATTAATCTGAAAAAATTAATCTATTTCATATATACAATTATTTGTTAATATTGTTTTTAATTTACTCTTAAAACTGGTACTTCCTTACTTTTGAATAGAGGGAGGGAGAACATTATAAAATGTTATTGCCATATAGGCTAATGAAAGGTTTTTTGAGTTCTTCTGTAATTGAACCTGATCAAACTTAGAGCACTCCTATTTCTTGTTTCATAGGTGTGATTTGAGCCCAACTCATCATATAAATTAATATTCTTCTTTATGTACAGAAGGCTCTGGAAAATGAACAGTGCTCGTTTTGTCATTATACCAAGAAAGAGACAAATTTTCCTCTACAATATTATTATATTACATATTATTATTTGGATCATTCCAATATTCTGTCACTAATACTTGACTAATATTTGATGTAATATTCGGTCGGGCGGTACTGTAGTATTAATTGATTATACTAAATAAAAAAATGAAGAAAGAAAAACGAAAACCTACATAAGTTACTTGTGTCTCCTCCCATCCAGGAATTCTAAAAGTAATATGCTAATCTTGAATTTTAATTTAATTTTCACACGTTACTTTGGTGAATATGATACTATCCACGAATATATTTTGTAAACTAAATCGATAGATATTATTTCAGGTGTCATTTCGAATTTTCAAGCAATGTGCTTATCCAGAATGTGATTTACCCCATTAAATTTTCAAATTAAAGAACAGGGATGTCATAATCTCGATTTAATTATTTTAATAAATGTTTACCTATCACTTGAATTACTGCTATGTTATTAACAAATTAATGTATTTGTTTGTGCCAGTTGATTGCGGAATCCTATTCCCTGGATTCTATGAACCAAATCGATAGTTGTAATGGATCTATTATTATTATTATTATTATTATTATTATCTCATAATTGCAAGTAATATGCTCATCTGAAATGTATTTTTTAAAGATTGTATCCATCATATTTAATACGGTACTATTCATCACTAATGTATCCTCTAAATTCTAGAATCCAAGTAGGTACAGTAGAACTTCGATAATTATAATTTGTAGAATTTACTACGAATTACAGGAGGTAAATAGTCATTGTAGCTTCGAATTATGGAGGGTAGTTCCATAGAAAAAAACGAATCATAGAAATAAAAATAGAAAAACACGAATTGTAGACAATTTTGTATTTTATTGTTCTGCATATATAGCCCAGGCAATGAATGTTTTGTGTCGTAACAAATTAGGGGAAAGCTGATTTTTTGCAGAATGTTAGTATACATAGTACTTACTCAAAAAAACCAAAGTCCCGACCCCAACCCCGCTTGCTTCCCCCACCACCCCCCTATCAACATTGCAAGAGCAGTACTTCAGTTAAAGGCTTATAACTCGGAAACTAATGAAGGTATCGTTGTGATTCTCATCTCATTTAATACTTAAAACTATTCTCTAAATAATATGTCATATACATTTTCTATGTAGATAGCCTAGTTTTTCAGTAAAAATATAGTTTATAGAAAAAAATGTCACCACGAACAACAAAAATCAACTTCAACTGATCATCTCTTTTTTAATATCGCGTTATTGGTTATACCGTTCCTTACAAAACTTATAGATACTTTAAAAATCTTTAAAATGATGTGTCTATTGATTACTATAGTTCAAGTTATGGCGTCATAGTGAGTGATGAAATAGTAGCGGACACCGCGTCGCCGAACCCTACAGCACTGTGTATTGCATGGCGCTTGGTTATCCAGCCCAATCCAATAAATAATTATTGTCAGACAAGCAAGACTATATATGCCAATCAATAGAACACGTTGATTTCAGTTTCTTCAACAAAAATATCACTCTGTAGACGACTGCAAAGAGTCTCAGTATGGGTTCTGCAAGTGAGTTTGGAGTTAATATTTATTCCTAATAACTTCACTAATTTCTTTTCACAATTTGTGCTCAAACTAAATACAATAGATTCGGTTTTATTATCATTTACAACCAGCTTATTTGCAGAGAACCAAACGTTAGCTCTATATTTCATATGGTTTGTAATAAATGCACACATAATTACACACATTGACACACTTGCCGAGCTCATACGAATAATTATGGCGTGCTGTAGCGGACGTAACTTCGAATTATAGAAGGTTGAGACAAACCAGGCTTCGAAATTAATACGATTTATGGAACGAACCAAAACTCATTGATTTTCTACGAACTAATTGTAAAGGTAATTTCAAAGGTCCAGGTTTTTTTAGGGAATTACGAATTATCGAAGTTCTACTGTAGTTGTCTTTAAGCTTTCATGTTATTTTAGGTGTCATTTTCAATTCTCAAGTAATATACACACCTAGAATGTAATTTTCTCCAGTACGGTACATTGTCAAATGAGAGAACAGAAATGTGCTCATCTAAAATGTATGCCCTAACAAATTTGTATTTTTTTATCTCTCGAATAAATGGGATACTATTTATCAATGCATTCTCTAAATTCTATAGGGCCTAAACCAAATGGATTGTTTTAAGGCATCTATTATCGTTTTTAAATTTTCATTTAGAATTTATTGTCAAGTAATGTGCTTATTAAGACTGTCCTTTTTTCCATTAGATCTTCAAATAAGAGAACAGGACTCAAAATGTATTCTCTGAATGCTCTAAACCAAATCGATAGTTGTTATACAAATTTGTACCTATTATTTGAAAGGTACTAGAAATAACTATTCACAAATATATTCTCTGAATTCTGTTAACAAAGTTGTCACGAATCTATTCTTATTGTTTCAGATGTCATTTCGTGTTGTTCGGAGCAGCAAGTTTCGACATGTCTACGGAAGCTCACTGAAACGAGATCAGTGCTACGATAATATTCGTGTATCAAAATCATCATGGGACTCGACATTTTGCTGTGTCAACCCCAAATTTCTAGCTATCATTGTTGAATCGGCCGGAGGTGGCGCTTTCATCGTTCTGCCACTCAGCAAGGTAAGCTGTATTGTCTCTCTCTTCCTTTCCTGTCTTCTAGGCCGATTTTAGGCCCGGTTCACTGTTCACACGTGCAACTTTTTGCGGCGCTACAGCTGCTCCACTACGCGTATCTACAGCTTGTGACCAAAACCATTTTTTCAGTATTTTTATGATTACTAGCCGGCATGCTCGCTTCGCTCGCCTCACCCGTCGAGCCAGGGGCTGCCCCCTAGACCATAGAAGAGAGAATTTATTTATTATCGAGCTGGGCAGGCTTATTCCATTTTTAAGCTTAATGCAAGTCTATTCTATTGCAAGAATAAATTGTAAATTACAATCATAGCAAACCTCTAATTGAAATTAAAAATACAGCACAAACATCAAATTTCAAATAAAAATACAGTACATCAGAAGTGCATTGTCACAAAATAAATTGTATTACCACGGGTAGTATTACTCCATTGAAAAAAAGAAATAGGCGTATTCTAACGCAAACCTATAAATCTATAGTTTAAAAATGTAATAAATCCGATTTACCCTCGAAATTAAAAGACAATGTTGTTTTCATTGTACTCCTTCACTGATTAATAGATTTAATAACTATTTCTCCATTTCTGCTTGAAATATTTTCTGTTTTTATCGATTTTATTTTGTCCAATTGTTTGTTAGAGCAGTTTGCATGTCGATAAAAAGCATTTTTCATGGCTTTGGCTAAGTTATTCAGGCCAATGAGAAATGATAGGAGAGTGAGAATAACCGTAAGTTATATTTAAAAAATAGACTCGGCAGTCAGCAGTACTGATATTTCATCAGTTTACTGGTATATCTCTTCTTGAATCATAACTATTTTCGATTATCAGGCAAAACATTCTTCTTGAGCAGGTGTCTCCAAACTGCCCGTAGTTCAAGTCTGGCCGGCCAGTATGATCAATCCGGCCCGCAAGAGCTACTGTTCCTTATTCTGTAGCCCAGTGTTTTAATATTTCTACTTAATATATTAATATTTATAACTATTGTTCAGTAGATGTCATCAAGTGTCATGTAGCCCATTCAATAAAGGTCTAAAAACGACCGATGTCGCAAGTAATTAGTGAAAAGCTGAAACTCTTCCAGATGTTAGACCACTACTCGGGGAGTATTTTCCCAAAAGTCCCCTTGTGCTTTTCTCTCCCCCCTTAAAGTTAAAAATTCAGACTTACTTCCGCCCTCATATCTCAGTAACAGAAAATCGTAGTACTTTCATATTATACTCTTCGTATTTTTAAATATTCAATTCGTTAATAAGCGAAGAACTTGGAAAGCACTTTAAATAAAAGTTTACGAATATTCCATTACCTTTAAATTGATATACAATTTTCTATATTTACCATGAACCATGTTGAATAAACTACGCCGAAAGTGAAAATTGCACAGTATGCGCGCCGCTCGGCTGTTATGTGTGTCTCTTGGTCTTGTCATATCAGGATGTTTCTTCAATTTAACTTCAGCATTTTGCAATTATTTTTTTTTTTTAGTGTTATTTTCAGTAGTTAAGTAACAAGCATTTTTTGTATTGATTTCATTTTAGTTGTGACTGCTATGCCAGTTTTGGTTCGAGGGGGAGGGGGGGGAATCCCCTAGTCTATCTAATGGAATGAATCCATATGTAACAATGTAATTATGCCGGTTGACAACACCGGTTACCCGACTGCCGGGTATGTGTGAAACAAGCCATAGCTATTGAATGATTTACTGAACGACTGAGAAACCGGGCGTAAATGTAACAATATTGTAATTTGCAATATTGTACTTGGAAAAGCAGAATAGGCTTTCCCTGTACTGTACATAGAAAATTACGATTTTCCAGATAAATGGTCATACCTCAAAAACTACTGAAGAAAGTAGTAAGGTTTTTTCTACTTTGACACGTTTTGTACTTGGGAAAGTAGAAGATTTCTTGATATTACAACTAATATGTGTCTGACAAGAAATGTATTAAATACCTTTTTTGTATACTATCTAAGTTCACTAAAAGTTTTTTCTAGCACGCATAGATCTCAAGTTATAATCATTCAAAAATCACAATTTAATTTTTTCAAAATTTTAAATTGCAATAACTCAAGAGTTTATGCAAGCTGAAATGATTCGGTTTGTTCCAAGTTCTACAAAATTGGATTGGCTACAAAAAGTATTGAATTACATCCTTGTCTGACTCATAGTTTCGCTGTAAAATCGAGAAAAAAAAACTGAAAAAATGTAAAATTTGTAAAAAATAGTTTTTCATATTACGAACAATTTTATATCAACCTCGCAATTTTATTCTCTGTAGTTCCTGAGTCAGAGCTATTTCAAGATTGAATAGTCATCATTTTTCAAGTCTAGGCCACCTCAATGAGCTAAGAAAAATGAGCTATCACTCAGTGGGGTGCGATTGACCGTTCAAAGCTGGGAGGGTCCACCGTTGGGGACGATGGGGAGCCCCCCTTCACCCCCTGACCACATTTTGGAGTACTAATGTTCAGATTCGGACTAAGCGTCTAAAAATAAATGAAAATCCGTTGAGAAATGAACCATTAAATGCTTTTCCTGTTATCACTTAATGAAATGAAACTTGGCTACTGGCCTAATAGTGCTATACAGTGGTTTAGATTTTTTTGCATGTCTTTGAAACAAAGTGGCAACATTTGCAAATTGAGGACTTTTCTGGAAGTAAATTCAATGATCTAAAACTTCATGCATATAACTTTAATGTGTTGGAGTGAGCATTTACAAAATAAATGTACCTAAACATGGAAATAACTCATTTTTCACAAAGAGGGGTAAAAATACCTGATTTTTGAAAATTGATTGCGAATGATCAGCTGAACCGATTTGGTATTGTTAAATTTTTATTACATCAATCGACGAAGAATTTCATACTCTTCAATCTTGAATAGAACAATGATTTCAACGCGGTAGATGGTTTTCGAGTTTTAGGCGAAAAACTGAAAAATGTTCCAAATTTGGGGTTTTTCTGCCCCCCGAAAGTTATTCACAGCCAAGAAACTTTCGCAAATTCAGGGGACTCTCTTGTAGTATCCCTAGAGTGGATTAAAAAAAGTTCTAGCTTTGTACCAATTTTTGTCCAGCATGGCTTTTTTCTGGTTTAATTTACCTGGGCTTATATGGAAATTCATCTCACTCAGATTTCTATTTACAAATAAATTCAATCTTTTGAGAAGAATAGCTGACTGTCGTGGAAATACAGTATAACCACAAATTGACCACAGTCGGATAGATTAGATGATGGCTTCTTTGACCTCGAAAAAACTCCGATTTATCACGGCTTGTTTATTAGTTTGTTCATTATTATTAGCCTGTTTATTAAGAGTTTTTATGAGTAAACACATTCGCCTGAGCTGCTGATTTATGACTTTCACTGCATTTTAACTTATCCAGTGTAACCTACTTTGTCTTAATTTTCTTTTAAAACCACTTGGGATTCCTCATAATAGAAATATTTTTTTCTTTCAATAACATAACAATCCGTTTCTTTGGCCTAGATTATGCAATCAACATCTGGAATAACTTTGTATATTTATAACAAAGATGTTGAATTTAAAAACTGCTGCTAAAGAAATTTATTGTCTTTTTTTAAATTTCACAATCTCAATTTTTCCAAATTTTCTAAAATCGACAATAATTGTTTTATATGCAGTGAAAATTGATCAATGAGTTTCGCTTAATCGTCCAATAATATTTCACTAATTTTTTTCAAAAAAGTTGTATCAATGTTATGAGGTTAATGAATAGTTAGCAATTTGGATGTAATTCAACATATTAAACATATCTTTTTTGAATAATAGTGTGCAGTTACACTATTAAATATATATTTATGAACAATCTAATATTAAAACTGACGCTATATTTCACTCATATATATTGGAGATGCTTGAGGAATGCATTTCACTTCTGAAAAGAAGCTTCGTCAGCCTGCAGCCTTCGAAACAATATTTAAAAGAGAAATACAGTGTCTGTTTTAATATTAGATTGTTCATAAAGTATTTCGTCATGGAAAACATCACAGATATATTTATGCGTGTCAACGTGGTGCTCACATTTAAAAAATTCAAATTTCCATAATAGATTTACACAGAAATTAGTAATTTTATTTGTAGTGAGATTGGCTATTCAGTGGAATCGTTTCTTTTACAAATTGATCACGTTTTATTAATATGTTGCTAGTGTATGCCATTACGGTGCAGACGTCTAGAAACCACAATAAAATGTTTCATGTATATAAAAATGAATCTGTCCTAATATTTCCACATAAAATATCTTACCGATATTTGAGCAATCACTTGTGAGTGAAATGAGTGTTATTTGATCAACAATCAGAAGTTTTGTCCAACAAACAATATAATAATTCAATAAAATAGGAAATAATAAATAATGGATCAACTATAGTTTCTTATCTTAGTTAATAATAGTAGTTTTGAAAATTTCACTAATAGTTTAATGGTGTACAATTTTTTATCAGTGAGCAGTGTTATTTTTGAGAAAAATAAGAGATCAACGTGTGAGATATATTCATATTCATTAATATCGTCTCGGAAGCAGGCTTATTCTACTGGCAAGTAAACTTCAGAAAAGTGGCGTTCTAAGTATAGATATCGTAGTCTACTACCCACCGTCATTGCTGTTTCCACCTTCCAAGTGTGTGCTGATTTAGAATTTGATGAATAATCGTGCAACCATGCTATGATATAAATTCAATCCTAAAACGCCTTTTCCAATGACACACCAGAAATTTTTTGATTTAAATATCCCTGTACTTAATAACATTTCGCATCAAGTTCCATCCATTCATCAATTTCCATCCATTCGTTCTATTCTTCTTTAGTACACTAATCATCATGATTGTTTTTCATATTATAATTTTTTATAGCTATTTTCTTAGGATATTAAATAATCATATATCCTTTTAGTCGTCTGTACTCAATTATAATTATTATACTTAAATCCTCAATTATACTCAATCACTCGTATTCTTGAAATTATTTTCATTCTTATCAATAACATGAATAATTCGTGTAGGGTGTAAACTAGAGGTGAAGCTAAATTTTCAAATTATTGTATTGATGTAATTATTGAATTATAATAGGTAAAACTAAATGAATAAGTGCCCAAAAAAATTTAAAATAGCTTCTATTTTTCACCACAGATTACCTAATTGGAAAAGTTTAATAGTAGTTTATGCAAGGTTTTTATTTTGACCCTTATTAAGGCACGAGTTAGATGTAAGTTATAACACGAGCGAATGCGAGTGTTATAAATATCTCACGAGTGCTTTAATGGCCAAATAAAATCGTTGCATACACTATTTTATCTACGACCACTAGTATACATTTAATTAAAACAATTTCATTTTACCTGTCACTGTCAGAGATACCTAACCTCTCATCTCAAATACGAGAAGTTATAGTAGATTGTTAGGTTAAAGCAGCTGGTGTAGCAGTTTGATCAAATCAGCTGATAGTTTCACAATATTGAATTACGATATTGATTCCATCAAAAATGCTTCTGATTGGTCCAGAACCCGTGTTATAATGTAGAACCTGTACTATAATGAGCTCATTATGCAACGGGTTTCAAAAATCATTTCGAAAAGACAGCTGTTTTGGCATCAATTGTGAAACTGTAATGTATACATTATGACATGGTCGTAGATAAAAGATACAAAACATAATATCAAGTACAAACAAAATACAACTTATACTGTAGAAGTGCAATTGGTGCCAAAATTAAGTCTACTTATGACTCATTTAATAATAGTTCAAAATTGTTCTCATTACTCATTAAATTACAACTTGAAATTTCATTTGATAAATTTAAAAATTGACATCATCTAATAATTTATTGCAGCCAAAAATACTGATGATTAATTAAATTAATGGGTTTCTTCAATATACTCTTCAAATCACTACTTAAAATTTCATTTAATTTGAAAAAATGCGTCATCCAACTATTTATTACAGCTTTACAGCCAAAGCTACTTAAGCCTTATTCAATAAACGTTTGAAATGTTTCTCTTCAAAATAATCTTTCAATCAATTCATGAAATTTCATTTGATAATTTGAAAAATTAGTATCATCTAATGACTTCAGCCAAAAATACAAAATTTATAGCATAGGCAAATTCAGCTTAACGTTAGCAAAAATTTAAATTACTTCAGAGATATTGTAGAAACAGAATTTATTAATTTCGAATTCCTTTAATTGCTATAATTACTTTATACTGAAGACTTCCGCAATGGCGGATATTGACAACAGCATTGAACAGCTGATTCAATGCTGTTGTCAATATCCGCCATTGCGGAAGTCTTCAGTATAAAGTAATAGCAATTAAATGAATTCGAAATTAATAAATTCTGTTTATGTATATTTGTCAGTTTATTCAATTGTCAGTCACTTCAAACTATATTGTAGAACTTGAATATAATAAATCAAATAAAACCACTCATTTTATGCAGTCTGCTTATTTTTAATGTAGGCAACACAATTGAGTGTTGAGGTGTTTGACTGAAAACTTAAACACCGACATTGTCATAAGCATCGAAACTAAAATTTGGTTTTTTAATTGAAAATTTGTAACAAAAGCAGAGGTGGGCTGTGCCTGTTGTATCTTTACTTGATTGTGTTTTTGTGATAGATGAATAAATAAACCAGTTTATTGAAAAAAATAAGTTGAATTGATGACACCAGTAAATTTATTTATAGAATTACATCCAGTAAAATTCAATTATATTTGATAAAACTAGTACCGTACATGATATAGAATGCTAGTTTTTTTTTATGTCAAACCGGCTTTTAACATTGAGCTTTGTAATTCTTCAAATTTTGAAATTGATAAGAGCATGTACCCTAAAGAAACACATTTGCTTGTCTATGCAGCGTACAGTGCGTTCCAAGCGGCTGTCTATTATTATTCATTAATATTATTATTGAATATCATTCATTATTATTCGTAGAATTATTCATTCTTCGCAATAATCATTGATATATACTACTAGATGCGTAACTCTTAACCTTCAAGACTATGGAATAGTGAAGTCACATTTTTTCTAGCGGGAAAAGGCTCAATCGGTCAACAGTTCAAATTTAACACAGGTTCTTATAGGAAAAAGTAAATTTTCATTTAGCGATTTCTTGCAACTCCCTTGATGGATTTAAATAATTCTTTTTTTGAAAATAGCTCATGTTTTTGTTTTACATATAGTAGTCATAATTTGACATACCAAACTGTTTCTGGCTCAATCCAACTTCAAATTCAGAGCACTGCACAAGTATGTGATTGCAGGAAAAACGTGCAGTAGTTTTTTTCTCAAGAGTATTTCTATTGTTATGAAACGCCAGGAAAAAGAGAGAAATATTTTCTGTACTGTGTCAATAATAACTTCCGTTAAGCTATAAAAAGCATGTTTTCTTTCCTCCCCCTGTTCTTCCCCTCACCTTGTAGTCATCCAGAGGATTCCAGAACAACATTATCGGTGTACATAGATTTTTATAGAATAATCTCGTAAAGGCAATCAATTCTCGCTCTTTCTAGAATGTCAAAAACTTATATAAAGCGGATGCTCATGTAAACACCAGTTTATTCATTACTCAAAATTTGTTGACATAAGTGGCAGTGTCCTTTGGCAGTTCCCGGCTCTGTTCATACAAACCGTAATCCATCGAGTGTTATTAAAGACTATGCTATACGAACGTTTAATGTGTCAGTGATAAACAGAGTATATTGTGACAGATAACTATTCAGACTTCTTTAACCGTTTATACAGTGACAGACAGTGCTTCGTAAGTGTTACAACTGTTATGTTTTAGACGTTTCTTTCTGAATTATTGAACAGTTATTAGTTAAATATTTGATCGTCCTATTAACAGTTAGTGATTAATTTTGGAACAGTAAAATAGCAAATTCATTATTAGCTGAACTTTATCTATTTATTTTGTGTGACATAATTGATTAGTGAGTGTTGTAAGTAATTGGTGTAAATAAAGTGCGAGTGTTAATTTAAAGTGTTGCCAGCATTATTTTAGAGACAGATCCCATAACACTATGTACTTTGAGGCGCTGAATCAGAATCTGAACTCTGGTACCACAAAAAACGCTCTCTTGTCGAGATGGGGGCCAAAATTTCATAAGCCAATTTTCTCAATCTATGATGAAAAATATTCTAGATCAATTTTGTGGTCTGTGATTCCCTGAATTCGAATCTATAATTTTCATTCTGTGAGAAAATTCGGGATTACGAGATATTTTCAATAAAGTCCAGCTTTTTCACATTTTGAATAAAATAACAATAATAGGCTATCTAGTGGAGCAGGAATACTGAATCAGGTTATTAAAACATTGCAAACCTGAAACAGTAGGCCTCCAGCCGTGTCTTAGGTAGCATTACAACAATGCGAAATGGCCATCACACAAGTATGCAAGTGTTAAATTCGCTAGTGAAGAATTTTCAAATATCATTAACATTTAAATATCAAGTAAAAATATTAAGTAATAATAAACTGCAACATCAAAGAAAAAATAAATATAATTTATGAATAAATATATATTATATTTTTAGGTACCATAAATATGTTTCAAAATACAGTAGGCACCTATAAATTCATATCGAAAAGCCCAAGAATGCTCACCACTTCCACTGCAGTTCTTTAATGAAGCAAATCAAGTGAAATTGCATGATTAAAAGTTATTTAATAATATTACTGTATGGTATATCATGAGTAATTAATGCTCATAAGAACAAGATTGAAGCGATGAATGTAGTATTACATTATTTTTAATCTAAAAAAAGAATCAATAAAAGTAATGAAACAAAAACAATCTTGTAAAGCTGCGCTTACACTCTTACACATAGACAATAAAAGGATAAAATTACTTGTCTGAAAAGAAATATTTCCTTCAGGCTTGCACTGATTGGTACATCCATAATAACTAAATGAAGCAATCATGTTAAAAAATCATTTCATCATAAAATAAGTCATTTTAGCAGCTATGTCCACTTGCTCCCTGCTATCAAAAAAACTAACATTCAAATACATCATATTTTTGTACCATTTTTGTACCTTTTTGTACCACCAAAAGAAAATTTTGTACCACCTCCCTACCTGAGATAATAGTAACTCTAAGGTCGGGGAGCAAGTGGACACTCTCTCCCCGCATATGTCATATGCAATAAGTGAATACACCATATTTTTGTACTATTTTTGTACCTTTTTGTACCACCAAAAGAAAATTTTGTACCACCTCCCTAACTGAGATAATATCAACTTTAAGGTCGGGGAGCAAGTGGACACTCTTTCCCAACATGTTATATGCAAGATTTGAATACACCATATTTTTGTACTATTTTTGTACCTTTTTGTACCATTAAAAGAAAATTTTGTACCACCTCCCTAAAGGAGATAATAGCAACTGTAAGGTCGGGGAGTAAGTGGATACTCTCTCTCCACTTATTTCATATGCAAGATTTGAATACAGATTTGGCCAATGTTGAGTGGTTCATTTATATTCGACATTTATATTTGATTAATAAGTGAATAAAATTTAATTTATTGAAAATATACACGATTCACGAAATTTTTTGGTATTATTATAAACATCATGTTAGTGTTGAGTTAATTTGTCAATTTTTTGTTATTTTCCCTTTTACTAATTCGTATCAAACTGTGATGTTTGTAATATTTTAAAATAAGTTCACTTATTTGAAGATTCTTGGTATGAGGGAAGGGAAAACTGTTCAGTTGTTTTAGTTCTTTGTTATCTTAAATCCAAACTATTTTTTGCCTCAATTGTTGTGTTTGTGTTTTAACTTCAATTAATAATAACACAAACCAAATTTGAATACCTACAGAAACACTTTTTATTCTAAGAACTCCAATTCTATTACAATAATTCTATCACAATCATCTTTGATTTTCTCTGTCTTCATCTTATGTCTTATGGTATTGAAAGTCATCTGATTTTATAGATCAACTTCTTTCAATACCATATATTTCACTTTTCAATTTTCGTAGCATAGTTTAAATAGCATGTTTTCATAGCATACATGGCTTTACCAAAGATGGGATAGCTTGACTACATCAAATTCAAGTATAATTTTATTAATCAACAAACAATATTGAATGAGAACTTATATTGAAGACATATTATTTGTCTGATTCCTTTTTAAATGTAAATGGATTTTTAAATATCTTCTCTATTTTTGTAATGAATTTTTTACAGACACTTGATCCAGGCAATTGTCAATTAGATCATTATTTGTCTGCCCTCACTTGCATTCAACCAATAAACTATTATTTCATGTTATTTGGATTTTAAAATTTGCAAACCTGTAATCTTGTAATCATATTTCGATTGTGTGTTGACTTATATTTTATCAATCGATTTGTTGAAGACATTTTTGAGGAAAAAGATGCTAAGATGTGTGACAACATTATGAATATAGTGTGAATGCTTGAATAAAAATGGGCAGGTTCTGTTTGATAAAATGAAGAAGTTATTGGATAGGTAGTATTTTCAATATATTATAAGAAGAAATAATTATATTTTCTGACTGGTCTTTTTCAACTTGTGAATTTTCATAAGATTAGCCTTAGAAAAAATATTTCATAGAATATTATTTTAGGAGAATTTATATTGGAGTGATGATGTTAGGTAATTAATGTTAGATACTTTTTATTTAACTCAATGAATAAAGTCCACGTTTGACTGGTATTATTGTAATTTTCGCTTAGAATAATTATAATTATTTCTCTTCGTTATTTGTGGAACAATAAACAATGATTTTTACAGTTCTGTATGTTGCAACATAATTATTTATTAAAAGAATCTTTTATTTAGAATAATTATATTTCACTAGGCACTTTACTTCTTAATGATAACTACCATTCATTCAACAAAATTGAATGGTATTTATCATTTAAATGCTGGTTAGCATTATAATACAGTAACTTGCATTTTTTAAACGGCCAATTTCAAACATCATTATCAATTTCAAATTCCGTTTTAATACCACCAATAATTCTGTAGACCTCCGCAGTGGCAGACATTTTCAACAGTATTAAATAGCTTGTGGAAATCGATGAAAGCTCCTTAAAAAAAATATTGTGGAGATCTTCAGAATTATTGGTAGTTAAGGTAATTCAATAGCTATTTGTGTAACTAGAGTGCAAAGCAGCGTTTTTCTGCATTGAGAGAAACAGTTTTTTCCACAAGCCAAAGGCGAGTGAAAAAAGTTTTTCGAGTGCAGAAACAATACTTTGCACTTGAATTACACGTTTAATTTTTCCTACAGTAATGTATAAAGTAATTTAAACAGAACAAAACAGGACATACATAACCTGATAATTCCTCACATAACCTATCTTCAAATCAAATCAATTTCAACAACAACAACAACTACAACAAATATTTTGCAGCTGAAGCAGAGTAGCCGAACTATTTTTGAATGCTGAATAGGGAACCTGCGTATTACAAGCTCACTATTTTGTGTTGTTAGGTTGCAAATCTGGAGTGCGGAAAAGTACTTTCTTGCACTGGAATTTACTTTCCTGTACTGGTGCAGGAATAGACCATTTTGCGTGCTACAGTTAGTGCAAAAATAGGCACTTTTTCAGGTCACTGTAGGAAAAATTAAATATTATGATGTTCAAATTTGGTAGTTAAAAAATGTCAAGCTATTTCAATGAAAACCACCTTGATTAAACTGGCTGATAAGTCTGAAATGAACACTACTATACAAAAGTGTCACAGTAGTCTCACTAGTGGTCAAGTTACCAGACTGGCAATTAGAAGATCCGTTGTTCGATCCCTGGCATTGACTGAATATTCTTGTGCAGTAGTGGACATCGATTTCCATAAGCTATTTGATATTTTTGTCAATGTCCTCCATTGTGGAGATCTTCAGAATTATTGGTAATATTTGGAGTTATTGCATATTGCAAATACACAGTAATACACCCCAATAAAACCTGAATGAAAAGGGGTAATGAGCTGAAATTTAGGACCTGCTGAGATAATATGATAGGCTTGAATTTGTATTAGCTGAGACTGGGCTTGTATGAATATTTCTCAAAAAATACATCATGCAGATGACATATGGTGTATTCAAATCTTGCATATGAAATAAGTGGGGAGAGAGACTTGCTCCCCGACCTTAGAGTTGATATTATCTCAGTTAGGGAGGTGGTACAAAATTTTCTTTTGGTGGTACAAAAAGGTGCAAAAATAGTACAAAATATGGTGTATTCACTTATTGCATATGACATATGCGGGGAGAGAGTGTCCACTTGCTCCCCGACCTTAGAGTTACTATTATCTCAGGTAGGGAGGTGGTACAAAATTTTCTTTTGGTGGTACAAAAAGGTACAAAAATAGTACAAAAATATGATGTATTTTAATTTTAGTTTTTTTGATACCGGGGAGCAAGTGGACATAGCTCATTTTAGCACTGATAAATTCGGATTTTTTCATTTCCATTCCATACAAATTTCCTTGATTTTGCCTGATTTAGAAGCGGACGACTTAATAATTAGCGCTATGGCTTCATAACGGATTCCGGAGTTACTCATCTAGTTGTATCAATGGGAATAATAATTGAGATGAAGTATGGGAGAATATGTCAGAGCATAGAGTATAGTACAGTCATTAGTAGAGTGCCGATGGGCGCGGGGCATATTCATAAAACTTCCAAGAAAACTTCCAGTTTATATGATGAATTCAAAATAATCCTCAAAGCAATCATTTACGGAGCAATAATGGAAGTTTCTGATCTGAAATAGGCTAATAATAATTATACTTTTCCAGTAGATCGTTTAATTTGAACGGGTGGTCCATGATCGCTACTTTAATAATTTTCATCTTGACCCGCTGACTCTCTGTCTGTTGCTTTCAAAACAATTAAATGCGACATATATAATTGTTTATTCATCGAATGGTATATAGGCAATAAAACATTATCGTTTCTCGGTTGATATATAAAGTCGTTAAAAATGGAAGGTTATGACTTCATATGCATTGCAGGGAAGGAATGGAGAGTAATTATTATGATCGATAACATCATCATCAAATGTGAGATGATTTTCGCCCTGTTCACGCGAGGCTCTTTTTGTATGCCGCAGCTTCTCCACTACACGCGTTAGTGGGCAGCTGTGGCGCAACAGTGGCACGTCTGCTGCTCGACTACGCACCGCGTCCAGTCAAATTAGACAAATCAAGAGAAACAATTGATAGAGAAATAATTTTTTCGCCAATCGCTTCCTCTAATCTTGGGTAATAACATACCAAAAGTTGCGGTAGGGGGGGGGGGGGGGGCTTGAAAGGTACAATTTTTCAGGTTTTCGTTTATAAATCAGTAACGATAGCTCAAATCGATTTTTTTCTTGTTATCAAAAGTTAAAGCTAACAAGGTTCTCTACGTAAATGATCCTATGCATTTATCTTTTAGAAAAAACCGCAAGCGCGTTACGGGCTTCCCAAATTAAGGGGTTGCATAGTATATCACATTATGGTACAGGAAGAGTGTTATTTCAGAGCTATTCCACGTTGAATGCTTTTAAGAAGTTGAACAATCACATCACACCGTTTTTTGAAGGTGAAATTTTAATGATGGTTAAATAGCGGGTGAGGTGGTGTTGGGGAGGGGGTACCCACTAAAAGCTTGTTGTATGACAGACAATAGATTTATTTGAATAAATAAACTAAATTCACATTTTAAGACTTCTTTTCCTATACAGAGACCCTCCTTGCCAAGCCATTTATTAGTCAATAGCCTACTCGTAGGGGGATAGAAGGGGCGATTATTTTATTATAATTAAAGTGGGGGCATGAAGTTGTAGAGTTCGAATGAGACAGAATTTTGGTAGCAGGGGGCTCTGCCTTCTGGAACCCCAAGAGGCTTTAGCCTCATCAGTTAAATATGGTGGATTGTTTATACCAGAAGGAAGGGTATTTGCATTTTTGTGCTAAAATGCATTTGAAAGGCTCTCATTGACTCTTATTCAATGCAGCATATGCCATATAATATATGGGAGGAATTGAACTTGAAAAAATTTATTAATGAAATCTCATACATTTGTCAAAAATTGATGTTAAATATATGAATTTGACCTCCTTGGCGAGCTGAGTAGAATGAGCAATCAATAGGGTCAGATGCACTATTCAAAAGCTCAAAATTTTACCCTCTACTCATACTTTATACTTTTTTTATACTTTATACTTTCATACTTTATACTTTAATTTTTAAGAATTTGAAATTTGAATATTTTGAGGCTTTGTTATATTGGTAGGGCTGCTATACATTGAAATGGGAAAATTTTCAAAATCAAATACAATATGAAACCACAACATTAGCTAACATTTCGCCAATGTATAAAGTATAGGGAAAATGGGGACCAAACATTTTTAAATTTTGGCATGCTATATATGCATTGAGACCGCCATTTTCAATTCTGTAACAAAGCATTTCCCAATCTATGTTTATATGAACTTTTTTAATTTTTTTGGTGAGTACAACAAGCCCAGGAAGTATTTACTATACTATTTTAGGTAACTCTACTTTAAAAACTCTGTGTAGAGATAATGAGCTATACAGTATTGTATTATTTCTAATACAGACTAATTCTTTCAGATAAACTAATTTTTTCAATATGTTTTTATTTTGTTCGGATTTTCAGGTGGGGCGAATCAATGCTGACCATCCGTTGGTTGGAGGGCACAAAGGTCCTGTACTAGATATAGCATGGTGTCCACACAATGACAACGTTATTGCTTCGGGCTCAGAAGACTGTGTAGTTAAAGTGTGGCATATTCCTGATGGCGGTATATCAAGGTAACATGTCACCTACGAGTGAATTCATTATTATTTCAAATAGAAATCTCATCCAAAGCATTTTGATGCCACATTGAAAAAATAAATCTTTTTTGAAACGATTTCAAGTCCTAATTGATATGAGGAAAACCTCTGACTCCATCCACCATCCAATCCTTGATTGGAATAGTTAATTAAGTTCTCTCAGATACTTGAAAGGTTATTTCCATAATCTATCATTGATTGAATTGGAAAGCTTTTTTAAAGAAGCATAAATTCATACTAACTCAGTTTTCACAAGAAAATTGTTCAACTCAGATATTATGCATTAGCAACATTTACATATTTGATAAATGCAAATATTTTGAAAATTAGCATACTCCAAATTTAAGCTTAGAGATTTAGATTAGAAAAAAATATGTTAAATAAATAATTGCAATTTTTTTATTCATTAAACAATTACAACAAAATTCACATAACAATGCAAATAATAATACCTAATAATAATAATTGATGATATAACACAATTACGTCCTTCATGGATGTGAAGTTCTGTTCCGTAGATGTAATATTTTCTTGTAGTTTGTCCTTCATGATGTGAAGCTCTGCTCCATAGACTTAATATTCTCTTGTAGTTTGCTCTCCATGGATGTGAAATTTTCCTGAAGTTGGTCCTCCATAGATGAAATTAATTTTGTATCTGGAGTCTCAAAGAGGTAGGTAGCTGGGTCTTCTCCCTCTGCCAATAACGCCTCACAAAGTCGGTCTTGTATAGTTGACTTTTTACCAGATAATTCTAGATCGCGATCCTCTAACTCACATTTCAAATCGGCCACTTTGAAATCGCACAATGTAGTTTTTCCAGCCAGTTTTAATAAAAATCGAAGAATCCCACTTCTGACACCATTTGTTATGGGTTCTATAACTAAAGTAAGGTGGGCTACATTTGAAATCAACACTCGCTCTTTATTTACACAAATTACTCTTATAACATGCACTAATTACCATAAAAACGAATAAGAAAAGAAAAACAGATCATTTAATGTTCAGCTACTAACAGATTTCTGGTATCTATGTACAGAAATTAAGGTACTAATTATCAATAGGCCGATCAATAACTAAATAATAACTATAAAAAAAAAAAACCAGTACAATGAAGATAAATGTCAAAAGAACTGTTGAACACTTACAAAACACCGTCAGATATGGTATTTGATTATACCAAAATAATAGCACTTGATATGCTTAAGCACATTGTCTTTATATTGTCAATAAGTCATACAGGATAATATACACTGTATTTCAACTGCACTGGATAGTATTCAGTCACTCAACTGGCACTGGATTCATAATCGCATGGTTTGTATTAACTTGCACTGAATATGTGAACACATGGTTTGTATAACTGCCACCAGATCCGAATGCTGAGAAGATCAAACAAAACAGTGACTGAAACTCGTTTATGTCGACTTCTTATATTATAGTGTTTGAAGGTAATCCCGTAAGTGCTGGCAGCCACTAGAACAATTTAGATGTTTCTGGATACCATAAAAGGTCGTCGAACCAAAGGTAGAACCAAATCTGAGCAACATGAATGAGAGAGACACCCAAGTAGAGTGAGGAAACAGTACTCAATTTACAATTCAGTT
The DNA here is from genome assembly GCA_948455865.1 of Conomelus anceps. NCBI lineage: Eukaryota > Metazoa > Arthropoda > Insecta > Hemiptera > Delphacidae > Conomelus > Conomelus anceps. The sequence continues at coordinate 52,647,783 of OX418222.1, forward strand.
TGAGGCACGTATGCCGAACAGTGGATGTGATGCTTGCAAAGTGAGTGTGTAGACAATGCTTGTCTTGCATTTGTTTCTCTTTCTCCTCTCTTCGTCTCTCTTACTCTCATTTCTACTGTGTTCAAGCATTTCCGAGAATGTTATCTGTTTTGATAGAAATATCTGCAATGAGAACCCTCTGGAAATGGAACAAACAAACATTATAAAAGCGGCTGCACGTGTTAGCAGGAAGTCATTTATTATTTGGACATCAAAACATTCACATGTAATTATAGACACTCTTTCTTTGTTCGTGGCAGTATACACAGTGCTAAAATTGTGTTTGATAATACCCCATGACAGACATTGTGCTTTGTAAGTGCTTAGTTTATTATTGAGTGTTTTACCCGTTTATTAAACATCTATTATCATGATGTTGAAGATCCATCTTGTTTCCACTAATATGTATTATAAACTTAAAAAAACACTTTTAAATGGAAATTGACTCACGTTATGGCGTGACGGCCGTTTCGCTCTGTTGTTTAGAGCATAATCAGACGACCCACAGTACAAATTTCCATTTAAAAGTGTTTTTTAAGTTTATAATATCTATTATCAAATCATAAATAATAAATTTATTTCCATCCTTGAAAAACATATATACAATTTTAAAATACTTGGAAAAATTGACTGACCACGTCCTCCAGTAAATGTGGTCAGTGTTCTACATTATCTTACAACTAATACAATAAAAAATAAAAATAAAATTTGAGTCTAGCCTGCAGCGTAACTAACATATAATTAATCCTAGTAATTTATGTATTGATCGGTCTATTGACAGTTAGTAATTAGTTTTTGTACAGTGATTATCTGGTTACAGTAAATTCATTATTAATTGAACTGTTTGTTTCTTTAGTGAAAATAATTAGTGTGTGTTTTGAGTTAATTGTGTAAGTAAAGTCCGAGGGTTACTTTCAAGTTTTGCCAGCCTTATTCTAGTGATAGAGCCCATTACAATACTAAAGACGTACTTTGAATTATCATACATAGTCATATAGGTTGAGCCCTAAAATGGCACCAAACAATAAAATTGAAAGCCCAAGTAGTACATAAGCCTTCTCTTATTCGACCTGTTGGTCCATGGGAAACAACATCGTGTCTCTGAAACTTCTATTATGATTGTAAATTCACAGTAATTATAAATCGACTCATTCTACTGAATTAAATGTTGATAGAAAATCAAAATATTGTTAACACAAATTTCTATTCCGAAGTGATACTATTACAAATTAATTTATGAATGTTTCTCCTCTGTTTATTTTATTTCTAATATTCTATTAAACTATTCAATTTAAAATGTTATATCAATCGTTCCATTCTAAATTAATCACCAAAAATTTAAAAGTTATGATGCAAGAGTTTTTCCCACATATGTTAAATGCAAAATGTTATATAGTTTCAAGCAGTTTTACAGGCGAAACTTACATAGGTTTCTAAAATTGAAATAAACTTATCAATTCTGCCTTGTACATTAATTTGGGGATATCCCCACTTGAACCCAATAAGAAGGCTTCCATTAAATTACCTCGATAATAAATTTAGTTATGATAAGCCAGTGGAGATGACAACGGGTTGACCTTTTAATCATTTCATTTTTTTCCCACACTTAGATTCTTCTTCCCTCTTCTTTAGTATCTCTTCCCCTTCTCAAATATCTTCTTCCCTCTATCCCTGCTAATAAAAAGTTAAAATATAATCTTCATCGGTTTCGATGCGCAGTCAAACGATCTTATTAAAATATTCCGTTCTTACTATTGTTGTACACAGATGGATGATGTGAATAACTCAAATATTTAACTCCTTATCGTTGATTATTGTTTAGCGAAAATTAAAATCTAATTTTATTTTACAGGACATTGACAGAGCCTATAGTTGACCTCATATACCACCAGAGGAGAGTTGGGCTTGTTCTGTGGCATCCTACTGCACAAAATGTACTTCTAACAGCTGGTAAGTTGAGGTGAAAGATGATTCTTTAGAATTTTGTTTCCAACTTTTAATGAGTCTGTTAATGTTCAATTTTCATACGAATATTTTTTAGACATCTAAGATGTATTTCACATACCGATCCAAATGTATTGAGAAATTCAGGATATTTTTTGTAGACCTAGATTTCTTGATACTTGGTAATAGTCATATTAGAGCATCATCGTCTAGGATTGTAACTATCGCTCAGTGTTTATCCTTCTTATCTTTTATCTTCTTGTGTTTCTACATGTCTTCAGATACATACTTGGTATGAATACTATGCCCTAGTACAGGATGTTTCAAAAATGACGCAACCCATGGAGTATAATAAATGATAATTCAACATGCACATGTTTAAAATATTCAATCTTTAACTAATTTTAGGAAGTTATATGTTCGATTTGAAGTCCTGTAACTTCCAAATAGATTTGTACTAATTTCAACATATTTGTAGCAACGTTCCTTTAAATTTTCTTTGCTACTCTACTTGAAATAATCTTTTGGATCTTATTTGATTTTCCAGTCAATTATATTGTATGAGATATAATTTTTCTATCAAATTCGCAATACAAAAAGCCTTTTTGGAAACCATTAGACAGGATACGATCCAAGGATCTCAAGAATAGAATCATCTTGGAAAAAAATAGATCTGACACAATTTAATGAAGAGACCACTGTGACCAAATCAACACTCGACTTCGAATTGAACTGAGATAGTTGACGTTGATTTAAAGGTGTCATGACAGACGCGCACAGTGTGCGAATCGCGCAAACCTGGAATGTTATGAGAATTGCGCACAAGTTTTATTGAAGGGTCGAGAGAGGGTCTTGTCTACCGGAAGCAAATTCAGAATACTTATCATGATAATACATATGATACTATCTTGTTGACTTCATTCACTTTGAACAAAGTTGCACCTACAAATAATTGCGCTATTACTGATATTTACGGTGCTACTACTACACTGCTGTTATTGCTATTGTTGTATGTTAATTGACAGTAATCAGTAAATGAAGTAGGTACTTGGTGTTCGTGATGAGCTTTGCAGTTAGCATATTTGTTTCATTCTTCAATGAAGAATAATAAATTAGTCCACCTAACATGAAATGCTAGGTTAGGTTATACGGTAATACCATACTGTTGTAATGCTTGAAAGCAATTTTCGCCTATCATGAATTTACTTCCGGTCGGTCTACTACCTGAGCGGCAGTTCCGGGTATTCGAAACCCTTTCCTGCCCCTTTGATTAAACCTGTGCGCGTTTCTGACTTTGCGCGTTACTCATGGAATCGAATTAAATGCTGCTTAAATGCCGACCAGGACACAACAAAATCACCTTCATGCATGACTTCCGCCATTTGATCTCAGGGTTGCATCATTTTTGAAACTCGTTATATGGGTATATTCATGCCTCAGCTAGAAATGCCGTGGAAAAATTACGGTATTTGACAATGATAGTATTTTAAATATGCATTACTTGAAAGCATAGTAGGTTTTTGCTTCACGAATGGAAAATTAGTCCAGTCAATGAGTGCTCAAAAGGAGGTCATCGAATACATGAAAGATGCGACGATTTTTTCTTCTGGAATCTGTTTTGAGTAGTTAGGAGATGAACATACTAAAAGTCCCCAACCCTGGGGGTGAGCAAAAGGTGAGGGTGGGGGAAAGAAGGGACAAATTTCGGGATTCTCGGTTATATCTCGAAAATGGTAAACATGAAAACGAATGCTTCAAATAAAAAGAAAGCTAACTAAATTTACTTTTAATTCAATCCATTGCATTGAATGCTCAACTATTTTCGAGATAATATGTTTTCGAAAATCGATAATTTTCGTAAATATCCTTTTCATCCCACTTTTTTGTTGAAAGTTCGTTCATAGTGGCCTTCATGATTAGTTTTCGAAGAAATGGTCAACACCAGAGTTGAAGAGCGTTGAATTCCCTTGAAGTTGATGTAACTTGTGTCAATTTATCTCTGATCAAACAAAAGCTATAGGAGTTCTTACACGTGCACTCAATTTCTCTAGTTTGTCCAGCAACGAGTATGTTTATGTAATTATGATAATATTGTATAATGCATGTTATGTGCAATATTTTTTGACTTTGAAACATTCTAAGGAGTAGATGAGAGGTAAAATACTGAAAATCCCTACTCTTGGTCGGAGGGGGGAAGAGGGACTATATTTTTGTTTTTTCGATTATATCTTGAAAATAGTGAACTCTGGAAAAATATGTTTGAGATTAAAAAAGGTAATCAAGTTTACTTTAATATCAGTCCTCTACGTATTTGTTGAGAGTTCAACGGTTTTCGAGATCTACGCTATTGAATATCCATTACTCCTGGAGAAACCACTCCACCTTTTTTTTGCCACAAATAATAGTGAAAATAGGCTATGACTCTCTTTATTATCTGTGGTGGGCTTAATATGAAAATAATATTGTTGCAAATGATATGCCAATATGATTCGGGAAGAATAGATACAAAAATATTGTATATTTCCCTTTTATGTATCGGCAACTGGTCTCTCTCCTTCTACTCTTTTTCTCCATCTACTAAGTGATTTTTAGAAATGCAAGAGAGAAAATCCAGAGATATTATTAATAGTGTATCTATCATTGGGCAACATCCTTAGAATAAACAAAACACTCTTTCCATCATCTAATTATCATGTGAAAGACAAACAAAGAAATGCGAGTCGATAGCAATAATCAGGCCAGGTTGAAGTAAAAGGACATTTTTAGTTTAATATTATTAACATCCATATTCACTCAGAGTGGTTGGAGTAAAATGAGATGTTAGCCATATTAGCAAATATTTCATTATTTTTGTGAATACAAGAAAACAATTGTCTATTGTTTTGTAACGACATTTCCATTCTGATCGACGTACGTGCCTTGAAAAGATTGTAAATTGACACTTGTCTACATCTCTCTCCCAATATGCCTCTATCTTTCCTGTTGCTAGATTTGGTTCTACTGTGTTCGACAGTCTACTAGAACATTCTACTAAAATCTCGAAATTTCTGGAAATTGCCAGTATGAATAACAAACCTTATAAAAAGGCTCTCTCATCTGTGATGAGTCAGTTTTATCATTTGCTCTTCAACGTACTTGTCTGATGGCATTTCTACAGACTGTGTTATTACATATCTAGTGACCGTTTCTACAGACTGTTATTACATATCCAGTGACCGTTTCTACAGATAGTGTACATATCCAGTGCAGTTGATTGACGGTGTATAATATCCAGTTCCAGTTGATTGACAGTGTACATAGATAGACATTGTGTTCACATGTATCAAGTGCTATTATTGGGATTATCAAATACCATAACAGACTATGTTTTGTAGGTGTTTAACTGTTCTTTTTTTACATTTCTTTTTACTTCATTGTACAGTTTATAGGATAGTTGGATATTTGCAGCCAATCTCAAAGCCCTACGTATTTTTTATTAGTATGTGTATGGTATACATGAAGCGGCTCTGTTTTATATTTATAAGTTTGAGAGAGATTGGTAATAGCATGACTAGAAATTATAGTATCCCTTTTTTTAATAATAAATATGACATTAGATTGTATTATTCATTATGGGTATTATCTACCACATCAAGATTAAGGTGGAATACAGCTGGATTACAAAAATTTTGAATATCAGATTTCAGGTTTTCAATAAAATTATTTTAGTTTTCTAATAGAGACATAAATAGTTCCAATAACATTGTCAGGGACAGGAAAATTCAGTAAAAGATCAGGAAGGCCAGTAGCATATAACCAAAAATACCCTGCCCGGTAAAATCCTACAAATGATTTTTTCATTCAGATTTCTGCTTGAGACAATTTCATGGAAACTCTCCGCACTTAACGTTAGTGCATTTTAGAGGTTTGCTTTACAAGCTTATGCTTGTATCTCTAGAACAAATGATAATATTATGAATTTTAATATTATGCTTATGATTCTTATGCTCCAGTAGAAATGAGTTTTATTTGAAGTTTTACTGGATATAAAAAATAACCTATTAATTCTGTTATTGAACAGATTGGGAGAATTCATAAAACCCTTCAATACCTCTTCTTGTCAATTTCTTTTAAAAGCTGTCTTCTCAATTTCAAATTCATCTCTGGCTCCGTTATGCCTGAATGTTTGTTTTTTAATCAATCGAAATGCACTTCATTTCTCAGGATCTGACAACCAAGTAGCAATATGGAATGTAGGCACCGGGGAAGTAATGGTTCGAATAGATTGTCATCCTGACATTGTCTACTGCGCCAGCTGGAACTGGGACGGATCACAGTTGGTGACAACATGTAAAGATAAGAAGATAAGATTGATCAACCCTCGCACCGGTAATGTAGATGAGGTAATGTTATTTCTTATCGTTATTCAAAGAATTGAAATGGTCATTTTTTCGTGCCTTACATGCGCAAAGTCAATTTAAAAATTACTCTTTCCACTAGTATGGAGCCTGTTTATTTTCCATGACCAATGACAGATGATTTTTCATTTAGTTCATCAACATGTCAGGAGGTTGATGTGGAGTTTTATATTGCTGTTATAAAATTCTAAATCTGCACCAATTGTACACCACAGCGAATTGCACGCGGGAAACAATTACACAAATAATGTACATTGCACGAAAACAATGCATTGCATAATGTAGCCATTACTTAAAACAAACCAAAAGAGTTGAAAAAACAATAACGTTTAAATAATTGAGAGCCGGCCACACATTTGTCTGATCTGATCTGGTAGTCATATCATGTTCTGGTTTGTCTTGTCATCTGGTAGTGAAATTTGGAACTACTGTTGTAAAGTATTTAGTTTTACGATGAAGCCCACATAGGTCTGAGACATGTGCGTGGGTAATGAGTTGGATGATTGTGATTGATGAGCTGGACCTACAGTTTTAGGTGGGCTAAATTACCATGATTGTTGTGTGCCATTGGTTGACTGTGAAACTGATTTCTATAGCGGCTTTCAAATTAAACGAGCTTGCATCACCCTCACGATCATGTGGGCTCGAGTGGAAAGTATGATTGGTCCTGACAGGGCCATCGTGATGTTCAGTCAAGGCGCTCAGTACTGCGCTTGTATGGGTGGCCGGCTGCTATGACATGATATCAGCTTTATTATAAATTACCTGGTGATTCAGAACCCACCTAAAACTGTAGGCTCACCATCTAATACTCGTGTGGGCTTCATCAGCAAGGAAATAAAAGATAATGTAAATAATAATTAATTAATGATTGTAATAAGGTTTAATATTGTTTTAATGTTTGACAGGAAGCGGTTTGCCATGAAGGTAGTAAAGCGACGCGAGCAATTTTCTTGAAAAGTGGGCTCATATTTACCACCGGATTCAGCAAAATTTCTGAACGGCAATACTCACTTCGAGCTCCAGAACAACTTACTGAACCAATAGTCATGGTTGAATTAGATACTAGCAATGGAGTGATGTTCCCTCTTTATGATCCTGATACCAATCTAGTCTATCTGTGTGGAAAGGTTAGTGAGCTCACTCTTATTTCATTCCAGTATCATTCTTGAATCTTAATGTTATTAAGATCCTTGAGTAGTATCAAGTTCACCAATGCTATTCATTTTAAACAGAACCTTGATAGGGTTTAAGATAAAAAAAAGAACAGGTGTATGGAACGATTCATGAAGGCCGTTGTTCAAGAGACTTGGTCCCCTAACTATTCCTTGCTTGTATGTGTATGAAGTTACATTATGTATAAAAAAGAACGATATAAACCAAAATCTTGTCATGCATAATTATATTAAACGAAGCCAAGGAGATTGTCACTTGGTGGGTCACAATAATAGTTTATTCAAGAAAAAACCTAGATATATTAGTAGGAAATTCTATAACAAACTGAAAGTTTCTAAAGAGTCTTGGAAATATTGAAGTATTTAAAAAATAATTAGTAAAAGCTTTTTATAGTGTACAAGAGTTCTTTTCAGATCAAAATTGAGCTCAACCTCAACTAATTCAAATTCTAACTGTGGTAACTGATAAATAACAATGGTATTATTGTATATGACTTGACTTGTCTTATACTCCATAACCGGAGTCTTAAATACGTTATCTTTAAAGAAATCATTTCCATATGAAATTCGTCAAAAAAGACTGTTATGAAAGCGTTTCAAGTGTATATTGAACTATTCTCAAGAATTTACATGTACATTATTTATTGTACTTGACCATTAAAACATATTAAATCTTTGATAGCAATATGTGCATTTAATTATACTATCCTACATTGGATAGAACGCTTGATTCTCGCACATTTAGGATCGAATCTGTGTGGGGTGAAAAGTTTTTTTGTTCTCCAAAGACAACTCTATGAAATAAGTGTTCTTTTTCAAAACAAATTAGGTTGAAATTGTTTAATTTGCATCATTTTTTCTCATAGTTTGATCTGAATTTTGTTTTTCAAGAGAAACTGTTAAGCTATACAGTACTTTAAAATTAAGAAAAATTATTATTTTCATTCTAATATACATTATAAATAAATCTGTAGTTTTTTTAATAATTTATTCATATTTCTGATTCAATATCGTTTGGGCTTGAACGAGAATTTTAGGAAATTATTTTTTCTTTCATTATTAATAAAAAACTCATTAAAAAACATGAAATTAAGATACTTGAATTAAAATTTTCTTGGTTTAGGCTAATAATCTTGAATGTGAACTTAACTCAACCCAGGCTTGAACAGGGATCTTCCAGAAATGATTTTTCTCGATAATTGTTCAACTATTACAGTGGAATCCCGATAATCTATTTTTTTAAATGAATGTTTGTATGTAGGCTAAGTTTGTTTTTTCTTTTTGCTTTCCTAAACCAATCATCTATTGCGATGAAACTTTGGGGAAAGTTTGAATGTATCCCCGCAAGAATCAAGTAAAATAAAACAGAAAAATCAGAGAATGGTGAAGTGGGGGGGCAAATATCGATTTTCAGCCAATTTCTGGGGGCGGGCTTTTTAAATCGAAGTGTATGATTTGAGTGAAAATGTTGTATCACATTATGTTTATGAGGTCTCATAGTAACCTTGAAACCCCCCAAAACTTTGTTCTCGAGAATTTGAACTATCTACTGCATCATATCGTGAGACAGCTCATTTTCCTCAGCTTGCCAGGGCGGTTCAAATAAAAAAACACAAAATAAATTGAAACCTCTAGAAAATTCATTTGCGGTGGTGAAAGGGGGTCCTAAATTTGAGAATTTCAACTCTCTACTGCATCATACTGCATTCTACTCATCTTTACAAGGCGGGTCAAATAATAAATCATGTAAAAACCTAGGAACCCCTTAAAAATATTTGTGGTAGGCGCTAGGGACTCCTAAATTTGAGAACTAGATATCTACTGCATCATATCGTGCGGCAGTTCACCAAGGCGGTTAAAATCCATACATCACATGTTGAATGAAAAAAAAAAAAATATTTGATGTTTCAAGTTTGGAAATGTTCTATTCAAAATAGGTGGGAGGGGGGCAACAATTTAATTTTTTAAAAGTACATCCAATCTCATGTGTAATAGTTCATTTTACTCAGCAGATAAAGCTGGTCTAAATCCATATACCAAACATTATTTTTTAGTGATGTAGGTCAAGAGTAATAATTATTGAATACTTAAACAACGAGTATCATACCTAAAATCCCATTGCAAAGAACGGGTAAACCACTAGTATTTAATATGTTGAACTTTTTTGTTTCAGGGCGATAGTGTCATACGATATTTTGAAATCACCGCAGAACTACCCTTTGTGCATTATATCAACACTTTTCAAACTCCTGATCCGCAGAGAGGTATAGGAATGATGCCTAAGCGTGGTTGTGATGTAAGCTCATGTGAAATCACCAGGTTCTATAGGTTGAACAACTCCGGCCTGTGTCAAGTGATAACAATGACGGTGCCAAGAAAAGTAGGTGTAATTGCATTATTCCAAAGAACATCTTTGAATTCTACTGGAAATAAATTCAATGAAAATAAATAAATTAGCGTGTATGCGTATCTGCTTTATGTAGCCAAATACAATGCTGAATTTACTTACCTCTGTCTAAAGATTCATGGACAACAGTAGAGTCCCGTCGTTCTGCACTACTTGAGGTAACTGTGCCCAACAGAAATGTAATTTAAATACAGTGTGGCGCTTATGTCAGTTTCCCAATTGTCAATTGTAAAAACGTAAGGGCATTATAGATCAATTGAATAATAAACTTACAGGCAACAGGCAAGCAAAAAAATTTATTAGATGAACTATTCGTACATATTACCTTGAAAATATTACAGCAGGTGTTCAAAATGTCCACCATGTTTGTCTATACACTTTTTTTTATAGCACAATTTAAGCACAATAATAAGCACAATTTTTTATAGCAATTATCGTTATTTAATGAGTCAAACGCACTTTCAATTGAATCTTTTCATGTAGATTTTGTGGTTTGGAAGAATACACAAAGTCCTTTATAATACCCCAAAGTGAAAAATCACCTGGCAAGCGCGCAGGCCAATTAATTTTACCAAGACAATCAATCCATTCATTAAATCTGAATTTAAAAACTCGCGCACTTCGATTCCGAAATGTGTTGGGCTCCATCTTGTTGCCAGATGAGCTATTGCATATTACAAACAGGACTGTTTTCAAGTTCCAGAAATACTACTTCCTGCAGCATTTGTAAGTTACTTTCCGAGTTAACATTCCTCTCAAAAAATAAGGACCTTTCAAAAATGTACTTGAAATACCTCCCCATACCATAACACCAGACACAGTGAGCTCTTCTTGGATTACAATATGAGGATTTGAATTCGACCAGTACACACAGTTATGCCTATTAACACGTCCATTGAGTTTGAAACAAGCCTCATCGCATCACAAAATTGATCGTAAAAAATTTGGATTGTCTTCTGCTCAGATAGCGACTGTCTCGGAATTCCAATCTTCTATCTAAATCATTCTCATGAAGCGCTTGGAGTGAATATGGACGATATGGCTTTAATTTTAATACATCCTTTGCACGCTGAAATGCTTAGTTCAGAAGATGCCTTACAAGTTGATTTATCGGGACTGCATTTAAAAGCTTCAGCAACCACCTGTAGGTTTCCTTTTTTGCAAATCGATCGTAGACGACCACACTTAGGGGCATTCAAGACGCTTCCTGTCTTAATGGGGAAACTGACATACAGGGTGGGGGAAATGTTTGGAAACGGCTTAATATTTCATATACAAAGGTGATTTTGCGGTAGGTATGATTGAGGATCCTACTCAAATTGAAAATACTATTTTACTGTGACTTTAAAAATCTGGTCCGCCATCTTGGAACCGCCATTTTGAATGTAACTTTTTTTTTTAAATAGGAAGGGGGTCATGCGATACATGATTTCAATACGGAATTTTAAGACAAAATGAATGCCGAAAACCGCACATCGATATGTCAACCCGTTTCGGAGATATTTACATTATTAATCGATACCATGAAAAGCAGAAATGAAATAAATAAGTACATTAAAATCTTACCTATCAAATTTTTTGTTAATAGTGTTTGCTAATAAACATTAAAACCCAATTATTTTAATAAATGTTCAAACTGTTTTCCTTCAGCTGTTTGACAATGTGCTAATCTTAAATAATAGCCATCAAGCACATTTTGAATCATTTCGCGTGGAATTCTGTTAGCCACTTCAGTTATACATTCTCTCAGTTCATTAATTGTTGCTGGTTTCTTTTTGTACACATTGTCTTTCATGTAGCCCCAAAAGAAATAATCAAGTGGAGAGAGGTCAGGTGACCTAGCGGGCCACTCTATTGCACCTCTACGACCTATCCAGCGTTGGGGAAATGTTTGGTTCAATATATCCCACACTCCTAATGCATAATGAGGGGGCGCCCCATCTTGTTGAAACCACAAGTTATGTAACTCTTGTCCGTTGATGTTCTGGATGGCTGGAACGATCAAATTTATTAACATGTTCTCGTAAATGGCACCTGTTAAATTATTCTCGATAATAAATGGTCCTACAATGTGACCATTTACCATACCAGCCCATACGTTTAATTTTTCAGGATACTGTGTATGACCCTCCTTCATCCAGTATGGGTTGACATCGGTCCAGAAACGATAGTTTTGCTTATTTACATTGCCGTTAAGCATGAACGTAGCTTCATCCAAAAATACTACATTATTAAAGAAGTTTGGATCATTGTCATACTTGTTCATCATTATGTCACAAAACTCTACCCGGCGGTCGAAATCATCCTCATTCAGTTCTTGTAATACATGAAGCTTAAACGGATGGAAATGAGATTCCTTAAGAACTTTTCTGACAGAACGAGTAGACATACCATGTTCCTTGGCAACGCTTCTAGTTGATGTATGCGGATCTTCAACAAATGATTGCATTACCTCTAAAGATTTTTCATTGTTGGTGGCAGTATTTGTTCTTCCAGTGCGAGCACGATCAGTCACTTTGCCCGTTTCTTGAAACCGCTTTACTGTCTTAAAAACAACACTTTTACTAATTGGATTTCTGTTGGGAAATGTTTCATTAAATAAATCAGAAACTTCTTGGTAAGACCGTACTCTATCTCCATAGCCGCGCATCATTAACAAAGTTATTCTCTCAGTTTCATTTAAAAATGCCATTGCGAACGACTTTAAACACACTCACTACTTCATGATTGAAAAAGAATTCATTAAATCAGTTGGATTATTACAGATGATTTTAGGTTGATATCATGATTATTGTTGATATTATGATATCCAGAGTCAGATGTTCATCACGCGAAATGATTCAAAATGTGCTTGATGGCTATTATTTAAGATTAGCACATTGTCAAACAGCTGAAGGAAAACAGTTTGAACATTTATTAAAATAATTGGGTTTTAATGTTTATTAGCAAACACTATTAACAAAAAATTTGATAGGTAAGATTTTAATGTACTTATTTATTTCATTTCTGCTTTTCATGGTATCGATTAATAATGTAAATATCTCCGAAACGGGTTGACATATCGATGTGCGGTTTTCGGCATTCATTTTGTCTTAAAATTCCGTATTGAAATCATGTATCGCATGACCCCCTTCCTATTTAAAAAAAAAAGTTACATTCAAAATGGCGGTTCCAAGATGGCGGACCAGATTTTTAAAGTCACAGTAAAATAGTATTTTCAATTTGAGTAGGATCCTCAATCATACCTACCGCAAAATCACCTTTGTATATGAAATATTAAGCCGTTTCCAAACATTTCCCCCACCCTGTATACACTCTCACACACACTGTACATTAGCACTGTAGGTGCTAATTGCTATGATACACCCATTTCCAGAGTTCAAGTATTCTAAGGGCCTTATTTATGAACGTTTCTTATCAAAGATAGACTTGGATAAGTCATACTTTTTTTGGAGGATGAAGCCCACATAGGTCTGAGACCTGTGCGTGGGTAATGAGTTGGATGATTGTGATTGATGAGCTGGACCTCCAATTTTAGGTGGGTTTCGAACCACCGGGAAGTGATTTTACAGCAGAGAACAGTGTCTTTTTTGCTGGCCCATCTAATCGGTCTCCCTTATAAAGAGTGCCCAGGAGAACGCAGCTTATCTCTATCTAATTGAACAGATACCTGCTACGGTTCACGCTCACGGCTTAGTGGCAATAAGTCTTAATTACACTTACAAGTCATGAAGTGACAAGCCAGCGAATAGCTATAACACTAAAAGCCCTCAACAAAGGCCTGACTCCTGATAAATAATTTAACACTTATAATTTACATAAAACAACACTAATTTTAACTAATATAAGAATTTACACTACATAAATATGGTGGGGACAGCTGGGTCGGATTGTAACCTGACTTCTCAGCTAGTAAACTCGCCCAGTATAATCAATACCTCAACTTGAGTTTGTATTTAATAGAATTACTTAAAGATCTTCTTAACTTAAAAGTAAAGTCTTTCTTAGAATCTGTATCTGAAATTCGTTCTTAGCCAAGCTTGGGAACGGCTATCTTGAAGCAGTTCTTGAGATTTCTATCATATATTGTCTTCATTTTTTAGTATAGCATTGGCTCATAAAAATAAAACCATCATATTATACTGTTGCACCATTGAAATGTAATGCACTGTAAATTTGACTTATTGAAACTATTCTTACTTTCTTTCTATAAATCGACTTCTAACCTATAAATTTTTCTTCTCACCTCAACCAGTTGAGATGCACGTAAGTGGAGGACACTAGTAAATGCGAAGTTCTTTGGTGTGCTGTCTGCTCATTATACTTCATCAAAATTCCATTGTTTTTTTAAATTCAAAAACAGAAAATATTAATATATAGAATATTGGTGTGGTTATAATTACTTAACAGCAACTGTAAATTCACATACGGTGCATTATCTTTATATTTTCATCTATGTTAATTTATGTTTGCTATTGTCTGAAATTATGTTTCGAGTTTAGGTTAGCTTGTGGCCATGTTCAATGTAATAGAACCTTTCGAAGTCGTACTTAGATAAGAACGCTTCAAGCTACGTTCATAAATACGACCCTAAGTTATGCTACAAAATTTGAGAAAAAAGCATTTCTTTGGTATGAACATTAGATCTCGATTTGTGAGTATTAAGAATTAAATCTATGTCAGGAGCTGTAAACTTGAATTGAATTCAATTTATTTTCAAAGTATAAAACAGATATATCATACAATACAACATAAAGATCAATGGAAATTTATTTCCCCGCAGGGACTACTGATCTGTGTATGGGGAAAGAGTTCATAATCTGAAAGTCTTACAATATTATTCTAATCTAAATTCAACATGTATTTCCAAATACCATCTCAATAATACTATCTTAATATTTCGATAATATTAAATTCAAAATTATCACCAATTAAACTACCATTTAGATGCAGAGCTTGAGTTATTATATCATTAATAAATTTCAAAAAAATAATTGTTTCTTCTTATTAAAATGTTAGCTTTTTTCAAGATTGAAAAAAAACAAGATTGAGATGCCTATACAAAATTATTACATGTATAATAAAAGCCAAAATTACATTAGTTGTACAACAAAAGAAAGTTATAACATTTTCAATATGTAATTAATGAGAACATAATGATAGTAAGAAATAAAAAGTGAAAGCAAAAAGTGAAATTGGGACAGAAAAATATTTGATCAAAAGAAGCTATTTCGAGGTAAAATATAAAAGTTGGAAAAGGAAAAACAGTAGAAGAAAATTATTAAGAAAAGAAGAAGCGATCTTACACAATTTAACAGTATTAATGCTCTGGCTGGTGGCAGTGTCAGAATCAGAAAAACAGTTATTTGAATTTTGAAAGAAAAAAGAATTATCCTTGAAAAAAGGTATTAATATTTAGAAATATCAATCCATTTTTTTTCAAGGATAATTCACTACTCCTTCAAAATGGATTGTGTCATCAAAACATATTACAGTATTGGTGAAGTCTTCATAAAAATGTGCACATCTTTCGTAGCATTATTGTGGTTCCATGGTTTTCCTTCTTAATCGTTTTGTTTGTACCCTAACTGTATTTCTAATTTACTTTGAACTGGCACAATAATTTTTTTAATCATTATTGTTTATATTTTTTTATTGCTTATCATACATATGTTAATATGTATTTCTATTCTTATTATTGACTTAAGCACATTTCATTTCTGCAAACTTCCAATGATCTTTTTGAATTAATAGCCCACTTTTATTTGTCATTTATTTTGAACTGACATAATTTTAAATATTTCTTATGTGTGCAGTCTGAACTCTTTCAAGAGGACTTATACCCAGATACCGTGGGTGATTCAGCTGGAGCAACTGCTGAAGAGTGGCTGGAAGGCAAAGATGCTGAACCTCTACTAATATCACTCAAAGATGGCTACACGCCAAAATCTGCTCAAAAATCCGAACTGCGCATCAATCGTAAGTCAAATTTACTGGAAAAGAAATCAGGACGTGGGGATAGCAACCAACATTATTCTTCAGAATCTTTGCCAGTGAGTTATTGTTTGTATTTCTTAATAATACATTATACAATAATACAAAATTGATAATTTATAAAAACAATCCTAACTTATAAGAATATTTCTTCATATCCATCCAAATTGCAGCATTCATTTCAATTTTCTATCAACTAACTGAAATACTTTAATATTATAGAACGTTTGTTAATAACTGTTCAGTCATTGCCACACAATGTAGAACTTTTAAAAAGCTTAAATTGTCAAATTATTTCTATTGTTAGAAATGTACAAATATTCAATTAATTACAAGGTAATACAAAGTGCTAGAAATGTCCATAATAAATGCGATATGTTTTCAATCAGCGTATTTGCCTTGAATTTATATTGTGACACATTCAAGAAGAAGCAGTAATATCTCACCTAATGTTATGTGTTTTGAGAAATAGTTGTAAATATCATCTATTCTGGAAAGGAGAATTTCTTGGCTTGAAAATTTAAAAGCATGGTTTTTCAAAATGCTTACTGAGGTTTTCAAAGCCACTGTCAACCATAATGCAGAGTCATAATCAGAGCTACAATAATCGCCAATTTTCATGGGTATAAGGTCATAGCTGTATTACACCATCAGAAATATGGCATAGCAACTTATGCAAGGAACGATTTGCTAGATATTGAGGTGAAGTCTAGCTTTGACACTGTATCAGAGATTACCATAAAAATTGGCAACTTGAAAATAATAATTACCATTGACAAGCCACCTAGTTCTTGCTGGCTGCCAGGTGTTGTCCTGAAATGCTTCCCTCGCCCAGCAGTGTACATTGGCGATTTTAACAGCCACTAAACAGCATGGAAGACAGATAATAATGGGTTGATGAACTGGGCAGAGCTCAGTGGCTTGTCCCTGGTTTTTGATGCTAAGGATAAAGGAACTTTCCATTCAGCCAGATGGCCAAAAATTGCAGTCCAGATCTAAGCGTTGTCTCACAAGATGAGAGCAACCAATATTTGCCAGTTTCAAGAAAGGTACTAGCAGATTTTTCACATAGCCAGCACAGCCTATTGCTCCTTGAAGCTAAGAGTGTCATTAGTGAAATCCACTTCTAATCCTCAATGGAAATTCAGAAAGGGAAGATGGGAAAATTTCTGTCAAAATATTGATGAAGAAATTGAGAACATTCCTCCCTTGTGGAACAGCTATGATGCAAGGGACTGTTCTAATCAGTTTGTATAAGAGCGCCTTTCTCCACCCAGTATCATAGGCAGATGAGAGATCTATGAAGACTGTGAATGTTTCAAGGTTCTTCTGAATTTGTGTGTGGTTGAAGCTATGACCTGGTCTACACAGCAGAGATTTTGCCTAAAGCCTTTTATAAAGCAATCTCTCCAATACTTTACGCATTACATACGTTAAGGAGGGAAATTGGTCCGTAGCTGCTTGCTGCATCAGGTTGTTTACCAGGCTTCAATATGGCAACAAGTCTTGCTCTCTTAAAAGCAGCTAGTACTTTACCAGTGTCCACAATATATGAAAAGGAATCTCTAGTCATTTTCTCACCCCAAGACCACACCACCTTAAGAATTCTGGAATTATGCCATCCATTCCAGCTGCCTTACCTAACTTCATTTTAGACAAAGCCTTATCAAGGCAACAAGCCTTAGCAAGACTTTTCACCCATCAAGGGAAGAGTGTGCTGATAAAACAGGAGATGCCTGGGTTTCCCTTACAACCTCTCTAAAACCTCTCTTGTATGTTCTTTATCAGATGAAGCTTTGGAAAGAGACACTATTCTGCTAGCAGTCTTATTTGGGTCAATTCTTGCATTGCTATTCTGAACGCTAGTAGCAGTACCAAGCTTTCTCAAAAACTTCCATGCTTTCCTGTTTGAGTATTTGAAATCAGCGTCTTCCGCCATCAAATTCCATATGTTAGCATGTGCTTCATCCAGCTTTTTTAGGAGGTTTGATGCTAAATCCTGGTTTTTTGTTTGGCGAAATTCTTTATAGAGTTGACTGCATTCTGTAGTCCACCAAGGAATATATTCCTTACAGTACCCTCTAGGTATGAACTGTTTTGCAGCAATCTTGAGTGCCAAGTCAACAAATTTGTCCTCGATTTGTGTGCGTTGTATCATACGAATAATGAAATAGTGTTCACAATCTAGTAGGCGGCCAGAATAATAAAAGAGTGATCGTATTCAAACAATAATTCAATCTATAAAAACAACTGCTAATGCAAAATAAGGCAATACTCTTCTAAATATTATTGCAGCTTGAAGCTACCATTGCGTTATTTATTTCACTTTATTAAATTCAACAGATTATTTCTCATGCTAGTCAATCATAAGTATAAAAGATGATGGTTTGTCAATTCCGTGTATTCAAGTACTGGACCGGTTTCATGTTAAAAAAATACTTAGAATTGACAAACCATCATCTTTGTATACTTTTATTCTGGAGCTCCATAACATCAATCAAAAATCTACTTATCTTTATATAAAATAGGCGAACATGTTTTATTGTGATGACAACTCCTCCGTGGTTTCTCGACCGATTTTGTTCGTTCACGTCTCATTTGAAAGATCTCATCGAGTAGATGTTTGATAAGGTCTTACATTTTGAAAAAAGTCATCGTGGACATGAGGAATGAACGATCAAAGTTTCAATTTTTGCCATTGCTTTAACATAGGGATCGGTGAGCTGAAAATTTTCACATTTCAACTTATGATGATTTGATGATCAGCTGTTTTGAAACAAAAAGTTGATTTTTCATTGTTCAGAGAGAGGGTGGGAGGATAGGATAAAGAGGAAGAGAGAGAGAGAGAGAGGAAAGAGAGAGAAAAGGGGAAGAAGGAAGAGGAGAAGATGAAGAAGACGAAGGAGAAGAAGAGGAGAAAAAGAAGAAGAAGAAGAAGGGGAAGGAGGAGGCGTCGGAGAAGAGTAGAAGAAGAAAAAGAAGAGGAAGAAAAAGAAGAAAAATAAGAGGAAGAAGAAGAAAAAGAAGAAGAGGGAGAAAAATAAGAGGAAGAAAAAGAAGAAGAAGAAAAAGAAGATTAAGAAGTAGAAAAAGAAGATAAAGGAGAAAAAGAAGTTAAAGAAGAAGAAGAAGAAGAAGAAGAAGAAGAAGTGTTATTTAACCAGTGTTTAAGCATTTATTCCAGATTCAATGCAAAATAAAAAGCATTGATGTTTACTGAGAAATGGAGAAAAT
Organism: Conomelus anceps; assembly: GCA_948455865.1. Taxonomy (NCBI): domain Eukaryota; kingdom Metazoa; phylum Arthropoda; class Insecta; order Hemiptera; family Delphacidae; genus Conomelus; species Conomelus anceps. Next base: position 52,666,973 of record OX418222.1, read on the forward strand.
TAAGGAACTCATAGCATCATAGGTATCTTTAATTGATACCCACTTAGAAATGGAGCAACTCATACTGTGCTTAAACTTATCATCATAAGCAATGCTGTCGTTCAGTAAAATCTACATTTGAAAATCTATATTAGAAAATCTACATTTGGAATGTATTTTACAAAGTTTAATCAAGTCGCACATTCGTGCGACCCGGGATAACCTAGTAAGCTAAATTGCATGAATATTAAATCTGCTAACTTATTCAACAGGATTGTTATGTAATATGAATTTGGTGATCTTCCTTAATATACTCATTTTCCTGTAATTTTCTATTTTAGGATGATATAATTCAACAGTTCAAGGAAGAAATACGTAAACTGAAGGCAATGATTGTCAAACATGAAGAAAGGATTAGAGTTCTAGAGAAAACAGCGAAGCAATATGAAAGCGAAAAGGTTGCGGCCAACAATATTGAAGAAAAGCCTATTTCTGATAATGTAGTCAACGTTAACGCAAATGCTGATCTTGGCCCAGATGAGGTCTAACAGGTAATTTAAATAATAAATAAATTCTCGAATCGAATCAATCTAATCATGATAATATATTGTCATACTAGAAATAGTCAGGCTTTTCATTGGAGTTGATTGAGGAAATAGTAAATGCTAATCTACCTTTCCACTTCTTTAAAATCTCCCTATAAATGCTATAATTTTTCAGAGGGCGAAGCCCACATAGGTCTGAGACCTGTGCGTGGGTAATGGGTTAGATGATGATTGATGAGTTGGACCTGCAGTCTTAGATGGGCTCTGAATCCCCAGGAAATGATTTTATAGCAAAGGAAAGAGTCGTTTTTGCTGACTAAACTAAACTTTCACCCTTACACGAGGAGCCGAAGGATCGTGACCTATCTCATCTGACTTTACAAATACCAGGCACGTCTCTCAACTAATCACTTTTTGGTGTAACCTATTCAATTTCCAACTCGGGCAGTCACACTTACAAAACTTTCTGAATCAGATTGATTTTTCCCAGTTGCTTGAAGTAAGCTATACCATTGGATCAATTATTCTTCAACAAAAAAATGACTATCGCATTGTTATTATTTATTATTATTATTATTATTATTATGAACTAGGAGCAATTGTTTTATGAAAAACAATTCCAACGTTTTTGGCAGCGTGGTTTACGACAGTGGCGTACCGATAATGGAGCGAGTGGAGCAGTCGCTCCAGGGCGCAAGGCTCTGAGGGGCGCACCGTTCTTGAGAGAAAATTACCTTTTACTTACAAAAAAATTTATTACTATAATGAAAGCCAAAAGGGTGAAATGCAACACAATTTTAAAAAACCGTATGTAAACATCGCTGCGCATGACTAAAAGGAAAATTCGTGTCAAATTTAAAATGAATCGGTTCATGCGTTCAGCCGTAAATGCGTTACAACCAGACAGAATGCAAAACGGTCGAGTCAAAAGTAGCAAATAGTCGAAAGTAGCAAAGCCAAAACAATTTAAATTGGGTGGCAAAAGGTATAACAAATTCAAGTAATTGAATGAATACTTTGAATTTATTCTGAAAAAATAAATCCACAAGAAGTTCAATGGTTTTTATATTAAGAACAGGACTGAAATACTTCACTTTTGAATCCTATTTCCAAAATATAAAAAAAATTCATAATGATGACTTGCAAAATGCGAAAAAATAACTGCAAATAAATTTATAGAAAAGTGAAAAAATCCAAAACAAGCTGTTTGGAAATTGAAAAAAGCAGAATCTTTTTTTTTTGAGGATGAAGCCCGTATAGGTCTCAGACGAAAAATTCTGGCCTGGCGAAAAATCATTCCTTGGAGATTCGCATCTCTAACAAATACGGCATAGTTAGAGGCGGGAAAAAAACCGCTAGTTCATTAAATGACCACTATATTAATATCAGCCCAATCGGGTGGTTGAGTGTGAGACTGATTTTGGGGGGGGGGGGCATCGTTAGACACTTCCGCTCCAGGGCGCCTTAAACCTCGGTACGCCACTGGTTTACGAGAAACAGTTCACGACTTAATTTATTTAAAGATGGAATATTTCTGAGTAGAGAAAAGCTTAGGTTAGTTGGTCGTTTATATGCTAGATGGCGTCACTCATATTATGTGCGACATAAAGTCATTCGGCGTATGTATTTAAAATATATACTATCAAATTTGTATGTAAATCTAGAAATCCAATTTTTCTTGATGCATTTTGAAATGCATATTTTTGTGATGCATCTTATTTTATTGTCTGCAACGGTATCCGTTCACAATTATTAATCACTTTCGCAGCATTTTTCATGGTACAAAGTACCGAATTTCACCGTGAAAAATTAAGTTATAGTCTGATTTATTTTTTTGCACCTTGTTCCCAATTACATGTAGCAGTCTGTGAGATGGAACTGCTCATAATAATATCTCTTCTTTAAATCAAGCATTCAGCTAAAGCTAATACAGAAAACAGAACATTAATAAGCATTTAAATTATAAAGCAAGCTATGTAGAAGTGACGGCTTCTAATTTGTTTCATGGTTTCTAATTTCAAATATAACTTCAATTATGGTTTCTATTATCAAATATAATATAGATTAGATTTTGTTCTTTGTATTTTTCTTATCGTTTCTAATTTCAAATTGAATATTTACCGTATTTATTGTGTATTATTTTTTTCACAGGTGCCCACCACGATTTCAACGTGAAATATCCGAAACCTGTCACATTCACCAAAAATTAAAACTAAAAATATGCATAAATATGAAGAATATTAAATCAAAGTGATTTGCATTTTATCTGCTCAGAAACAGCCTACAAATGATATTTCTATTTATTTTCTTCTCCTACTGGTTTGTATTCAAGCACATTGATCAAAGCTTTAAATAATATTCTCACTTACATATTGTTGAATGAAATTCATAATAAGTGCTACAAAAAAGTTCAAATTCGATGTAGACATACTAAATTTATATTTATACCGAAAAGGCCTTTTGTGTTCAAAGATTTCTGATCACCCGTGATTTATTATGACACTTGATGCCTTAATAACAATATAGACTTATGCATTTTAAACTAGAATATCTGTCAGTTTTGTTGTTATTGTTGTTGTTTTTGCACTAATTAACATAGATGTTAGTGCTGTAGCTTCAATTGGGGCTCCTTTTCGATTTGTACATTTAACAGTTTTTATTTTGTATTTATATTTTAGGATTAACCAAAGCCTGTAGCTTTAAGTGACTTGAGAAGACTGCAAACATCACACGATCAAAATCTTGGATAAATTGTTATGTAATTAATTTGTACAAAAGAATAAATATATTTAATTACAAAATTGTTGTTTGTATATACAACAGTTATTTATTGCAGTATAAATTTTGTACTTTGAATAATTTAATCATACAGATTTTAGCGAACCTAGAATGTTAAAAACTAGTAATCATTTTAAAACACTGTTATATAGGCATTGTTCAATCTGATATTTTTATTCATGTTTCATAGTTCAAAAATAATACTGTATTTAACGTTGTTTGCTGTTGAATAATTCATAATTTTACATTTCACAACTTATCTGCGATCGATTATTTGCCTTAACCGTGAGTGCTGAACACTGAAATGAAACAGTAATTTTGTGTAAGCTTGAAATGAATAATTTATTAATTGTTGAACAACTACTATAAATGTGCTATTTTTGCTTGCTTTTGATATTAATGTGTGCTATTTCATGAACTATGTCTTCAATATTATAATAATTCAGCCTTGATAATGTTATTGGATATTTATATTTTGTATCTATTTAATAGATTCAAAGTTTGGAAACTCGTCGTTTTTCTTAGAATTTAAATTGCATGGTCACTATTGTGGAGAAGTTTAATGTGATGTTGAAGATCCATCTTGTTTCCACTAATATATAATAAAAACTTAAAAAACACTTTTAAGTGGACATTATAACTCACGTTATGGCGTGACGGCCGTTCATCGTCAGACGACCCAAAGTACACTGTGGCATGAGTTTGAGGGTTCTGGATGTTGGAAGTGTGAGCGGGTGGGGGTATGAGGAGGCGGGAGTTTTGAAATTGGGATTATTTTGTCAAAAAGGGTGTGTGAGAAGAAGTTAATTTGGTCATTTAAAATGTTGTCTGGTTGAGAAAAATGTTGACAAAATAATCCCAATTTCAAAACTCCCGCCTACTCATTCCCCCACCCCCTCACAATTCCCTCCTCCACTCCTGCCTTGAATCAGTGTACTGTGGGTCGTCTGACGATGCTCTTGACAACAGAGTGAAACGGCCGTCACGCCATAACGTGAGTTATAATCTCCATTTGTTTTTGAGCTTTTATTAAGAAGTGTAAACTTCGAACCATCTTGTGCTTATGAATAAAAGTGCCAGAATGCTACACTATTTACAATGGGGCTAATCGCTCAGGAAATATATAAGTATCATTTTAGTGCTGTTCATTTATGTGTGGTTATACTACTGTCTTATCAAATTGAGAGTTTCCATTTAAATATATTTTAAAAAATAATTGTGGCTACTGCTAAACCTCACTAACTGTGATATTCAATAAAGTTAGTAGAAGCTGGTTATCCTTTAATTATGTTATCACCGAATAAGTCTTCCGTAGTTATATAAAGCAATCTATTTTCACAGTGTATTAGGATAAATTGTCAATATTTATTCAATTAAGATCGTTATTGAATCACAATCCTCTTTTTACATTTGCATTAATAATATTGTTTAAACCACTTTGCTATTAATGTTTATCTTTATCATACTTTCAAGTTCTTTGTACAATACTATATATTGCATGTAATTTCAAAATGAAACAACAATTTTCTGGTATTTAATTCGAATTGAAGTTAGATTTTTTAAATCTCTTGTTACACATTGCAATGTATTGCTTGTTTTCATTTTTTAGTACTTAGAATACCGTTTCAAATTGTGAGTTCTGTATTTTCTAAACCAATATTTTTATCGGAATTCATAACTCATACTATTCTTGTAATATTGTATTAAACTAATATTACTTAAAACTGGTGTACTATTTTCAAAGTTTTCTGTTTCCTTTTTAGAATAGAAACTGGTTCCTTGTTAGATTCTTAGAAACTTGACCATTTCATCTACGTTTTTATCATGAACTGTCCAAAAGAAAAAAATCAAATTTTAATTAGAAAGAGTATAAATTGCTCTACGAGAGCACTCTATCATAAGATATGGCTCCGTTTGGACGGACCATATTTTGTTTACACGACAACCAATTTCGTTCTTGACTCTTCAGACCAAACAGTTTTCATATTCACCGAAATCAATGTAGCCTTTTTCACTGTGCTCTAGGATTCTGGTCATATTTTTTTCAAGTTTCTTATATTATTATTATTAAGGTATGTTATCTATTACCGTGAGAAGAGAAAATTCATCAATTACTTTCTTTGTGAAATATGGATGGTCAAAGTTGAAGTTTTTCTATTGTTGGGTCAATTTATCTTCCCTACTAGTTATTTTAAGCTTATTTTTTATAACAAAAACCTCGGGGAGTAGGATAGTATATGTATCTGAATGAAAGTTTAGATTTTGTGACAATTTTTTAAAAAGTACATTTTACAAGATTTTCAAATATTTTTTTCGAAAAATCTAGAGGTTTAAAATGAAAAATATGTCATTTCGTTTTGTGTGGTGTTTAGTTATTTAAAATGATTGAACGTTTTAAACCGAATCATTTAAATTTTGAGCGCGTATATTTTACAAAATAATATATAAATTTTTTTTGAGGAATAACATTTTAATACCTTGATATCTTCAAAACAAGAAACTTCGAAAAAATGACGATCAAAATGCTAGCGCACCCTAATTCACGACGTCACTTACACAAGTTTTAAAAAGTGTATCTTCTCCATATATGGAGCTTAGAGGCGGGTTTCTACGGTTGACACAGAAGGTATGAGTTATGGTGCTACAATGAGACTTGCTGTTACTTGTGTGAATTGAGAAGCCACACGGTAGAAGGCAAGTTCCATTCTACTTTCTACAGCTCATGCATACCTCCAGTTTCTATCAATCATGCTAACCGGCAGATTTATTCTTGAAATTTTTGTGCGATTAACTTATAGGAGACTGATTATTAGACCTTTGTTACTCTAGTTCACAAGGCGCCGTCGACAAGCTATTCAATAGTACAAAACTTGGCAGCCAAGTACAAGGCTTCAGTGCCCGATAAAAGACTGATTAGGCCGTGTTCACAATCTACAATCGCGCGATTGAAGCCAGAGCAATTGTCGAGAGTTGCGCGATTCTAGTAGAGCACAGGATCAGATTGTGCAGTTACCGCGAGCTACACTTCGCTGCGATGTAGCCGATTCTACTAGAATCGCGCGCTTGTAGCCAAGATCATTACCGTTATAGAATAGAATAGAATATTTATTTATTCAACACAGTATAAGGATGGGGCATTACACAGTTGAATATCGTCAATAACTTACAACTAAAGCATTTAATACATTATTTCATGTATGACTTTATGTCAACCAAATCACAGATAATTTTAAATCAAATTCAAACATTAGATAGTACATTCCAGGCACATTAAAGGATTAAGCAGTCATTTATTAAAAGGAGTCGGTAAGAAATTCATCGATAGAGTAGTATGCCTTTTTAACAAGCATATTAAAAAGTGCAGCCTTGAAAACATTCGCATTATGGCTCAAAGATTTTAGAGATTCGGGTAGCTTGTTATAAAATTTCACAGCCGCATAACTAGGCTTCTTCTCAAACATTTTTAACTTATGAGGTTGTACTGCAAAATTTCCTTTTCCTCTTGTATTATAAGAGTGCATATGCGCATTTAATTTCAATATCATCCTATTGCGAAGAGAGTAGATAACTATCCTGTATATATATATTGAAGGCACTGTCAAGAGGTTTAATTTTTTAAACGCGTCTTTGCATGACTTTCTGTTTAAGCCCTTCTATGCACCGTATCGCATTTTTCTGGTGGATAAGTATACTCTGAATGTTTTCCTTGCTAGTACTGCCCCAAAGCTCAATACCATAAACCAGGTGTGAATAGAAAGTAGCAAAATATACTATCTTAGCAGTAGTTTTGGGTACACATTTTGTTATATTCCTGATAAGAAACAGACTTCTGCTCAATTTGTCAACCAGTTTCTGAACATGTTGAGTCCAAGTAAATTTATTATCTAGTATTATTCCCAACATGCTCACACAATCAGAACACGCTATTACATCATCACCGACATACACCTGAGGAAGAAAATCAGCACTTCTAAAATTAATGGTTTCACTTTTCATGGAATTGATTGCAAGACAGGAGTCATTGAAGTACTGTGCAACCGAATTTGTTAAAATGTTCATATTAACTTCGAGGCTATTAGAATCTTTGTCAGAGAAGAGGAGGGTAGTATCATCAGCATAAAGAGTGAGATGAACTTCATCCGTTACAGCCAAATGTAAGTCAGAGATGTACAATATAAAGAGCAGTGGACCCAATATAGAACCTTGAGATACTCCAGTTTCAAGACTCAACTTTGAAGATGAAAATTGTCCCAGAGAGGTAGTGAGGGACACATATTGGTAGCGGTCAGTCAGGTAGGATTCAATCAATCTATGTGAAATACCCCTAATGCCAAGGCTTTGTAGTCTCTCCAACAGCACTCTTACGTCAACACAATCAAACGCTCTAGAGAGGTCAAGTAATATGGCAGAGGAATAATTTCCTTTGTCCAACTCATCCAATACTTTCTCACACAAATTTACTGCAGCACCTACTGTAGACCTGCCTTTAACAAAGCCATACTGATATGAGGGAACAAGCTTGTATTTATCCAAATACAAGCAATGTATCTAACTCAGCTAGCAAAACAAAACATAAAATTGTGGATTTTTTAATTTTTTTTTTAAATCCTAGCGTACTCTGCTCACTGTCGTGAATACGTAGGAACTTCCGATTTTTTGCATGTATATTAACATTTTTATAGAATATTTGTTTGAACTGCATAAGTTATACCAAGTGATCCATGAAGGTCGATCTATTTTATAGCATAAAAATGTTAATTTTAGTGATAAGAGAAAAATTAAGGTTGGTTTGGATTAATGAGGCTGAGCGCAGTAGCATAGGACTTTAAAAAAATTGAATATCTGAATTTTTTGTATTTGTATAAAGAAAAACGTCGGCGACAGATCTGCGATTCAGAATTGCTTTGGCGAGGCTGTTGTCCATGAGAGTAATTGATCTGGCTACAAACGCACGATTGTAGCTCGTGTGAACCCGGCCTTAGCTTTGTTACGCCGCTTAGCGACCCAGTGTGATAAGTGCCTGAATGATGCTGATTCTACTATGCTTGTACTTCGAAATTACTGTACAGACACCAACATAGTAAGGTCTTGTTGACAATTAGTCTTCTGATCGTCGGCCATGGTCAAGTGACGCATTTATAAGAATGTGTCTTGTTCACACGATACGGTTGTTGACAGAATTTGGTAGACACATTCCTATGCATACGACGCTAAATAATCGGGGGAAAAATCGTGTCATGACCGTATCGTCTGAGCGGGGCTCAATATGAAAATCAAAACGGATGAATGGATGCATGAGCATATATAAGGGGTGGGCTCAGGAGTCTTGGCCCCCCTCCCGAAATTTCAAATCCAAATAGGTACGTACGGTAGTAGTAGCAATTTATGACAAATTTTCCCGGGGGAGGATCCCGGACCCCCCCCCCTTTCGATGAGGAGCATTCCATACCCCCCAGTAGTTTCCTGGGTGCGCCACTGCCCGTTGTTGGGGCACCCCCCCCCCCCACCACGATTTTTTTTTCTGTATACGCCGCTGAATGGATGGTATACTAGGACGGAAAAAATGCAATTAACGTAAGAACATAATTATGAATTTTTTAATTAAAATGATTTTTGGTCAAGGGAACAAAAACACAATTAAGATGAATAAGCTTAGCAGCAAACTAGCTTACTATACTTAGTTTAATATGACAAACCAGATACTTAGTTTGATAATACTTGTGAAATTTAAAATACCGAAAAATAAACAAATTTTTAAGTTAGCTTATCACATCTGTAGAAAGGCATAACAAATTCTAAACGAGGGAGATCTGTGATGTACGATTACAAAATAATTATACTTGTTATTTGTAATACTGTTATTGAGCATGATTTGAGAATACTTGAATACAATCATATTCAACTTCCTTCATGATATCTGCTATATCATTTATTCATATCGAGAAAATATAACTTATAATTGTCAATATTCTCTCATTATCACTCTATTAATAAGTTAATCAATCGTTGTAATCATTATAATTATATTACCATCATCTTCAAATTATAATTTTTCTTATTTCATGTTTTTATACAATAGCAAATATAAAAATTAAAATTCTTATTCTGAATGGATAGGTAGTTTAAAACGGAAACAGAAGTAAATTCTCACAAATTACATTGTAAATAGTTAACAATAAACTAATATTCTTAATGTAGCTTTGGTAAACAGTCAACTAAGATTTAACAACTAATCAGAAAAATGGGCAGTTTCTTATATAAAAATATACAGAGTCCTCTAAAACTTCATTCACTTTCTATGGAATTTCCAAGATTGAATGAGAGAAATGTCATAATAATTGCTCTGGCTTACAATAGTAGATCTTTTTTAAAGTTGAGGTTTCAGAAGATTATTTCAAATGACAGGAATTGTCAAGTCTTGTATTATAATAAATATTCTATTATCAATAATGGAAACAAAATTCCACTACGAGATAGTTCTCTCCATTAAAATACAATACAAATTGTATTATATTAAACAATATGTCATTTACCGCATATTTACAAATTCACATGTTGTAATACAACCTAGATTGATTGTGTTACAATGATTAAGGATGCAAATACAATTTCATTTTAATGTGTTTAATGTCTGCATGGGACTTCACAATACAGCATCCTCCTAATAATGTTCATTGAAGGACAAGGAACGGAATAAATCTTATTTGTATTAGCCCCAGATCTCTTCTATTAAAATGATTTAAAAATAGTGAAATGAATTTTGTAGTTCGCACACAAAATCCAATAATAGTGGATACCGGTACATATAAATTGTATACTATCATAAATTATAAACTGATAAAATTCAACTTTTTATTATAAATTTAACGACTTGCAGTCAATTTTTAATTATGAATAAATAATAATTGTACTCACATTTAGCCAAACGTTTCCGAGCTATGGAGACTCACGGCCTTGAAGATGAGTTTCCATAACTCGAAAAATTTCGGCCAAGTGTGAGTACAATAATTTTTATTTATTCACAATTAAAAATTGACTGAAAGTTATTAAATTTACAATAAAAAGTTGATATTAACAACACTGATCGTTATGGAACAAGAAATCCAAGAATCTGATACAATTTTCTACCTGAGGCAAGTACAAATAGATGATAGAGTTTAAACCTCATTGAATTCGATGATACTTTCAATTTATATCCTTTGAACCATAGCATTTCATAATTTTATTAAATTTTCCTTGCTAAGCTAATTACTTGGCCATCTCTAGGTACAAGTTTTATTATTTCAAATTGTTGAGATAATATAGGTCACATAAAATAATACCCATCAGAGTGATACAATATTGCGCAGAATGTATGGTATTATTAATTACAGTGCCATAATTATTGTGCTTACTATTTGAATATGCAAATGAAATCGAATGGTACTGTGTCAGCAAAAAGCTGTAGTAAGATAAATTACAATTCCAAAAATATTTATAAGAAAAGAACAAAAATATTACAAAATAATTTGAAAACAATCGAGATTCATTCAATAATATTAAAGTATGAAAAACCTATTTACAAATACCATATGAAATCCTAAAACTAAATTTTTTAAACTAATCTTACCAAAGAGTAAGTGATTGATATAATTGAAAATGACGAGTTGCGAGTTCGTCATCATTAGATTATTATCACGAAGAAAATATGTCATGGTGGGAAAAATAATTCATTCACTAATAAATGTATACTTTGGGTCATATGATCACTAATCAACACAGGTGGAATAAAAATTAGATAAATTATAATGTCTTTTTCCTGTATCTTTTCAATCTGCTTTTGTCTATATTAATCACACATAGCTTGTCATGGGATGTGATTATAAAAAATCGCTATTAATATTTTCACCACAATAACTGCGCGGTTATTACCGAGCAGGTCTTTGTCATTGTTCCTCAGAAAGTTTACTTCTGGCTAATCAGTTACAATAAATCCATCGATTAATTTTAGAAGTATTTTCAAGAATACAATGTACATAATGTTGCAATTAATATTTTATGTATTCAATTAGGCCTACAGTGAAAGTAGTTTCTTTTTGGAGGGCACTGATTCTAAAAAATAAACTTCACATAATATTTCTAGTATAGTTCTAATAATACTTCTAACAAGTTTTAGTGAATTTGGGGAAAAGAATTGGAAGGGATGAACAGGATGGACATGGATGTATGGGAAAGTATGGATGTGAGAATTAAGAATAAAAATGGACAAAGACTGATTGAATACTCATCCCTACACAATCTGCTCATTGGGAACGCTTGATTCATACATAAAAGGATTAACAAGATCACATTTGTGGGTGAAGGTCGAGAAGCAGAGAGTATGATTGATTACATACTGTATCAAGGGGAACTTAGGTATGCTTTCACAGATGTGAAGGCCATCAGGGGAGCAGAACTGGACACAGATCACTAACTTCTGGTGGCAGACTCAGGGTTTGAAGAGAGAAAGGCTTAAAGGCAGAGGGCATATATGAGGATAAAGCATGAAGAATTAAGATGTATGGATAATAGAGAAAAGTACAAAGAAGAGCTCTCAGCCCGGATTGAGAATTTTCAAAATCTTTTAGGATTGCATTATAATGTCGATAGCTACTGGAGTGATTTGAAAGAAGCGATTATTGGCGCTGCTGAGAAGTTATGTGGTACAAAAAACTGGGAAGGTTCAAGTGGAGAACAAGGTGGTGGTCAGAAGAAGTTAAAATGGAAGTTAAAGAGAAGAAGAAAACATACAAAAAAATATGAGTTCCAAGAGGCAGGAAGATTACAAAACATATGTGGAAAAGCGGAATGATGCAAAGTGTCAAATTGGCAGAAATTAAGGCATAGGAGAATTTGTTCAAGATCTACAAAACAAACATGGACAGGATAATGGTCGAGCTTTCTGGAAGACTTTGAAAAATTTGAGAGGGAAATATGGAAAACAGGTTAGAACAATAGTAGATGAAGATGAAAGATTGGTGTCACAAATAGAGGAAGTACTTTAGAGATGAAGAAGATTTTATGAAGGAAAATTTCTGGTGGATAATGAGAATATGGAGATGATCAGAATGATCATCATATGATTGATAAGATAGATGGAATAACATTGGAAATTCGCAGAGAGGAGGTAGAAGAATCAATAAAAAGGCTGGAAGGCAGGGGTAGAAGATGGAATTGCACCAGAGCTGTTGAAATGGGGAGGGATCTTTTGGTAGAGAAACTATTGAGTCTGATTAACTTGATATGGCAGCAAGAAAGAGTACCCATGCAGTGGAAGAAAAATATTATTATTCTGATCCACAAGAAGGGTCCCAATACCGACTGTGAAAATCATAGAGCTGTATGCCTATCCCAGCTGGTAATGAAAGTTTATTCAGGCATTCTCAAGAAAAGGCTATGCAAAGTGGTTGAACAGGATATTGAAGAGGAACAGGCGGCGTTTAGACCAGGAAGACAGATCCAAGAGCATATTTTCTCCCTTATAAGTGATGTTCAAAATTCATAGAGAAGGGAAAGTGTGCATCTGGCTTTCTTGGACCTGAAGGCTGCCTTTGACACAATTCCAAAAAAATTGATATGGAATGTGTTGAGTAAGAAGAGAGTACCTCTAAAACTGATCAAGGCCATCATAAGTGTGAAAGAAGGAATGGTAGCAGAAGTGTGCATTGGGGAGGAATGTCAGAAGTCTGCAAATGAGTAGGGTGTGAAACAGGGCGATAACCTCAGTCCCCTCCTGTTCATCTTAGTGATGGATGAGATGCAGAAGGTATGTGAGAGGAGGATGCAGAACACGGTGGTGGGATATTGGAATATGAGGCCAATTGGTGCAAGAGCTCTCCTATACGCCGATGAAATAGTCTTAGTCTCTGATTCTTCAGGAAAAAACAAGAATTAGTAACAAAATGGTCTGAGGAGTTGGAAGGAAGAGGAATGATTATCAATTTGACAAAGAGTAATGGTGGTCTCAAAAAGAGGGAGAGAGAATGGGCAGGTGACGGTGGGTAGGCAAAGGCTGGAGCAAGTTAAGAATTATACCTTGGTGCTTGAAAATATCATTGCCTCAAAATTAAGATTGGCCATTGAAGTTTGCTTAAGTATTTAATACAGTTTTGAATAGAAAAAAGGTTCTATTGATAATTTTTGGCAATTAAAAAAATTAAATTTTTGATTGCAGGCCAAATCATTAAAATTTAATTGACAAAAATATCAATCATAGCATAACTTTATATTGAAGATATATAAATGAAACAGAATTAGTAGTCCAGAGTAGAACAAAAACTATGACTTAATGAGTACAACTGCAATTTGAGATTTCTTAAATTTTCAACTCCAATGTTATGACTAATGAATTTATTGTGATATGTGTATCGTACATAGGAAGAGAATTTCACATAAAATTAGTTTAGTCAAAAAATAAATTGCTAACCGAGCAATGATAATATGTTCCAGTTTTCATATCACTCATTCATTTTTCTGTGCTATAATTAATTGAGATTCTTTGAGAAATGGAATTCGTTACATGGAATATTATTTGGTACTGGAATTCGAAGTCTAGCTAAACAGCAAGACTTCTTAGTTCTGTTTCACTTGATGAAACAAAAAATTTCTGTTATCAATCAAATCATTAAAATTTATTTAATATTATCACAAGTATACTTCTAATGATAATTATCATCACTATATAAATTACTAAATTGAAACAATAGAATGATATCGAACCTACAAAATGTAATGTATTAGAGAAATTTATTATTTTTATTGCAAAAATAAAAAAAAGATCAGCTTTCAAAAAAGCTTGCCCTGAATCATTGGAATTGGGGATGACAATTCCTTGTTATTTTAAAAATAATGTGAAATGTCTTAATAACTCGATGAGTTAGAATTACAATTGAGTAACTCAAACATAAATTTCCTTGAATGACCTTTTGTATAGAAAAATACCTAGTTTAAGGTTTTGCAACTATCGTATATGTTAGCTACACCTGTTTTTATATAAACTCAACCGAAGTAACAACTACATATTATGTTCTTTTTTATTAGTACTGCGTAATTTTAGATCCTACCTTTTCATTCTTACGCTTTATCTCACCATATTTTTGAAACTCTTCCACCCATTTTATACTCATATTCTATAATAAATACTGATCATAATTTGGCACATTTGAACATTATGTTTTTCTACATGATTTTAGATTTGTAGTGCATCTTTTCAGGTTAATAACTTGACCATTTTGAGTTGGAAATAATATGTAATTGAAATCAAGTATATCATTCAGAATATAGAATCAGCAGTAAAATCTATAAACGTGTAGTGTATCTTTTCAGGTCTATGATATTTTATGATTTTGAGTTACAAATATTTGTGGTTTAGATCGATTAGATCATTCAGAATATAAAACATTCACCATAAAAACATGATAATTGTACAACAAATAAATAATTCATCCTGATAAATAAAATGTTTGGCGATAAATTGTTTGAAATAAAAGTTAAAGCAGTAAATAAATTTGAGAATTTTTGTGATTTGCCCTGTAGAATTCTATTCATTATTCAAAACCAGTAGGTCCACTATCAAAACAGTTGGCATATCTTGATTAGAATCAATATTTTTCATCTAATGTTTGGTAATAGCCACTTAGTTATACTATCTAGAAAAAATCGTCTTGTATTGTTCATAAATTGGAATGTAGCATATTGTACAACCTCACTGAAACAACTTTCTGTTATCATTAGGTGGGCCTTCGTCGATCATCAGAGCGTTCGCGGAGCCATTGGACGAAATTGATCTATTTTCATCAACTTCTGTATCACATTCGGTTTCATTCTCATAATCACAATAATCACTTTCATGACTTGACGTTCTGTTCATAACTGTAAAATAACAATAAAAATCATTTCAACATTTTTCTCAATAATTATTGGTGATGGTGATAATGTCCTAGATATCCAAAATGATTGATACTGATGTTGTCTCAACCACTAGAAATATTAACACATATTATTTAAACTAAAATATAGAGCAGCTTGATGCTCTACACCCTTCTTAGACCAATACTTTTTTTTTGCTGATGATGCCCACATGAGTCCGAGACTTGTGCTTGGGTAATGAGGTGAATGATTACACATAAATGCCTGACGGTGGAGCGGGATTCGAACCCACGATCGCTTAGACAACAGCAAGCTGAAGTTGCGACGCCCCAACCAACTGCGCCAAGCGGCCCACCATAGTAACTAACATACTATTAGTTTATAGACTGGGAGCCTTTCATAGGTCGAACTCCACGTTGGAGGTTGTAATTGGCTAAAACTAGGCACACCTATTAATAATAAGAAATAAATAGATAGAGCCTTTATTGTTTCCAACACATGACAAAATAAAAACTTGAATCTACTGAAAAAATAAATCACTTGAACACTCCCAATTGAGAAAATTTATAACATTAAATACTTAAAATTTAGAGAATTACCGAGCATCAAATTCACTCAACTAACTGTGCAGTGCTACCAACCCCGACACGCCTATTAGTAGACAAGAAATAGCCTACCAATACGAAACAACAATGATTAGCAAGTAGAAAACAGGTGAAACAAAACACAAATAAAAAATATAATGAACACGGAATATATATTGACGGTCAAGCAACTGGAAAAATAATTCGTAAGTAACAGACATAGTATCTTGCTAATATCTAAACTAACGAAAAATTAACAAATACATACCAATTGTGTTATAGCTAAAATGTTGAATTTTGCATTTCAATATTGAACATTTTAGAAGCTTTAGTAATAACTGTAGTGAATAAAGTTGTATGTATTAAAATATTGCAAGGGGTTAAGGCATTACTTGCACAGTAATAGCAAGATCAACTTTACTGCGGTGATATTAAACAAAGTTATTTCGAAAATATGACTTCTATAGGCTGTATATGTATTATAAACCTTGTCAAAAGTCAAAAGAACTTTCTAATAATATTCTAATCACTATAGCGAACTCTAAAAAAAATTGGAAAATAATACTATAAAACATTATTTATAAATTTTAGTATATTATCTTACTAAAGGAGACAAAACAGAAAGTGAATATTGTGAACCATGTGGGAAACTGTATCATCATAAATATTCCTAACCATAGACACTTCAAAATTTTGGGGGGGAGAATTACCGTTGTCCAATTTTAAATGAGGAACTGATTTCACTCACCTCGTTTTTCAGAATGTTTTCCTGATTCGGCCATCGATGATATGAAATCTTTTAATTCACATCCGTTTGGTTCCGTTGAGTCAGATGGATCGATCTGGAAAAAATAATGGCAAAATTACAAGCATATCTTCATATAAATTTAAATACTCGATTAGTCATCATCGTTGATGGAATATGGACAAATTGAAGAAAGCAATCTACTATATGTATATTACACTCATAGAACGCCCGATATATTCGCTGACCGAACTGAAGGAGGAGCCACTTTTTCCTGCCACATGATCCGACCAACTACCTCAAGACAAACAAGATCCTGACGCGGTCAATCTGGCACCCCAGTCATAGACCTAGACATCAAGTATTAGGTATTACCATAGATAAGATTCGTATTGATGGTCCGTCTATGGTATTACATTATATTCAGCAAGCTATACAGACTATTCTAATTTAATCTTCTTAATGACTTGGAAAAATTGAAAGAGACCGTAACAAATAGGTCTTAATCTAAGGAAATAAAATAATGAACAAATAATATAATGAAATTGAGATTGAAAAGTGATGAGTTAAGAATAAATTCACTCAGATACTATCACGCAGATGTTGAGCTTGATAAACAACACGAACAGCATTCAATTAATCAGATTTGAATTTAAATACAAATTATATTGATAGGTAGAAATTGAAAGAAATAAATAATTAACAAATAATATAATGAAATGAATTATCTACAAGGTTTTACAACTTCCTTCAAACCACCAAGATAACTAAAACGGAACACTGAGTTATTTTTGAGGTCTTATGTACATACTATTCTTATAAATGTACTATTCCAACTTACTGGTTCACTTTTTATGACGGACTTGGTTGAATCTATATTCTCTTTCCAAGATTCCTTGTTGCGTGCTGATGAAAATTTAGTTTCTTCCGGCTCTTTCCACGTTTCTTTCTGGAAATATATAAAAAAATTCAAATCATAAACTGTAATAACATTATCCTTCCTAAATGTAGAGCAATAGTAGGCCTATAAATATCCAATAATTTCTGAAATAAAGTTTGTATAATTTAAATACTAATAGGATATTCATTGAGACGTGAAACAGGTTATCCACCAATCTGGAAGATTAATTGTTTTAGAAAAAAATGAATGATTGACAGTAAAGCTGTTGGTTTTTCATATTTTCAATGTATACTTTTAGGCCTGGAATTTTTCTAATTTCGTGAACAATATTTTAACGTTATTATAAGCAGAGAGAAATGCAATCAAATAAATACAGAACCTTCTTTCAAGTTCAGCTTTTCTGATGCAAGGTAGTAAGTAGGTTTGCACCTATTCTATTTCATTGACTATAAACAGTGCCGGTTTCATGGGGAATTTACCCTCCTCCCCACCCCAACAACACAGAAGAAGAAAAGAAGAATGAAACGAAGAAAAAGGAGAAGAAAAGACGAAGGCGAAAAAGAAGAAGGAAAGGGGAAAGAAGGGAATTGAATTGAATTGAATTGCTGCCTTTATTTTATCCTAGGAGGGCGGAGTTGAGGCGCAGCCGGCCCCCTCTTGCACTCAACCCTCCGATACAATTCTACATAAACAATTTTGAAATGAATAAGAAATGAAATGAAAAAAAAAAGAAGAAAATAAAAAATAAAAAGAAAAGCAATCTTGAATAAAAATAAAACGAACATAACAAAGCTTGGAAAACGATAATTATAGAAGAAATATGTACAAGATAGAGATAAAAAATAAATATTAAAATATCAATTTTATTATTTAATAAATATTAAATAAAAAAATAAAAGAAAAGGACCAAACTGTTTTGAAAAGATAACATGCATTCAAACAACGCACTGAACCATACACACACGAACCTCACACACACACACACACACACACACACACACACACACACACACACAATCGTCCCTCAAGGTCGACATCCAGTCATACCGCATCCAGCCCACCACCCCTGATCCACGCCACAACCGCCGCACTGAACCGGCGCTCATTGGCCATCGACTTTATATCAACAGGGAGGGAATTCCACAGCCTACTGGCCGTTACCTGGAAAGATTTATTGAACATAACTGTTCTATGAACAGGAACAGCCAGCAGATGAGACCCATGACGAGTACCACCCCTGCCGACATCACTCATGAAGCGGAAATCCACTGCCAAGTAGCTGGGAGATCTAGTTCTAAGAAGCTTGTACAGAAACACGAGTGCATGGAGACACCTACAGCCATGAAGCTTCAAGAGTTTAAGTCGGTTGTAATATGGTGATATGTGATCGTCTCTCTGTAAATTGAAGATGAACCGCACACAGTAATTCTGTGCACGCTGCAGCTTCTCTGTCAGTTGTACAGTCATGTCTATCGTTACCAAGTCACAGTAATAGAATATAGGAAAAATTAAAGTCTTAACAAGCATGATTTTAGTCGAAAGAGGTAAGAGGTTTCTTTAATGAATTGATACCACCAATGGCTCTATTGCAAGTCGTGTTTACGTGCTCAGTCCAGTCTAGAGTATTTGAGAGTGAAAGTCCAAGATTATTTACTTTGGTTTGAAAGTCGAGCTGAGTGTTATTAATATTAATGAATGGTCCATCAGTGAGGTTGCAGTTATTTAAAAGACGAGAATAACCCACAACCATAGCTTGTGATTTACTCTCGTTTATCTTGAGGCCATTATTCTGAGTCCATTCCACTATGCGATTCAGAACAGCATTCATTTCACCAATGGTCAAGTCAAAGTCAGAAGGATGAAAATGTTTGTACAGTTGTAAGTCATCAGCATAAAAGTGATGTCTAGTAGTATTTAGAACATGAGTCAAGTCATCAATGTAAACACTAAATAGCAGAGGACCCAGAACAGAACCCTGAGGAACCCCCCTTTCCACTGGTCGCCAGCGAGAAGAGGAACCCCCAAGCCTCACACACTGACACCTATTCTGCAAGTAGGACCGCACCCATGCCACGATGGACCGTGAAAACCCTAAGCTTTGCAGCCTATACAATAGTACCGGATGGAATATACAGTCAAAGGCCTTAGAAAAGTCAACCAGAACCACAACTGTAAGTTCTCTGCAATCCATTGCCTTACGAATGTCATCAGTGACTCGCAGAAGGGCTGAGGTGGTACTATGCCCAACCCTGAAACCAGACTGGAAGTCACTGATCAACCTCTCTCTTGATATGAAAGCAATCATCTGCTGATGGACAATGCTCTCCAGAACCTTGGATAACACTGCCAACAAGCTGATAGGTCTATAGTCAGATGGGGAAGTAGGATTGGGAATTTTGTTGAGAGGTATGACAATAGAAAATTTCCAGTCTTCAGGGAAAACAGATGTAAGAAGGGAGGTGTTGATGATATGGGTGATAAAAGGCAGAATCACAGGAAGCATAATTTTAATGAATTTTATTGAGAGACCATCGAATCCAGCTGCATTGCTTTTGATTTTATTGATGGTGATTAAAACGTCCTGTTGACTCACAGCTGAAAAGTAGAATAGTTCAGGTGCATCACATGGAGGCAGTGAATCAAAATAATGATGGGCGCGATCCAAGCTCACAGGGATATCAGTGAAGAAGTTGTTCAGTTCATCTAAGGTGTGAGACACCTTAGATCCACCCCTCACCTTGCCAACACCGATACTCCTCAATCTGCGCCACATAGCTGATGAGGATCTAGTGGAAGTAATTAAGTCATGGTGATACCTTGACTTAGCATTGCGGATCGTTTGTTTGCACGAATTTCTTAATTGTTTGTAAATTTGAAAGTCTGCTGGATTCTTAGTTCTTCGTGCTATCTTACATTGTCGGTCACGCTCGCACATCAACCGCCGAATCTCACCTGTAATCCACGGAGCAGGATTCCTTGTCACTCTTCTTTCAATAAGGGGGACATATTTCTCAAACAAATATGTCAACCCATAATTTAATTCTCTCACCATGTGATTGACGTCATTAGTTGTGTACATACATTGCCAATTCATATTAATAGCTTCACCAAACAAGGCGGGGTAATTTATATTCTTATAATCTCTATAAGTAATAATTTTCGGCGCTGGTTTAGGACTTTTCAAAGCATACACAAGATAAATTAAGTCATGACCTGAGAGAGCCGGAAAAGGGATCTGTCCATGGCTAACAACTGCTTTCCTATCAGCAACTGCAATGAGATCCAAAAGCGTGTCCGACGTAGAAGTATGATGCGTAGCTTGGAGGGGAAGAAGGGTCATACTACCAGCATAAAACATTGCTGTTAGTTGAGTTTTGTCCCAGGTGTCTCGTCCAAGTAAGTCGGTGTTAAAGTCACCCATGACTGCCACATGACTGTAGGGTAACATTAGCCGCAATAGGGCATCCTCAAAGTCACTCATGTGTCCTATATGGGGAGGTCGATAACAAACCCCTACAAGCATTTTGATACTAGTAATTGTAATATCGAAAAAAATAAATTCGGGTCTGTCTCGTATTGAACTGTTTGAAGAAAATTTAAGACTTGGCAGCAGGGCACGCTTAACGAATGCAGCAACCCCTCCACCATTTTTATGCAAACGATCGTTACGGAGCAGCTCATAACCATCAAGCTGAACAAGCCTGTCAGAAATATTCGGCTTAAGCCAGGATTCACAAACAAGAATTATGTCAGAATTCTGATCTCCAAAGACTAACTTAAATTCATCAATGTGACATAGGAGGGATTGTGCATTTACGTGAGCTATTTTCAGTCGACCAGGAAAAGGCAAGAAAGCCCGTTTGAGCAGATCGCCGGTACTCAGTGCGGCCGGAACGTTATCCCGTTGAGTCATTCACAAGAGGAAGCATTGTCTTACAGACAAAGGGCGCGCAGAGGAGGGAACAAAAAACGCGGCAGGACGCGAAGAAAAATAAGTTATAAACATTCAAGCAAACCACAATCACACTAGAACACACGGAACAATCATTCAGAAACATATTATGTAAATTAAAGAAACTTACTATTAATTTTAAAAGGTGAAATAAGATAAGTTTTGTTCGCATGGCGTGAGCAGCTCGGCTCCATTATAAATCAGACATTGAGTCGGCTATCACAATAAAGTATAGAAAGCTAACGGAAAGAACGGAATCAGTCAATGTTACCTTCAACTTCTGGATTTTGTAGTTACGAAGCAAGAGAGAATAGCAGTGATGTTGATAAATAAAACGGATCAGAGAAGAAAGTAGATTAGACGATTATAGTATAGAAATATTTCCTTATCACTACGCAATACTTAATAGCATTACCATTAATCTGAAAATTAGCAGAGATAATTGGTGAGAAAGTGAAGAAAAAATGGCAAAAAGAGGAAAAAATAAAGTAAAAAAGGAGAGCCAGAAGTAAATGAAGGAGATTTTCAATGATGCTGACAAGTGAGAAAAATAAGGCAGCAATTCCGAACCAAAAATTAATTTTGTATTGCAAATGTATTGTGTAAGCCTACTTCAGTACTTGGGTCTGTTAATAATACCAGTTCCAAAAGGGTTTTCTCGACTCTGCGGCTCATCAATAAATGGCTGAGGGCTACTATGGCAGAAAAAGCAGACTTGTGTTATTAGCCTTACTTTACGTTCACTCAGATATCACGTACCCTAGTCACCCTAGCCTAGAACCTGGATCGTCAAAAATTGGTTGATAGATTTCGGGTGATTAAAGAATAGTTTTCAATTGCGAGTAAATTTTCTTGTAAATTTTACTTTTCATTAAAAATATGTGTCAGTGGCATAACTATTGTGCGGGAATCTGGGTGACAGCTCCCTCACCCCAGAGACAAAAAAAAAAAATTGGAATTTTAGCAGGCCTTGTGAGACAATTCTTGGCAAGAGTCAAAGAAGATGTCTGGAATCGCTAAAAATGTGGCTTTGGAGGAATTATTTTTTTAACCGTTTCCGGGGAAGTACCCCAAACTTCATTTTTGAAACAAATTTTCAAGAAGTCTACGGTACTGTAGTATACCCCAGTCAGGAGCGGTGGGGTATCAAATCCAGCAAAATGAAAGTATCAAGTACCGTGGGTTGAAAAAATGTTAAATTAGAAGAATTTATACCTAGAATTACTAAAAATATTGTTTTAGAGAGGTCTTTATTCAAATTCTGGGAGTACAAACCCCGTGTTGAAATAGATAGCCTCAATTTATCATCAAAGACCTACTACTCTAAATGACAAATTACTATTGTAATTATTGTAGCAAGAGTCTAACCCTCCCCACTCCTCTCATTCATCTCAGTCATTGGTCATCCCCACTCCTATCTCAAAAGGGGATGATATTTTTGAAAAAATGTTTAAGAACACTTTTGACTCAATCTTCTATTGATGATAGAAACTGCAAAATCAATAGTCCAAAGTCCAAAAAAATGGGTACACTAAATTCTGTATTTTCCATCGACAATAAAAGATCTAAAACAAGATCATGATAGTCTATAGATTTGTCAAAGCTTCAATCAACCCCACAATATGGTTCTCCATATATTTTTTTAAATTTACACTTAAAATTAGTCACAAAAACGAATTTTTCACTTACCTCAGATTTTATTTCTATTTTTCTCTGTTTGACTGCACAGACTGAAGCTAGATTGGGTGATATGGAAACGTTGTGGGGTGATGCTGGATGGGAAGGACTTGGGGTGGCCGGTGAGGAGATGTGAGTGGTCAGAGGCGTCTTGGGTAGTAATGGCCTTCCAGCCCTTCTTTTTCTGTGGCAGCGTTTACTTAGTGAGGTATTGGCGGAATCATCTTGACTCCAACTGTCTGAGCCATTTCCCGTATTATTTGATGATGCCGGTCCAGCAAGACCTGTTGGAAGAATCAATGATGAATAGATACAAAAATTTGGATATAAAAAAATAGATACAAAGCCGCGCTTGTAGGAATCACGCTGGATGGATTAGATCAGGTGCAATAATAACAAATATAACAATATTTGAAATATTATTACCACTATGTTGCTATAATATAATAAGCAAGTTTCTAATGCTCGAATAAACCTGAAAAAATATTTGAAAGTATCAGAATTTCACTTGAATCAGCGGAATACACAAAATACCATAATGTTTAAAAGAATGTTTCACTTCAGAACATGTCCTACTTGTGAGTTAAATGCACTTTACTCAGAAATGAAAGGAGATAATTTTTTTGCCTGCAACATTTCGTTCCATTTTTCTGCTGGAGTTTTGAGTGTGTAGAAAGCTGTTATTTGTTCCTTTTCATGTATAAAATATCCAGAAGTAGAATAATACACTTCTGTAACCTGCTAAGTAACTTGGAGGTATAAGGGAGTCACATGTCATGAGACAATTGTTACTTCTACTAGTTGAATTAAAAAAAATTAATTAATAATAGAGTGATGCATACGAAAACTATTTGAAAGCCAGTTGGTATATTTATGCATAATAAGAAGTTAAACAGGTAAGTTATTTATTTTGGACATATTCCAATTTTTAACAATTTCAAATTTGATTCTGCATAGCTATAGGGATTCTGCAGTTGAAATTTTTAGAAGGAAGCAGTTTTTGACTGAAACGTCTGATGTTTCCGTACATTCAATTGAATAAATTCAGTCCAGATGAATAAATGAAGGAATGATTGAAAGACAACGCCCTATAGACTTATTTTACCCAATATTTCTAATTACATGTATATCTTATTATGATTATGCAAATTGTTTTAATGCATAAAATGAATTGAAGAAATCTTAAAACTGGTTTCAAACTCAAAATGAGGACATACCTTTAATTTGCAACGCTTCCGCTGCTGCAAGTAATGATGGTAGTCGTTCCTGTGTTACATTCACTTCTCCTCTGTACATGAAATCCACAAGAGCTTGTAACTCCCAGAACCTCAGATCTTTCATTAGAACGATAGGGTGCTGACAGGGATTTTGACTCAATAACTCTTCAAAGTAGTTTGAGCAGGCAGAGAGCATAACCTGTAAATAAGAGTGATACTAATATAAATTTTCAAAAATTATTGCTATAGAACTACCCATGACTTTAAAACATTGCTTTAATTTGAGGTAGGGAGAAATTTTCATAATTCTAAATTCCTATGGAACTTTTGTTTCTTTATTTGCACTATTTATTTATTGTGACAAAATTACAATGAATGTGAAAGCACAACAGACTAAAGTCCAAAACTACTTTTCATTGACAGTTTGTGTCTGCGTTGTAGCTAGGGGGGGGGGGGGGGAGGGGATCAGGGGAATAGATCCCTCCCAGAGACGAAAAGATTTTGGAATTCTAGCAGGCCTTGTGAGGCAATGTTTGGCAAGAGTCAAAGAAGGTGTCTGGAATCGCTAAAAATGTGGTTTCAAGGAATTATTTTTTTTAAACGTTTGGTTCCGGATCTCCCATTGACAATAACTCAAGAACTAGATCAAATTTACTCAGACACATAACGTGGGTTGAAATGTTAAATTAGAGGTATTCATATCTGAAATCACTTGAAATATCGTTTCAGAGATCATTTTTCAAAAACATTCTTGGGGGTATCCCCGAACCCCCGTTTTGAAATAAATAGTATATCGCCTGCTTTGTGTGTTGTAACGATGCATTGTAGTGCCCATTTCTGACGAAACATAACTAATTTGTTAGACAATAGTTTCATAGCAGACAGTAGACAGCCAAGAGTCCAAAAGTATTGGATTAAGGATCTAGGGTGATACCTGATCATGATATCTAGGTGAATGTAGAGCAGGGCTTGAAGGGAACAGTGGCTGTTTTGTTTAATAAGTTGTCCCTGGAAACAAAAACTCTGTTCAAAGGAAAGTTTAAAAAGAAGATGAAGGGATTTCTTAGAAATAATTCTTCTTGAGTGTGAAATCTAGCCAGCTCCCTTAATTCAGTCATAAAATATTACTATTAACAAGCAGTTGTTTACACACTCGTTCTACGTACATCGTTTCCATTCATAGATGAACGTGACTTAAAGCAATTGTAATTTGACTCTTCGTTTCCTCACTCTTCTCACATGTCTCCCTCACTTATATCTGTCATATCTGTGTCCCTCGCACTCTCGCACTCAATTGAGAGCCTAGAAGCTTCTCCATAGTTCTACTATATTCAATGTCCTTCATTGGCCTTCTCGAAACAACTAGTGGCTTCCAGTACTTGGATGACCTTGAATGACCAACTATATAAGAAGTCCACGTGAACAAGTTGAGTTAGTTTGTTATTTGATCTACAAGCTTGCGTGACAGAGTGAGTGACAGATTAAAATCCAGTGCCGTTGGTATAAACAGCACTCGACTCCAGTGTAACGTGTAAAGACAAGTGTTTACTATCCGTGTGGCTTATTAACAGTTTAAAGACATTGTGCTTATGCGTAACAAGTGATATTGTTTCGGATTGTCAAATAACGGGACTGTGTTTTGTAAGTGCTTTGCTGTTCTTTTTTTGACGTTTCTTTGTACTCTACTGTACAGTTTATTGGACTCTTGTTTATTTGATTATTGATCGGCCTATAATTAATTATCAGTATTAGCTTGACATTTGTTGATCTGTTTTTCTTTCTTATTGGTTAAACTTGCAATTAGTGTGTGTAAATAGACTAATTTGTGTAAATAAAGTGCGAGTGTGAACTTTAGTGTTGCCAGCCTTATTTTAGCTATAGAATCCATAACAATATGATCTTTTTATTCTAGTGATAGCTGCTGTCTTTAATCAATGGTATGTGTCTATGATTCTTCATATTTTCTATGTTACCTATTCCTTGTATTTTCTGAGATTACTTTAATAATTGAAGGACGAGGTCTATTTAATTTTGGAATAGAATTTATGTAGTTTGTTGACAAATAACATGAATTATTTTCTAGTCAAGTTCATATTATGAATGTACCTATATGTGAAATACAAACATTAAAATATGGGTTGAAATTAATTTTTTTGATACATTAATTATTGCATTTACACGCAGACTGTGTATCCATTAGTCAAAGTTTATGTTTGTTTGGCAGTAGGCCTTTGATGTTGTTAAAGCAATTATTATGAATCTAGTCGTATTAACAGTACAGTATATCATTACAGGACAGGCAATAGGTGAGCAATTAAATTTGTGCACCTAAAGTCAATTTGGTTACGTGGTTCAAGAGTTTTACAAAAAAAGGATTTTCAAAAACATAAAGTTTGTTTTATTTCAATTTAAAATACCCACAAATTCAAGCCTCATTTTCAAACACCCCCCAGCTCGTTGGCTTCTCCTCACGTGTCCCCCCCCCCCCCAAAAAAACTTCTGCTGGAGCCGGCCCTGATTCTTCTGCCTTGAATATTTTGCGTTATTTTTCACTTTATGACCCACGCACAAGTCTCAGACTCATGTGGGCTTCATCAGCAAGAAGAAAAGAGAAAAATAATAAGGAAATTAAACCTGATTCGTGAGAATAAATTATAGTTAATCTTAAAAACGAGTTCACCTTAGAAGAAAGAGAGCTTACCTTATGGCACTTTATGCTCTGTCCTTCACATGCTAGTGTCACATCAACAAATTGTTCGTTGTTGAGTAGTGATGGAAAAACCGTCTGCATGTTGGAATGATAGGAGTTCCATCTTAGACATACTTCTGTTGTGTACGCAGATGGGCTTGTATTCGGTGAGGGCTGTTTTTTCAAAGAGCCTGTAGATGGCGATGTAGGGCCTGATAAAGGCTGTGATGGAGTATTCGGTCGTTGTATGTGAATTGGCATTTGTATCTGAGTAGGCTGTGGAGTCGAATTGGTCACTTCTTGTTTTTGTATGGATGCCTGCTGCGGTGTTCCTCCTGCTGTTTGGCCAGGTACTGAAAAATTACGAGTGCAGTTAATAATTACGAGACCATTAATTATGAGCATTTATGAGTGAATTGTATATTTGAATGAGAGATGAAAATTTAACACAATAAAATCAATTTGATAAGATTTACAATAATGTACCCAATGGTATTTTAATTACAAATTAATTGAATGTTACTTTTATAAATCTATGAATAATTAATTATAAGAAGCTGTTTTTCAATTCAGCCACAATATCACGTATCAGCTGAAATGATTTTCTTCAGTTTTAGATCAAGTTTTATTTCTCTTCCCAACCACAAATTTGTTTTATGATTGCATTAATGAGTTAAGTTATTGAATTGCACATGTTATTTAAGGTTGTGTGTTTCTGTTGATCTCCTGTATGAATACAGAAATAATTATAGTGAAATCAATAAAAATTAGACACCATAATGGAAGTAATGTTGAATACAGTAATTGAAATTTCAAATGTAATTTGTACCAAATAATCCTGTCTCTTATGCTCTTCTGTAAAATTTGCTCATTGCGACTATGGCTGAGTAGACTAACCAATTGATGAATTAATTAGAAATTAAATAATTCCATAAAAATCGCGTAAATAATAATGCTTAATATAAGAATTTTCTGTGACCTAATATTTATATTTTGTTTTTCCAGTATATTTTATTATGTATAGGCCTACTTGCTTTGATATTAAATGCGGTTTTTTCGAAAAATGAAGCCCACATAGGCCTGAGACCTGTGCGTGGGTAATGAATTGGATGATGGTGATTGATACGTTAGACCTACAGTTTTAGGTGGGTTCCGAACTACCGGGAATTGATTTTACAGTAGAGAACAGAGTCTCTACAGAGAACATAGCCTTTTTGCTGGCCAATCCAATCGGTCACCCTTACAAAGATGGCCCAGGAGTTTCATAGCTCATCTCTGATTGAACAGATACCTGCTACGGCACTCGGCTATCACTTCCCAGTAGATTTGAAATAATAATGGAAATGAATAGATAAATTAGAGAATTATGATTAGATCATTGATTTTTTTTTTTTTTTTTTTTTTGAGGATGAAGCCCACATAGGTCTGAGACCTGTGCGTGGGTAATGGTTGGATGATGGTGATTGATGAGTTGGACCTACAGTTTAAGGTGGGTTCCGAACCACCGGGAAGTGATTTTACAGCAGAGAGGAGAGTCCTTTTTGTTGGGCAAACCAATTAGCCACCCTTACTGAGATGGCCCTAGCATTCGTGGCTTATCTTTTCTAAATGAATAGATACCTGCCAAGGCTCGCAGCTATCACTTTTCTTCTTCTTTCCATTTTCAATCTATTGATCACATAAATAAAATGAAATAAAAAGTCGAAGTTTATGTAGACTAATGTCTAAGAAAATGAATTCAAGAAATCATATAACTATTAGGCAACAGATAAATATAAGTTAGTTTTGAAGTGACTGACAATTGAATAAACTGACAAATATACATAAACAGAATTTATTAATTTCGAATTCCTTTAATTGCTATTACTTTATACTGAAGACTTCCGCAATGGCGGATATTGACAACAGCATTGAACAGCTGATGGGAATCGATGAATGCTACTGTACAAAAATATCAGTCACCACCGGGAATCGAACCACGGACCTCTCAATTGCCGGTTGAGCGCCCTTAACCACTAGACCATGGAGACCCTTCTGTACAGCAGCATTCATTTTCAACTTGGCCATATCGGCTCGTATCTCACAAGTTAGTTTTGAAGTGACTGACATCGATTCCCATCAGCTGTTCAATGCTGTTGTCAATATCCGCCATTGCGGAAGTCTTCAGTATAAAGTAATAACAATTAAAGGAATTCGAAATTAATAAATTCTGTTTAGATAAATATAATAAGCATTATTTACAATATGCATATTCATGAATATTTTATAGACATTCCATTTCAAAAATGAATAAGTTCATGGGAAGTTAAATTTATTTTCAAGATTTCTATTTAGGTTGGAGAAAAATAATCAAAACTTACCAAGCAGCTCCTCAAGGAGTGATTTGGCTCCAATAGTAGCTGCAGCATCCGGATCTCCTCCAGTCAGTATTTGTAGAACTGCTCTCGACGTTGGGTCTCTACCAGGCTTGCTCGTATTTTTCGCCTCCCATTTCAGATAAGTCCACTTCTTTCGCACATCACTTTCAGTCCTGTAGATTCCTTCGACTGCAGTTACTTCTTGGGCAACTTCCTGCCAGGCCTTGGCCCAGACCTGACCGCCGGCAGTACCAAATAGGACAATATCACGCCGTTTGTCAACAGCTGATAGAAGAACCTCCACCTCACGAGGTGTGAAGTTGGTCTTTCTCTGTTTAATCATCACACTCGGCCGCATGGCAAAAGGAAATATTTCGTGATTGTTGGCTGCTGATGCAAATTTTGCAAATTCTGCAAATTCGTTATTTGCTGCTACTCCTGCTGCCATTGTCAGGAAACTCAAGTCTGGCGAACACTCCATTTCAATGCCACTGAAAAAAAAATGAGGAAAAAATTAATTTCTTCTGTAATGGTCATCCTCGTGTTAACTGTTGGTTATTATCGATAGTAAATTTATAGATTATAAATGAATTCTGTTTACAGACTTAGTAATATAAACTTTAAAAAAACTACATTCAATGTTGACAGAAAATTACAATATAGACACAGCAGAACGACGCGAATTGTGCTACAAGACGCCCGCGCTCGCCGTGAAGATAGCTCCAAAGTGGTTGTCGAAACATCGCCTAGTAAGTGCAAACCAAAAGCACAGAATTAACCCGATAAACTCCTTTATTATGTAGGAAATAGGCTAATAGACTATATGTAGGAAAAGGTCATTTGAATTAGAATACGAAAAATAACAAACTGTGATATGTTTGTGGACTTAGTCTATTGAATAGTCTCATTGCGTAAGCATGTTATTAAAAAACAGGACAAATAAATAGTGTTATTTGTGAATTCATGGAATAAAATAATTTTAAATGGTCAAGCCCGCACTTGCTAGTTGAGTTACGTATTGACTTAGGCCTAAGACTGTCTTGAAAATTAGGCCTTGACTTAGGTAGGTCTAAGGATATGATTTCAATATTATAAACATTCTACATGCACAGGGTGTTTCATGTAGTGTTATCAATACTTGTTATAATTACCAGTAACAATAAAAAAGTTCATATGAAAATTGGTCCGGAAAGAGTTTTTGAAGATGGCAGAGATTAGCGGCTATCCCCATTAGTTTACTCATTCAGAAATATAAAGCGCTTTTTTAATGGTAAATTGGACAGGTTTTATAAGTTTGGTTGTTATTTATTGAAGTTTTGTAGTTTCTATCTTAAGATAATTTGACATCTTGTGAGACCGGACTCCCCAAAGTAGGAATAGCTGAAAAATCGAATAAAAGAAGTTAAAAGTCGGTAACTACAGTAATTTTTTTAGATATTCAACAAAATATGCAAAACATGGCCCAGAAAACACGTTTTTCAAGTTTGAAGTGGACTTCCTTGGCTAGATCTACAATAAACCTGCCGTTTTCTGAAAAACATTAGAAAATTTTGAAACCCCCAAACTGCGAAAAACATAAAAACTTCATAAAGTTCTGATTTTAATTAATAGAATCACAAAAATAGCAAGCTGGATCTAAGTGTGCAAAATCAGTGTGTTTTGATTCAATAAAAGCAGCTTTTTGAAAAAATATGAGTGGTTTTTTCTATTTGGTTATTCAACATTTCCTTTCATTATTTCTCTATTCATTTCATACACAATTTTGTACATTGAATAGTGTCAGAGTGTAAAATATATTTTAGTAAATATATAAATAAATAACATTTATTTAACATTTTTCACTCCGAATTAAATTCTCGACAAGTTTTGTTCGAAGAACCTGCAGGTTGATAACAGTAACGAGCATATTAATCCACTAGAAACGTGTTTTTTTTTTTTTTTTAATAATGATTCCTGCATCTCAAGAACCCCTATAGTTACCGACTTCAAACTTGTCATTACATTTTTCAGCATATTTTACATGAAACCCAATCAATTAACAAGTAAAATGAGGGTTTTACATACTTCTGAATGAGTAAATTGATATAGGAATAGCTGCCAACTTCTGCAAATTTTTATACTGTAACGAGGAATTTTTTCCGGACCAATGTTCAAATGGTCTTTTTTATTACTTTCTTCAAAATTCTTCTAATATCTTTGTAGTAGAATAATAAGATGATCAAATACCACGATCAAAGCCAGCTATTTATTAGTGTATTCTTCTGCACATTCTGTCAAATTTGGAACTCTGTAAAAAGCTAATGAGTTAAAGTTGGTTCACATACTTCTTGTTTTTCTTTTGAACAAAAATGCAATCATTATTACGGTTTTTAAGAGCTGAATCCAGAACAACTGGTCGTTTATAAGAGTTCAAACCGTAATTAAATACAGTACACGGCTAGCTATAATTTTATTTTTCCATTAAATTTGATATGCATGGCGGAAGCGCGCAACTTTCAGAGCATAGAGCGTACGAAACGGCACATGTTCTTACAGCCGGGCTTTTGTCTCTACACTTTCACAGATTCTTATCTTTTTCTTGTAATTAGAAACCGCACATGTGAACTTCCTACCTGTAAACTGCCATCGACGTTTCAAAAAAATCGAGCCTTTTTATTTTAATCAAAGCTTAATTTTTTCTCCTTAATAAATGTTTAGTGTGTCTGCAACATATTCTGTATGAGATCATAGACCATAATATAGAGTACTACAAAGTACATTTGTACATTTCATGTATTGTACTATTATTTCGTTGTATCCAGTTACTAGTTCGATTCCCAGCTAGGTCTGACAATTTTTCGTCATCAATTTACCATTCTCTCCGTCTGAAATACAATATCGGGGAACTTCCATAAAACAAACTTCGAACCGCAAAACCGAAATCATCAACATAACGAATCTTGAATATGAATTTATATGGCGTAATGCTATTAAAACAACACTTTTCATTGAATATCTCACTGGAGTGAGTTGATCTGAACAATCAATTACATTATGAATAAATTAATTGCATTTTAAAAAATTAAGTATTAACTAAATATAAAAGCTGTACTAAATGTTTTCCTCGTATAGAAGTCATCACTATCATCCTGAGACTAAAGCCCTTCTTAAATGAGTCTATAGATCCTCAAAAATGATCGAAATACTCCTCCTTCCTCCCATGTGGTGTATAGTTAAGGTGACCAGACGTCCCGATTTCAACGGGACAGTCCCGTTTTTGAGAGTCATGTCCCGTTGTCTCCACCATCCTTTTTGGGACACCCATTTGTCCTGTTTTGGCAATATTAGTTACTAATATTCTACCATGAATAGGTTTTTTTTCATTTATTGCTCTGAATGATCTAAAAGCTAAACTTAAGTTCTAATTACAATTGAACCTTAGCTCCAAAGTCCCTCATTATTATGAGCGGATTTTTATTATTCTTCGGTCGTCTTCGGATGGTGAACATCGATGGCATTAAAAACTTCGGTCTCGTTTTAATATAAGATGTGTGAGAATGACTACAAAAATATCTTTATATAGAGAAGAAATAATGTTTTTTCTCATTTTCTGATCAATTTTCAAACAACCCCCACCCCTCTGTACGTTCAGTTGTCCCGATTTGGAGTTTCAAAAATCTGGTCACCTTATGTATAGTATGGTGCTAAGAGCATAACCCCGCACCACACTCACACGACTGGGCATCTAGTTACGCCACTGGACGTAACTAAAGATTCTAGCCCTCCTTCACAGATGATAGATCTGTAAGAATGAGAATAATTATACAAGTATATTTGATTGTTTCAAACAAATTTGGTTAGTTTATTTGGATCAAATTCGAAAATATTCAAAGGAATTCGTGTCACGGTGATGATAATTTCGTTGAGAAGGTAATGCCTAACGGTCGATCCACAGTGCGTTCACCTTCATTTCAGCCTCAGCATCATTACGTAAAAGACATCAATCCGTCTTTCGAACGGTGTGACAGCCGGTAATAAAGAACTATCGGAATGGAATTTTCATTTCACAAGGAAAGAGAACGCCATTGTCCGCCATTTTCTTTCCGGATTACTGAATACGGCCTGCGTGGTGCGGAGATTTATTTAATAGGCTGTCCTCATTGTCAAAGAAAAGTCATCTCCTTCAAATTTGGTACGGTCGAGGGTCTTGACGTACAAATTTCACACAGCAGTCATTTTGTATCAGTCAGCAGTCAGCACCCGTAATCAAATTCCATAGAGGAAGCTGTTCGTCTTTTGTGTGGAATTGAAATCATGCATCCAACACATATTGTGTAGAAGATTTAAGTTATATGGGAAAATTGCCATTTAGGCCTAGTACGAGTTGGTATGATAGATAGCCTTCTCATACATGTATGGATTGTACTGTAGTAAAGTGAAAGGCCCTGGGATCCTTATATTTCATCTTCCAATATCTCCCAATAATCTTAAAACAGAGAGTTCCCAAGATAATAATCTAGACCTCAGATTCTTATAAAAATTCTTAATTATTACAGGATCAGTATGTTATGGGTGTAACAAAAGTTTCACGATCACTTCAGAATGAAATCAAATGACTACTATAGGAGTAGAACGAGGGCGAATAGAAGTAGTAAGAGGGCGAAGTTAAGGCACATTTTATGCCCTCTCTTCAACTTGACCCTCTCATACAGTTCCAGCTCAAAGGTACAGTATAAACTTATACATATTAAAAAAAGGATAGTAAGTTAGACGGAGAGTGGAGAAGTAATGATATACTGTAGCTGAACCAATTTCATATTTTTGTTTGGAATGCTTTCTAAATAAAATAGAATTATTTGCTTAAGAATTATATCCTTTCTCATTCAGGGCTTGCTCAAGAAAAAATCTTCACTCGGCCATCCTTGAGTCACCGCTCTTTATAGGGGTCCAGTGGTGTGGCTGAATGTGTTAAATGGGGGATGAAACGTTATGTAGTTTTGAAGGGGGGGGGGGTGAACTTTAGGCACTATAACTTATAGTAAAGAAGGAAGAGTTCTATAACAATTTATGAAGGTAGCCTAATATCGGGGGCGTTCCCCCAGAAAGTTTTTGAAAACAATCCCTCTAAAACCACATTTTTAAGTGATTCTAGACATGAATTCAAGCATTTTAAACAGTAAATTCTATGTAGTTATTGCGTAATTGTCAATGAGAGATCCTGATTGGTTAAGTAAAAAAAATTAAAAGCAGGCCTACTTGAAACTATTTTTACTCTGCTATTTTTGAACCTCCACTCTACCTTGTTAGGGTACCGTCCAGTACCATAGCCAAACATTTATTTTGGGGTAATCCCCCGGAGAATTTTTAAAATAATAATCCCACTTAAACCACATACAAAAATATCTTTTTTATATCTTCTGTCTAAAACTGTCTCCCAGGTCTTGATAAAATTTCTTTATCTTTGGGTCTGTGGGGGGATCTATCACCCTGATCCCCCTTAGGGTCTGTCAACACATAGTCTAAGTAACATTTTCACTTCTCCATTAGGTGGTGGGCCACCATGATGTATATGTATGGTGTAAATAAACAGAATATGAGTATATAAATATAATGAACCATTTCATACTTATGAAAATAAAATACTAATTCATACTCAGCCTTAAATTGAAATTGAGGCATATGCAAATAAAAAAATTTCTTTGGAACCAAGATTCTGTTTATTTTTCTAATTTAGCCAAAAATTGGAGACTATCAATGGGAAATTTCATGACTTTAACTGATGTTTTATTAAGTTTACACTCCAAACAAAACCGTTTTTGAATATAAAATACAAGGGGAATTTTATATGTTCTTGAAAATCCCGGTTGTAAGACATGTGAATTAATATGCAATGTTTATTTTATCATTGTGTCGATTTTTTTCATTTTATAAATTTTACTGCAATAGGTCTAGCTGTTACAAGAAGTAAGAAGTGGAATGGCCAAACTTCAACTCTGTAATTACATCCAAAACTCTATTTTCAAAAGACAAGAAAGACAAAGGGGCTGCTGCTCAACCCCTTGGGGTCTACACACAGAGGATATATAACAACTCGTTTAATTTATTAGAACTCAACTCTCATTAAGAATTATCTTTGTTCTAATGTCTATTCTCATAAATTTTCAATCGAAATTCGTTAGATAAGTTGAGAAAAAATATGCCTTAATTTTTTCACAGTTTGGCACACATAAGTTCACGACGCACCGTGCAGCTGCCCGGGTTGCTCAGGCCTCCTGTTCTCATCTTTTCTGGACCGATGCGCCTCTGTGTAACAAAGCTTCAAGATCAGTTTCGACGGAGAGTAACTAAGGGGTGAATTAATATTTCATAATTATCTTATTTGGCTTTTGAATAATAGGGGCCTATTAAGCTTGGCATATTTTTCAATCATGATATAAATGTTGATTCTAGTGAATTTGAGTTGCAAATACTTTCAAAACGTATAATGGTAGGGTAGAGGCAATTCGACGAGAAAGTCAATTCTTAATGCTAGCCCGATATTTAGACGCCGCAAACATGAACAAATCTCAGCGCTGATGATGACTGTATGAAAGCGGAAGCCCTTTTTTCCCGTCGAATAGGAGGGTTTTTTTTATCGTAAATAGAAGACGGGAATGAGGGGCTTTTCTTTGTTTACATTTCGAGAAGGGTCATTCGAATTGTAAATCTGGCAACGCTGGGTTAGAACAGAATTATGAGTAATCCGCCAACCAAGACCGGGGCTGGATTGATCCATTAAAAAGAACTCAAAAATTATTTTATAAGCTAGCCTCGAACGGGGCGCCGTGATATTGCCTGGCTCTCCTATTTCAAATTATCGAACAAAGAGAGCCAGCCAGTTCAGGAGGGGCAGAATTTAAAGGGATTATCTACGCCTCGAACAAAAAACATCGACCCGCCTCCTTGTCTTTGTTAGTCCTCCACACGACGAAGAGATGTCTATGCCCATGCTGTTCCCTATAGTTATCAACTCTCGTCATTCGCTCAAGGATCCTTCCTGTACTGTACTTAGCAAGTACACTGACACCGAGAGCGCACAGCATTTCTCTGTCCTTCATGACTAAGCACTTTCTCGTTTGCTGCATGGACAAAGCCTTCTCGCTCCTTCCAAAGTATAGCTTCAATTGCTTACTAGAGTAGGCCTACTCTACCATGAATTTCGATCACATATGTAGAGACCCCTTGGGATATTTACAGATTTCTGAAAAACTGAAAAACAAGGCAATTGTTTTTACTAAAAGAATACATCCACATACCGCGGTAATTAACGGAATTTGGTTTTGTTTGTAGAGAAGTGTATAGCAAAATGACTATTTTATATGTCTGTATAGTACTGTATTACGATTTGGGTAAACCGGGGTCTACAATTATTATCAGTGACTTTGTCCCCATCATAAAACCGGTAAATCTGGAGTCGAGTGTCGCACCATTCTGAAACATTATTTTTCATACCAAGCTTTTTTCTAGTCGGATGATGCCAATATGAGACTTGTGTCTGGGTATAAGGTGGATGATGCTAAATATCCATGACTGAACAAGATTCAAACACGAGACTGCAGGAATACGATGCCAGTAAGTGTTTTATCTAATCACAGACAAGCGCCACCAGAGCCGCCGATATTCATAAATTTAGCTTACTGAAGGATGGAATCGATATGAGAACAATATGAGAAAACACCACAGTAGTTTTTACTGCTGTTTTTATGTACTTTTCTCTTCAGATCTTGGAATTTATTCATTTAATTTAGTTTTTTTTTTATTATCAACTACTCATTTCATTTCATTGCACTTCCTATCTCCTAACAGTAAGCGCGTATTGGGCTTCCCAAATTGAGGGGTTGCATAGTACAACACATTATGGTATAGGAAGAATAACCACTAGAACTGTTCCACCTTGAATGTTTATATTGTTAATATTATAGTTAAATTCAATGTAGAGAAAGTTAAACAATGATACCTCATAATTTGATGGCCCACAATCGCCGCAACGCCTCCTCATTTCACACTAACAATTCGATATCTTTGGGGGAACTCAGTAGGAACCTGGCAGCTAGGTGCTAGCAATACCACCGGCAAACTACCCCCGCCCCTCGCTGGGGATTTGTCAGGGAAGCTCCTACTCTTTGGTAGTTTGGGTAGCGATGCTGACCGGACGGCTCTGAACCCCGGTGCTGAGCCAAGGAACGCGGTTGGCACTGGTGGAGTCAGAACAGCTGACTCCCTTCCTGAACCCTACAGTCCGACTCAACCTGGGTACCGAGGAGCCGCGATCTGGAGAAGCGGCCTCTAGTCAAGCTGTCTTGCTCACAGCCCTCCTTGAGGCGCTCGAGGGGACCCGGTGGCTCCTGCACAACCAGTCTCACTGCTGCCGATGACGCCAACCAAGGCCTCAGGACGACGCCCTACCTGGGCAATCGGGAGGCTGATCCTGCCTCCCTGGACAGCATCTCCAGCGCCAGCTGATAGCTACGCTAACGCCGATCCATGGCAAGCAAGCCTTCGCGTCAGGAGGCAAATACTTGACTACTAGCCACTCTAGCCCTTTTCAGGGACGCTATAAGAGTCTTTTCATGAACATGTGTGTAGTTTATGCCCCGGTCCTCTGGACACTCTTGTCTTATTTTTCTCTTCAAAGTGCTCTGTGTAACCCACAGTGTCTCTCCAGTGAGAGTAACTATTACTTGCTGTTACGCTCGAAGCAGACGCCCAGCTCTACCGACTAGCCGGTCGCTCCACCAATATGAGCTGGTTCTAAACAACCTGCCATCAACAATTATAGTTGGATTCTTGGATGTTCAAAAATCGTGCTTTTTCATGTGTAGGGGTTAACATGACAAATGTCCTTCCATGAAAAGTTCAAAATAAAAGGTCGCATTCCACATGTAATACATGAAACTGGTCTGCCGTATTGAGCTGAGTGGAATGAGCCATCACTCGATCCGGTGCAAAGCGTATTTCTATAGTTTATAGGGGGAGGGAGGCAGAAAACCCACCCCTTCTACCCCCTTCAACTAATATTGACAAGTAAATGGGTTGCAAGGAGGGGTTCTATATGGGAAAGGAACTGTTAAAATGTGAAATTATAGTGCATTTATTCAAATACATTTTCTATTTTCTGTCAGAATATAACAATTTTGTCATATCGCCAGCTATATAATAATCATTCCAATTTTACCTTCAAAAACTGTATGATATGGTTGTTTAACTTCCTCAACTTTGAATTCAACTATAATAAATAGCATTCAAGGTGGAACAGCTCTGAAATAACATTCTTCCTGTACCATAATATGATATACTATGCAACCCCTTAATTTGGGAAGCCCGTACGTAACACGCTTGCGATTGGTTCTACAAAGTCATGCAAGTAATCAGTTTTGTAGAGAATTTTGCCAGCTTTAATTTTTATAAGAAAAATTAAATCTATTGAATCATCGTTACTGATTTATAAGCAAAAGCCCGAAAAATTGTACCTTTCCACGATTGGCGAAAAAACCATGTATCAATATTGTTTCTCTTGATGGCCATATTTTACCTAATTTGATTGGGCTATTCCGTTCGTCACCAACAAAATGTAAATAAGAGATGATCAATATGGAAGTCGAACAAGTTCACGTAGTAAGACAATGTCAAGGATAGTGTGTAAGTTTCGTGTGTGAAAGAGAGTGTGATTGATTGGGTGATTGAGTACGTGAGAGAAATAAAGGGCTGAGAGAGAAAAGAAAGTAAACGAAAGAGAAAGGTGATAGTCATAAAGTGCTGCGGCCGAAAGGAGTAAAATGTCGACTGAGGGTGGTGACAGGGGCCCTATGAGCGAGGGGCGGTGGGGTTAACACGAACGTTGGCAGCTGCTTCCTTCCTTTCCCTTGGTTTACAATAATTATTATTACTACTTACAGGACACCTGCCGAGTCTGATCTACCCGTATGGCAGGTGCTTTAAATGAGAAATCTAACGTACTTTCAAATATTTTTTTTACAAATGTTTGCCTCACTACAAAAAATAAAGTTGAAATACCTGAGAGAAAGATAGGGTACTGGGTTTATGAGCGCATAGACTAGATGTAAGGTATTTCTAATGAGGGTGAATGAAGGCTAAAACTGAAACCCACCAACCGTTCAAGTATCTCAATCCTTCCTAGGTTATCAATCTATCTAATAAGCTAATCATAATCCGCCCCAGCTGATCAGGAATTCAATTAATTATCAACTTTGAAGTCCAACTAAAATAAGTGATAAATATTTTATGAGATTAATAAAATCCCAATATTGACCTTTTGGGACTATTCCTTCGGTAATCCAACGCTGTTTGGAAGTATAGGAATAAACATAAATTAGTTCAACTTTATTCAAGTAAAATAACAATATTTTTCATATTTAAGGCTTGTAAATGTTCTTTGTTGCTTGTTAACCTTTGTCTTTTGGACAAACAGGCCGTTAAAATTTAAACGTAAATTAGTTGTAATAAACATAAAAGTTGTTTAATCAAACAACGTTACAAAGAATATTTACAAGCCTTAAATGCAAAAACCAAATTGAATTTTGCAGACCATATCATTCAAACTGGACACACTTTTATTGACATCACTACCAACCTACACATTCTACATATAAAATCTAAAGGACACGAATTCAACACCTTGGAACAATTTGAAATTTACAAACACACCACACACAATAAACAAAACATCCTCAACGAACATTTAAATTTGAAATCACACAAACTTTTTGACCACATTCTACAAAAACCACAATTCTTCTAACCAACATCGCCGATCTAGAATGCCTTGAAGATGAGTTTCCATCTGGAAAACGTTCGGCCTAGAGAGTGAGTAAAATATTACTTATTCTTAATTAAAAATTGACTGCAAGTCGTTAAATTCACCAAAAAAGTTTATAAA
This sequence comes from Conomelus anceps, assembly GCA_948455865.1. Classification (NCBI taxonomy): domain Eukaryota; kingdom Metazoa; phylum Arthropoda; class Insecta; order Hemiptera; family Delphacidae; genus Conomelus; species Conomelus anceps. Next base: position 52,707,198 of record OX418222.1, read on the forward strand.
CAATAATCATCCATTTTTCGAACATCAGCGGTAGTAGAAATGTGTTCAGTCCAATTCTTGGCTTCTGCAAGTTCTAACAAGCTTTTGGCTGCTCATTGGCTTTGTCTAAATACAACATGCAGGGTAAAATCGTGTAATATATTGATGTAGATTGAATATTATCTACAATTTACACATGAGTACACAGAGAAGTACAATTTTCTCACCTGTTAGAGCATGTCCGAGGCCTCCTGCGTGTTGTTATTAACAATAGAGTTTGTATTCTAGTATGAGAAGAAATATTTCGGCCGATTATTGAGGTTTACAGAGCATATCCGACATAACTGTTGTAGTTTCCTTAGAGTTTCCTCCATCCTCAATACTTTTCAAAACAGAATATAGACGACATTTCTTGATTAAAAATTATTGAGGTCGATTTTTTAGAATTTTTAATTAGATTGGTGTACTAAAGATTTAAAAATGTTATGAAATAGTGGGCATAACCAAATTCCACCCATGATCAAAACATTCCTGGGCTGGGTCGCCCTCAAACTAGGGACAACCTTCCCTTGATCTCAAGAAAGTCGAAAAAGGGGTTTAAAAATGCCTATTCTGTCGAATGTGCAGGAACTATGCACCCCGAAAATTCTGCGTGAATTTCGAAAAGTGGCTCTTTTCTGCTCAACCCTCGATCCCTTACCTGAAATATCATTAAACAGTTTTTTCTATTTTTCCACTATTTTTCAGAACCCTTTTTCTAGGAATGTCATTAACCAGTAGCACATAAATTACGATGTTGAAGATCCATCTTGTTTCCACTAATATGTATTATAAACTTAAAAAACACTTTTAAATGGAAATTGACTCACGTTATGGCGTGACGGCCGTTTCGCTCTGTTGTCTAGAGCATCATCAGACGACCCACAGTACACTCGAGTGTCGTCTGATGATGCTCTAGACAACAGAGCGAAACGGCCGTCACGCCATAACGTGAGTCAATTTCCATTTAAGTGTTTTTCAAGTTTATAATACATGAATTACACTAACTATAAACTGTTCTTAAATCCTTATTTTGGTGAGCACGGTGAATTGATCAGTTCCCTACTATTCCACTGGTCTCGGTTTCGATTCCCGGATAGATCAAGCGATTTCATGAAACATTTGATATCGAATTGAATTTAATTTCTTTATTCACAAAAAACATCATAAAAATATTTTTATGTTAGAATTCTCTGCAATAAAAATATTTCTCTGGCTACGTAACAATAAAAGAATCTTCCTCCAACATATCTAAACAGAATGTCCAAGGAGGAATAGGTCTGTACAAAACTGAACAAGCTTAAAAATGATGCAATCAAATTAATGAAAAATGTTTATTGGGCTTGGCAATGCTTTGTTACATAAATATGGCGGAAAATTGCAGCTTTATCAATATCTAGCTGGAAATTGTTGAAAAAATCTCTTACTTAGACATTTTTAGTACTAAAGTCAAAGCTATAAATAGGTTAGATTCATAATAGATGCAAAAATAAGCTGCAAAATCGTATACAACTTGTTACAAAACTATAACTACTGTATTTAATTATTAATTGATCAGAAATCGAAAGTTTTGCTAAAATAGGTATGGTAGTCTATTTTTTTAATACAAATTCATTATTTGGAATTTTCCATTCCAAAATATCACTTTAGGATGTCAAATGTCAAATGGATGACTAAATGTCAATTCAGGAACGAGATTTAATCTAATTCAGAATTTTGTAATTTTCTCTTGTGAAATAATATGGAATAGCCTAATAGTTGAAAAGTTCATAAAATCGAGTTTTATTAATGTTGGATGTCTTATGTTGATGTCTTATGTTGATGTCTTACTGTTGGACACTATGATGCACCTCTGAACCGGATGACCAGGGATTTCCTTCGTTGTAATGGCCAGATTTATTTATTTTTCATGCCTAAATGTATGGTAAGGAGAAAACTGCTATCCATGCTTTAACTTAACTACTGCTATTTACATTATAGATATACTACTGTACTGTCATTATTTTCGTCTTCCAGATTTGATGAATTTTGAACTTATAATTTTTTTATGTAACTATAGATAATTTATTGTTCAATCTATAGTTTTTGTAATACTGTTTAGTTACTCTTCAAATTATTGTTTTTTACTCTAAACATACTTTTAAATTTTCTTTATACTTATCTTGTTTTCTTATCAATGTGTCATGAGTGCTATTTGGGCTATGCCTATTGCACTCAACTATGTAATGAATAAATTAATAAAATCAAAAACTTTCAGTAGAATACTGAAACCTTCAGGTTTTTCAGTAGAATAACAATATCTCCCAAAGCAAGCGTTTTTGAGATATTAGAGTTCATACTCTGAGTCAACAAGAAGAATACTACTATATGTTCCCCCCCCCCCCCCCCCAAACTACCTGGATAATAAAATTACATATTTCATAACTATATTTTGGAATTATAATACTCAATACAAATATTATTTAGAACATTTTCAAGTTCATTGGGTATCATACTATCAGTTACACCCAAAGTGGTCAGTGGGTGGAGGGGGTACACTTCACCCAACGTCGGAACCCCTTGGATGAAGGATGAAGCCCACATAGGTCTGAGACCTGTGCGTGAGTAATGAATTGGATGATGGTGATTGATGAGTTGGACCAACAGTTTTAGGTGGGTTCCGAACCACCGGAGATAGAGGTAGATCCCTTCCCCTTCAAAGGACAATCTCATCCCATCGAGTGAAAGCTCAATTTTCTCAGTTCATTAAGGTCCAAATTTATATGTAGCATATCTAATTTCGACCATAACGGAGAATTTCACTTGAAAGGGTAGGCCTGTACTTGAAAATAACGATTTTTCAAATTGAAATGCCTCTATCTTAGGAATTTCTGGATTTAAATATGCTAGGTTAGTCTCAAATTGTACATACTAGCTTGTTCTTTGATATAAGTACCATTAATACCTTTCAATCCCATTTTAGTCATAATTAAACTCTATTTTAAAAAAATGCATGATTTTAGATTTGATAAATTTTGAAAGCTTCAAATGACAATGACTCAGGATCTACGCCTTAAATAATGATGACAATGGTGTCGTAGTTAGAGAATTTCTTTAACTTAATTAAAGGGTCAGTATAACTTTTTCGTCCAACTTAAAGTTGGGTTGTAATGATGAAAAAAGGGGGGTGTCTTTAAAAAACAGTGTAGATTTGAAAATTTTTAATATGTTTTGTATTTATTGAATTGAAAGATTTTAATGGCACTGTTATCAAAAAACATGCTATTATTTACAATTTGAGAACAGCCTAGCATTTCTATTTCCAGTGGCTCATGAGATCGAGCTATTTTAATTTTGAAAAATTGTCATTTTCCAAGTACAGGCCAACCCATTAAAGTGAAACCCTTAATTATGGTTGGAATTTGACATGTTACATATGAATTTGGATAGCCTGAATGAGCTGAGAAAAATGAACCATTACACGATGGGTGAGATTGGCCGTTGTAGGGGGTCAAGTGGGCTTCCCAACACCCCTGACCACTTTTTGGTGTGGCAAGGTGAAGTTACTGATAGGGATGTACGACAAAAGCTCCCATTCTAAAATTTACGACATAAGCTACCAACTACCCACACCTCTGCCTTTAGGTACCCTCGCTGGAAACAAGACGTGGGATTCCCAAATTGATGAAGCTCTCTTCAAGCTGATTATAAAACTGCCTGAGTGAAAAATTACGAAGCTTTTTTCAAGCTGAATTGAAAAATGTAAAAAATGACAAAACTTAAACTAGATTAACTTTGAAAAACTGCCAAGAAATGGCGATTCTTTCTTCAAGCTAATTTTAAACACGCCTAATTGAAAGAAATCATAATATTTACAAAGGTTTCTCTCATTTAGCCAGTCCAAAGCCTGGATAAAGTGTGATGGAAATGAGTACACTTGAAAATCCTGAATGTTGATCGTTTTTCCTCACACCCATTCACTTGCAAATCTTCACTATCCCCCCACCACTGTCAGTTGGGAGCTTTTGTCGCTGGTTGCTTTTGTCACGACAACACTAATAGTATGAGATCCAATTAGCCTGGAAATGTTCAAGAATAATATTTTTATTGGGTTAAAACACTTACTGTAATTCCAAAATATAGTGTACTAATGGAACTTCATTAGGTCAGAAGGCCGACCGAGGAAGTTTGGTGAGAGGAAAACATTAATATTATAGTAGTCTTTTTCTCGGTGGATTCTCATGCATTTCTAGGCGTTGAATCCCAATCTGAACTCTGGCACCTCAAAAAATCTTGCTTTACGAGATATTATTCTTATTTTACTGGAAACCTGAAACAGCTAGTTTTTGATGCCTGCTATCAAACCCGAATTCTCTCAAAATTGTAAATCATATATTCAGATACAGGAAATCACAGAGACTAAATATTCGTACCACAGTTATAGCTCTAGAAATTTTTTCCTCTGCCGTAAATTGCCAAAATATGAAATTTTTGCCGCCATCTTGGATAGATCTTGTGACGCAAGCGGTTTTTGAGGTGCCAAAGTTTAGATTGGGATTCAGCGTCTAGAAATGCATAAGAATCTACCGAGAAAAATACTACTATATTATGTTTTCCTCTCACAAAACTTCCTCGGTAGGCCTCCTGGACACCTAATGAAGTTCCATTAGTACACTATATTTTGGAATTACAGTAAGTGTTTTAACCCAATAAAAATATCATTCTCGGGAGGCCTGCTGGAATAATGAAGTTGCATTAATACACGTTTCTTTCTCGGAAAGTGATTAAAATTATAAAATTAAAACCATCTCATTCTAACATATTACTCGACATTGCTTGTATTATTTGATGAAGGCTTACAAGAACTTATTCAATTATAAACGAACGGAATAGCTGGAGACTGGAGCTGGTAGCTGTTGAGGGTGTAGTCGGGTATATAGAAAGATGAATAGAATGAGTCGTTTTACCCAGTTTTAGTGATAAGCAACCCGTTTCGTGTTTGTTCCCGTTGCATAAAGCTTCCCATTCAGTCCAGGTTACCATAGACCAGCAAATTTTCGTCCAGCAAAGAGGCCATAGATACCCCTAAACGCCCCTGAGACACTTCTATTCTTTTTTCCAAAACGGCTGTTTCCCCTTTATTTCGGATAACCAAGGTTGTGCTGTATATGTACTATATAAATTAATGTGTTATGCTCAATTGATTAATTTCCTTTATTGAGGGCGGAGTTAGGACTCTTGGTCCTCTCTTCTACTCAACCCATAACAGCCTTCATTTCTACGTTGAGCTTAAACAATGAACTCAATTTGAGCAGACCTATACAATCATTCCCAAGCAAAAATCTTCATTACTACATTGCATACAAGCAGACAAATTTCCCTACAATTGAGTCAAGTGATTCGAACGAAAAATGAGAGTTCAGAGAAGATTTCCAATGAAAACTGGATTCATAGAGTTCTTGGTAAGCAGAATTTAATGAGTGTGGTAAAATCAGCGGGAGTCCTTCGCTGATAAATAGTGTGGTATTTGATGAGCACTTCGTGTCTTGTTTCCTGAACGGAACCAACTGCTGGCAACATCGCAATCAACTGAGAGAAGCCCGCCAAAAATGCATTTTCTTTGTCTACCTGAATACAAAGGCAAAGGGGGCACAACCAACAGACGCTCCTACCTTCCCATTCAAACTCCGCAAATTTCTTATTGCCGTCAGTTTGTTTAGCAGACGAAAATCTTCTTCAACCATGCTTCTAGTACTCTAGCCCAGAGGTCTTTTTGCTGTTTTGCCGATAGTGAGATGAACGTTTAGGCACGGTGGAATGTTAAAAAAGACGAAAAGCCTTTTAAATTCAATTGTGAATAATATGTATATTCAATAAATCATGCTTTGATCGGCATACTCTATGTATAGATTGTATATTCAGTAGAGATTCTCTATTATCTATGATGGGCTTTAAGAGCAAAAGATTTGTTTTAAACAGTAATTAATTCTCAAGCTAATATTTTTCAAGAGTTGTTTCACTGGCGTGTGCGGGTGTGCGGGTCGTGCACACCTTCTCAGGGTGTGCGGGTCGTGCGCCAACCTCAAAAAAAATTGACTAATTATATCGTTCTCCTGATCCATGTAAAGTATATATTAGTATATAAAGTATATGTAAAGTATATATTATAAAACATATATGTAATGACTATTCATTATTGAAATAAACTGCTAAAGCAGAAAGGTTGACAGAAATATCCTACTACCCCAGCCGGGTTCGGTTACGGGTACGGGTTCGTACGCGTTTGTTGTTGGCCGAGTCAATGTCAACTCGTTGCAACAGCTTTACTAGTGTGCTTGCATAGAGAAACTTTCTCACTGCGCTTGTGCATTGCCATTCTCTTGCCATTGAAATAAGTGTCCAAGGCATTGCATTTGATCGCAACAAGTTGATACTGTTGTTCTGTTCCTTTCGAACCGTTCACTTCTCCTTTTCGGCTCTTTCTAGCCGTGGTAGCTGCCGTGAAAGGATCGTTGTATTGTTGTTTATTCCAATAATTGAATTCATACAGTTCATAGTCAATTAATTGAAAATTTTTATGAGGAACACAAAAATTTTCCGTTTTTTTCTTTAAATGAAAGGCTAACCTTTATATAAAATAGGTGAACATGTTTTTTGTGATGACAACTCCTCCGTGGTTTCTCGACCGATTTTGTTCGTTCACGTCTCATTTGAAAGGTCTCATCGAGTAGATGTTTGATAAGGTCTTACATTTTGAAAAAAGTCATCGTGGACATGAGGAATGAACGATCAGTTTCAATTTTTGCCATTGCTTTAACATAGGGATCGGTGAGCTGAAAATTTTCACATTTCAACTTATGATTTAATGATCAGCTGTTTTGAAACAAAAAGTTTATTTTTCATTGTTCATTCAGAGAGAGAGAGGGTGGGAGGATAGGATAAAGAGGAAGAGAGAGAGAAAAGAAGAAGAAGAAGAAGAAGGGGAAGAAGAAGAAGAAGGGGAAGAAGGAAGAGGAGAAGATGAAGAAGACGAAGGAGAAGAAGAAAGAGGAGAAAAAGAAGAAGAAGTCGGAGAAGAAGAAGAAGAAAAAGAAGAAGGAGAAAAAGAATAAGAAGAAGTGGAAGAAGCAGAAGAAAAAGAAAAAGAAGAAGGAGAAGAAGAAAAAGAAGAAGTGGAAGAAGCAGAAGAAAAAGAAGAAGAGGAAGAAGAAGTGGAAGAAGAAGAAGAAGAAGAAGAAAAAGAAGAGGAAGAAGAAAAGGTTATCTAAAATAAAAAGCATTGATGTTTACTGAGAAATGGAGAAAATTAAGGAACTCATAGCATCATAGGTATCTTTGATACCCACTTAGAAATGGAGCAACTCATACTGTGCTTAAACTTACCATAAGCAATGCTGTCGTTCAGTATGTAGAAAATCTACATTTGGAATGTATTTTACAAAGTTTAATAAAAGAATCAAACCCTGTTAAATGTTGTCAATTCCACTTATTTATTATAACAGCACTGGACCGCGGTTTCGTGGCTTCACCAATCACATTTTCAACAGTACTAATACATTGTTTATAAAATAATGTTAACTAATCTTCAAAAGTCGATAGTCACTCAAATCGATATTTATGGTATCGATTATAGCATCAAATGTCAAATGCCAATCAATATCAAATGTAAATGAAGGTATAATTAAAGTTACTGATCTTAAATTAAGCCTACATATAATGGGAATTGCTCTTAACTTGAATGAAAACATGAATTAAGAAATATATATCTAGTAATAGGTTAACCTCTACATTGTCCTAATTAAACTTAAAATAAAATTCACTCTTTCCTGGGTAATGATATTTTAAACTAATGAAATTAATAAAGTCGCACATTCGTGCGACCCGGGATAACCTAGTCACTGAAATACTCGGTATATCTGAAAGTTTACTGTAGCTGAAGTAGTACTATGAAAAGTACCTATAGTACTTTCATTTACAGATTTATCATTATAAAGGATAAGAGTGACGTTTATTCTGTCAGCTTAATTCAGTTTTACTATTGTTTCAAAATCTGGCATTAATCACCCAATGGGCCTCATCTAATTTGCTCTTGTAAAAAATATATCTAGCCTAATAAGTATATAAATTTTTTGCATTGCCTCAAGATAAAAGACAGGAGACGCAACTGGATTGTTTGCTAGTGAAAGGTTAGTACACAAAAAGCTCGAGCTGGAAAGCTGGATTACTTTCTTCAAGGACTTCATGAGAATTACAATTTAAAATTCCAAAATAGTTGTTGAGAGGAAAAAGTACGATGGCTTACTGTTGTGAGAAATAAAATAACATTAAATTAGTAATATGTACTAGGCTAAATAGTGTAGCCTATTAGCCTATACTAAAGGTAACGTAATATAACTGAAATGTATTTTCTCTCCTTGAATAATCCATGTGAAACAACTAGAGCTGATGAAGAAACTTTAAATGGTGGTATTTACCAATAAATTAATTTGCGAATCCAAATTACACGACATTTGTGGAGAATTTTGAACTTATTGACGTTATTTTAACATAGGCGAGCCACTATAGAGTTCTATGATGTTAATATAAAAAATATTATTGTTAATTTGCGATAAAAAATTATTGATTATTCATAGAAAATTATTCATGATAAAACTATTGAACGGGTGACACCTGTCCGTCAACAATATGGTCGGCATTCCTCTGGTTTGTTTACAAGGAAAGTCACAATATTTCCAATTTTCAACTCTGCATTTTGCTTGTTTCTGTTAGGTGGACAGCTAGGCGTACAACCCTGAAGTGGAGGGGGTGACTCCTGACTGGTTTGTATAGTGCAGCTTTGGGTTAGGTCTAATTGCACCGCAGTCCGTACTATCAGTAGGCCTCCAGCCGTGTCTGAGGAAGCATAACAACAATGCGAAATGGCCATCACACGAATAAATTCGTGTTAAATTCACTAGTAGTAAAGTTTATTTTCAATAATTATTTACTTATATCAAGTGAAAGAGCAATATGGAACTACATCATATAATAATTATATATTAATTATTAGTGACCGATCAGAAAATTACTAATACTAAATTTGCGAACGAACAAATATCCTCGTAATGAATTAGTTGGATATTGAGAATTTATTTGCAAAGTCCTAGAAAGCATTACCAAAGAGTCTGGAACCTTGTATACATAATTTTAATGTATTTCAGTTAGTGTATCAATACTATCTCTATAGCCTTGTTCTGAAGATTTTCAAATACGAGTTCCAAGGTTTTGTCTTTGTTAAAGAGACCTCTTCGATATTGGGGAAACTTCTACTATTTGCGTTGAAGCTTGTTGCTGCCCATTGTGAAATCATTTTAGTTTGAGCTTTTTCACTGTTCTACAGGCAAATGGCCTTCATCCGCCCTAGTCAGGTAGAAAGCTAAGCTGTTTTAGGCAAGGCATGGCAGGTGAGGGTACCAAACCGGCTGTGGCTGTCCCTAGCTGCCCTATGGCGTTCAACAAAGGGCCCCTCCCTCCACTCCTCCATCCCTTCCGGCCGAACAATCCCTTCGTGAGAAGGCAAAGGCTGCGTGCTATTTGTGAGAAACTTGAAATCCAAACCGAAAGAACCGTTATAACGCATTATAACTAGTCGAAAATACTGTACAAATATAATAGCCAGCTTACATTTAATTATTCAACGGCATTTGTTCGGGATCATTTGAATATTGAGGCGAATGAAGGACCCTCGATGTAAGAATAATAGAATAAAATAAAAAGGGATAATATAAGAATAGGGAACACATGTTAATTGAAGCATGTAAAAGAAGTTTGATACAATGATTTATAAATAATCTTCAATGGATCAGTGAATGTATCAAACAAATCTAAAATAACTTCAACATGACTATGAATTGAAGCTGACTTTTAATGAATTATCAGGTTTTGTCAGCGTCTGACCTTGTTGCCTTCCCTTCACTACCAGCTACAATTGAGGGAAACCAAACTCTCCAGTTGAATATTTAATGAATATATGTATAATGAATTCAGTACGGTAAACCCCGTTTATTTTAATATCATAGAATTGTTACAATGTTATAAAATGTTCTACATATTGAATTATCAGGTGTTTTCTCTTTGTACGTTTATATAGTTAATAGTATCGTATCCGGTGGTTCGGAACCCACCTAAAACTGTAGGTCCAGCTCATCAATCACCATCTTCCAACTCATTACCCACGCACAGGTATCGGACCTATGTGGGCTACATCCTCAAAAAATAAAATAAAAATAGTTATATCATTTGATAATCAAAAACATTTAGATGGCAATTCTTGATAATGGAGAGAACTCTACAATATTTATATCAGTATTAAATACGCCAATAAATTATTATTTTTAATGCATTTTTCAACTCCAATATTCTTTTAAATATTTAAACTATATATAAACTATTCTCTTTCAACGGTCTTGAATAGCTTTCAAACATTGAGAAGAAAGCTACACTTGCAGCTTTACATTTAGTACGATGCAATTAGAACTAAACCCTCACAGCCTATCTAAAGTAAAAGTTACATACCAACTCCAAAATAAGGGAAAACTAAGAGCATCGATGGAGAACAATGCATATTTTGTTACGGGGGGGGGGGGGGGGGGGGACTGGGCCAAAATGAACCCCTTCCTCCCTCCATCCTAGTGATATTGACATATGGGTTAGCCTCACCTGCTATTTAATAACCATGGAGCCAAAACACGATACTGTATCATTGTTTACCCTTCTTTACTTTGAAATAATATTTTGTCTGTTCCAGTATGTGATACTTAGCAACTTTGCAACTTGGGAAGCCCGTAATGCGCTTACGATTGGTTCTACAGAAAAATTGCAAAAGATCATTTTTGTAGAGAATTCAGTCAGTTTCAACCTTTTAATACAGTAGTAACAAAAAAATTTGGTCCTGATTAAAAATTTTGATTTATCGGTCCTGATTTATAGAAAAAGTGAAAAATTATCCTTTTCCAATCCCCTTCCTCAAAAACCCAACGCTCAAAATGGTGTAAATTATTACCAAACTATACTTGGACTGTTTAGAACAATTTGGAGGGAAACTTAGTTTGAATGTGAGGGTTTGGCCATTTTTTAGCCGAATTTCGTCTTACTAATTGAGGGGAGCTAAACTCCCCAGTTCCAAATATGTATACGCATCCAACAATATTTAGTATTCAATATGGAAATAAGCATAATACTATAAGGATATGGTTGTTTAAGAGTTCAATAGACTTGTCAATCTTATTCAAATGTGTAATTTTCACACCTGGAGCCACATAAGCCTAATAATATTAATCATGTTTTAATATGAGCATGATTGATTTTTGAGCTGATGATAACCGCATGGCCCGGGACTCGTGCTTGGGTAATGAATGGATGATAACGATTTTATGGATCGACTAGGTGGGTTCCAAACCACCAGGTAAGTGATAAAAAGAAGATTCACTTGAGCATTCCATATTTTGAAAATATATAATTAATCTGTATCATGTTATAACAAAGCTGTAGATTACAGCTTCGTAAAAAATTGTGAATTAGTATTATTTAGAGCTTTAAGCTTAGTGAAGGATAATATAATAATAATTGTTACTGTATGCTATTTGCAAGAGATTTTTCACAGCACTGCTATAAGTAATATGCATGGCCCAATTGTATGAGTTTAGATTTGAATGTCATTTCCCATCAATAAATACTTATCTCGGTCGTTGAACTATGAAAATTAATGAAGAATTTGGATTGATTTCAAATTTTATGTGTTGGCAACATGCAAATATTCAGCATTACGCTCGCACAGATATTCCACTAAATACCTAATGATATTAATAACATTTTTTTATAATTTTAATTCTCTCTTTAAATGCGGAAATATTTTTATCTACTCAATGCTATGAACTTGATTTTATTGCACAAATAATAAGATAATTCAATTTGAGTTTGATAACCGATTCATTGTTTCATTAAAGAGACGCTTTTAGGCAGTGTAGGTCAAAACTATAGAATTACGTTTTTTGAATAACGAATTTGGATTTGATACCCTATTCTTGAATATTAAATATGAAATATTCAAATATAAATGTACATATAAAAATAAAAATGAATCGCTAAATGTGTTGCTAAGCACAAAACTCGAAATTCGGGTAATTCATTTTTTCAAATATTCCTCGAAGTCCGAGGAAGGTTTTTATGTAGAAAAAAAACCCGTTCACATTAAACATTAATTGCGAAAAAGTAAATAGAAAGTGGGCAACGGAATTGAGTTTAGAGTAAACATCCCGTTCCCTGCAATGCAATGTTTAAATTAAGCATATGATAGATTTCAACCGCCAATGCCAATACAATTCCAAAAAGGAATTGGAACTGCAATATTGATACAGAACATAAATATGTGTTGCTTTGGCTTGTAACGTTTTAAGCGTTTATGCATTATAGTGATGCATATCAGCTGTTCTATGAGATGCCTGCATCTAACACATTTTAAAACAGTAATAGCGCCTAAAAGTGAAATTTGAATATTAATTATGAAAAGACTGAAGGGAAAATAAAAAATCGGGCTTCGAGGTGCACTGAATCGAGTTTAGAAGCTATGTTCCAAATTTAGCGGGGCGGTAGTGTTTTGGAAAAGTTATGTTCTCTTTATTTATATCGATTTATGGTTTTTAGAAAGTGCGAATACCTGGTCAATGAATAATAGAAGGGTTTCTGAAGTCAGGTAGAATACTCAAGGATCGGACGAGCTGCTACTTATATTAGTAATGCTCATAGAAGCGTTAAAACCCATAGGACGAAATGCTACTTTTTCCAGGAATTTGGGTATCGGACGAATTAATACTCGTATGATCTACTACAGAACCTACAGCAATCATTGTTTCTAAAAAAATCTCTCAATAAGAATATGCAGTCAAGTCTCTGTACTATTTATATTCTCTATCTCTTTCTATACTCCCATTGCATTTCCCCTCTTTCTTACTTTCTTCCTTCCTCATCTATCTGTCTCTGTTTTTCATCCATCATCTTTGTAAATCGAAATTTGCGTAATCTCAAATAATGCTTAAATGTTTTTTCCATTCTCACCTGCGCATAGGACTTTCTTCCGCATAATGGGTTCTAATTTTGCTATAGTTTTTAATTTTATTTGTATTTGAAGAATTTGAATAGATATGATTTGATTTTTCAAAGTAGCTCAATCCGAAACAATTATAGTTGTTGAGATACAGCTTGAAAATTCAGAACTTAAAAATTTTTCTCCGGGATTTTTATTTCCTGGTTGAAATTTTGTGTAGAAAGTAGTTTTGAATTGTTCCCTCACATTCTATTGCATCAATTTAGTTTAGATGAATAAATAAATGAAATAATTTTTACTTATTTATTCACGCTGTAAGTCCGAACAGGCAAGAACCTAAGCCTAAGCCGTAATTTAAGACGAAGAAGTGAAAAAGAAGATCAATTTTATGAAGAACGTCTCACTGGGCGGGCCCCTTGATTTTAAACTCCAGATACTTATCTGAAGCTTAAAGTTTCATGAAGTTGAGGCTTTGCTGACTAATGAGAACTGTTTCAGATTTTGTAAAAGAGAAATTTTTTTGTGGAACTATTCTACAGTCTCTCCTCGAAGACGGCCCCATATTCTAAAGATGATATTATTTTACAGCCGTTTCCTCGCCATGATATACAACTGACCTGCACAACTCATCACTGAGAACAAACAGGTTTGTGGATGGAGGGATGCTTAGCTGCCTAACCAGAGCCAGACTTAATTCTACATCAATGGCCTTGAAAGGATGACACAGTTTTATCGCCAATCGCCAAATCCACGGATAACTTGAAATAGTTACTAAACCTTAGTTATGCCACACCCGATTCTTCAAATTAAAATATTTCCAGGGAGAAAGGGAATCACCGAGTGTGAATGGGAAAACTATCAGGTTGAAATTGAGTTTTTAACTCACTTTATACTAAACTTGCATACATGAAAGTGGTTGGAAGGTAGTGGAAACCAGATCACCAATCAAGATGGGCAATTAAAGGTGTAAACAAACAAAAACAATAGAATAAACATTAATTTCAGATAAAAATGTTCTACCATTGAAATAAACTGTATCATTGAATCTCTAGATTGTCTACAAAGGCAAGACTTTTCTTATAACTGTAGTAGGCTCAAAATTTCCAGTAAAAAGTTATTAATTAACCTTCTAATTAAGATTTTTTGTTAGAGGAGTCTTCAGGCAAACATGATTTTCAATTCCTGAAAAATACTGTATTACAACGAATGTAGTACAATACTATGAGTTTTTTTTTTGTGCATATAGTAGTTATGCACCTATTGTACTGTAAAATACACTACAAAATATTATGATATAAATATGAAAAATAAAGCTGTATGAAGTTAGGCCTTGTCTTGAAAACATAAATTAAAATTAAATTTTTATTAACTTTACGAAATAAAATGTATCTAGCCCGCCTCTACAATATTCACATAGTGCTCAAAAGACCTTAAATGGCCAGAGAATGAATAAAATATTGTCTTATGATTGTTCAATAAATTGGTTGAAGAGCATAGAACCAAGTAACAAGGTGCTATTATCATACACAAACGAAAATCAAAGGTCAGTATAATTCATACTAATGCCAGTTTATAAAAAAGCTTATTTCCTACTGCTCAGCTACCATCTCTCAATTAGAGTATTCAATCAGTAACGTAGCCAAGATTTTGAAATGGGGGGGTCGATTGAGTACTGGGGTACTTCCCCGGAAATTTTTTGAAAAATAGAGGCCCTAGAACGGTCTTCTTTAGCTCTCTTGGCATTAACACGTAACTTGTAATTTTAATAATAAGAAAGAGTATAGTTATATAATATTTTACGTTTAATTTAATGAAAATTATATAAAATTTAGGACCGGAAGGGGGGGGGGGTCCGGACCCACCCCCTGGCTACGTCGCTGATTCAATGCTTATTTTACTAGTAATCAGCTAAACTCTCTCTTATGGTATTCAGCAGTGCTCAGTCCTGCATTTATGAGGTCTTATACAATATGTTGTAAATACAGTATTTGAGACAATACGATATCCTATCCTCTTTGATAGTATGTATATGGTAAATAGTATATTGGAAAAATGAATTAGAGAAAAAAGAATAAGTGTAATAAAACGTTGTAGACCTATGGTAAAGAAAACCGGTGATAGCTTATAAAGAAATGTAATGTAAATTTTTGAGCTTGGGCTATAAGTTACTCCAATAGTAGTTTATAAACAGTAGACATTTTTAATACTTTTAAAGGTTTTTTTTAAGTAGCTTCATGGACGGCGTATTGTTTCGTCAGGAGCATTCATGAATTCAAGGACCAATCACTAAGACTCACCTTTTATGTATGGTCTTGAACACTATGGTAAAGATAGGAGACCAGGAAACTGAAAATTGGGATTTAGGTTAATCCACAACTTGTCGCGACAGTAGGTAAATTTTCAAAACCCTGTACTAGTTAGTAATACACTGAACAAGAATCAGGTTCCGTAAATATTTTAAAAACGGGAATTTTAATCTTATCTTAAAATAAACTATCGGAGCTTTGGTAGATTAGAAATATTTAAAGTAGTACTATTTATCAATAATTGAGTTCGAAAGTGAAGAATTGCTGAAAGAGTTCTCCTGACTCCTGTTATCGATTTTTTCATGAAATATCAAGGACAAATTACAATATTTGAGAAATAATGCTGCTGTAATGTTTATTTGTATCTTTAGGCTCCTCCATCTTTTTTCTTTTAATTAAAAATTTGATCGATTCCATTTTAATTTTCATCCAAACGGCTGTACTTTGTTTCTTGGGATTCATTAAAAAAAAATGTATAAATCAATAATTTTATTATTAAAATTTCATAATGTTCTTGGATTGAAAACTAATATATTTTGACTGTGAATAAAGCTATTTTAAATTGCAATGTTATGAATTGCCGGGAGAAAATATTTATTATTTTCTGTAAATAAACGTTCAAATTTACAAGTTTGAGGAGATTTTTTGGCAGGTCAGCTCCCCTACGTGGTTATATTTGCTCTTTTCCCTATAAAAACTTAAACTTAACACCTTATCTGATGCTCATATTTAGATTGAGTTTTCAGTTATTTTATCTTTTTTAATTAAAAAAAGGGGGTTTCAAACAGTTATTATTTTAGATTTGAGCTATGAGTATGACACATGATACATAGTTATCGATTTATTCAAAAATATTGTTTCAATGGTACATTCGAATCAGGTAAGAATGGTTATAATACAATAACAATTCATAATTTTTCATTAAAATTATTTACTTATGTTTTTAATATGTAAAAGAAAATTCGTATGGCTTTTCGTGGTGGGGAGATCCTTACGGGTAGTTCCACCTCGCCGTTTTTTTAACGACTGCTTTTTTTTATATGCAACCGGGACCGACGGCTTAACGTGTCCTCCGAAACACGGGAGTGGCTCGAGAAAAATATCTTGTACTCAACTGGGATCAAACCCAGGACCTTTGGCTTATCAGACCAGCGATAAGCCAACTCGGCTACGCCGACTCCATATGTTACCAATCTTACTAATATGTTACTAATCCCTGATTGGCCAATTAACAGATAATGACGAAAACGTCAGAGAAATCCTGACTTTTCACATTTCCTCTTATCGACTTGAAATTGGGTTTATCTTTGTGGGGGGGGGGGGGGGGGGAATCCCATAAATATTACCAACATTTCTTGGGTATACTGACTTCATTCATTCATTCAGTGAACTGTGGTGGCAATTTTGGAGTTTATTCTAGTTAAAATTTTCCTATCACACCCAAAATAGCTATATATATTTGCTCATTATTTGTCGAAGGCGAAAACTTCAGGTACAACTATTTGTACCTTTCTATTTCAGGAGTTTTCTGTTGGTGTGATTGACCGCTACGATTCGTAGAACTAAGGTGCCATATTTTTGGAAATATACTTCTACTGAAGCAAAACTATTTTGGAATTTCTTTCAGTTTCTGGTCTACACGTACACACTTATATCCATTTAAATATTTTTCTACAGTAGATGCGAAATACTAATGTATGTAGGCCTACTAATGACTTATTCATGTGTCGTTTAATTTATATGTCACTGTAGTATTCAGGTGAATGCATTTTATTCTATTTAGAGACAACTGTATAACAATAAATATCAACAGACTAGTAAAATTCTATTTGTATTAATTGGAAATAAATTATATTTTACTCTTGAATTTAAAGTCTAATTTCACCCAATAAGGACTTATTGTGTTGAACGTAGAGTAGACTGTACACTTGATATTTCAAGCAACGCGACTTTGATATTTGTAGTATATTCAATTAAATCCGAATGAATCTAAATTTGTCAAATTAATCTGTATACTATCAGCGAATCTGACAGAGACCACGTTCACTGACTTCATTAACGAATACTTTTTTTTAATTTTTTTATTTGAGGATGAAGCCCACATAGGTCTGAGACCTGTGCGTGGGTAATGA
The DNA here is from genome assembly GCA_948455865.1 of Conomelus anceps. NCBI lineage: Eukaryota > Metazoa > Arthropoda > Insecta > Hemiptera > Delphacidae > Conomelus > Conomelus anceps. Next base: position 52,724,714 of record OX418222.1, read on the forward strand.
GTTGGATGATTGTGATTTATGAGTTGGACCTACAGTTTTAGGTGGGTTCCGAACCACCGGGAAGTGATTTTCAGCAGAGAACAGTGTCTTTTTTCTGGCCAATCTAATCGGTCACCGTTACAAACAGGACCTACGAGAACGCAGCTTATCTATCTGATTGAACAGATACCTGCTACGGCTCGCGGCTATCACTTCCCTTTCAAGCAACTAATACTAATTCAATAAAACCCTTCAAAACTGAGACTGTAATCAATATGTCTGGCCTAATTAAGTTATAGAATAAACTTACAGAAAACACCGAAATTTAGTATTTTTTTTATTTTAAAATCAAGTAGTATGAGATTATACATTAGTTTTGTAATGGTGGTACGGTAACAAAAACTGTCTTGGATAAAACGTATATGTATCTTCAATACGTCAATCTAGGGAGTGAAGGCTGCTTTCCGAGCTCGGTGCTCGGGCGATCGTGATTTTGTCTCAGTCGGGACTGAGCATGGGAGAGGGACCGATAAAAAATAACATGACGTTTTCTGCTTTATTATCACTTCCTGGTGGGTCGTAACCCACCTAAAACTGAAGGTTTATCCATAATACACTAAAATTTAATACTATTTTTTTTATTAATTTAAAAAATAAGGTGGATGTAATTAATATCCATTATATTTTAGAGCCCAGTCACTTCTTAAAATCTTCATCTCATGGACTTCGTCCACACACCTGAGGAAGCACCTCAAAGTTCGAAATGACCTTCACACACATAAATTAAGTGTTGATTATATAACTGTAATTCCTGTTTATTATTTTATGATTATTTTTCTGTTTATTATTTTATGATTATTTTGCCGACCCAAATAACCACTCTTCCACTTGAAAAGTTTAAAACCTATTTGAAAGCAGAGTTAAAAGCAAATTGTTTTTATTCAAAACAGGAATTCATCAATTATTTTAGTCACTGTGATTATTCTTGAAGGCACATTCCACATGTTTTCCACAAATATGTAAGCACGAATTGCTGACAGAAATCGAGCAAAGCTATTTTTTATAATTTATCTACACAAAATAAATTGTGTAAATTATGACTTTAAAAATATGACAAGTCCATTTACCCCTTTGAGAGGTGGTCAGTGGCCGCTTGATTTATCTAATCTAATCTAATTTCAATTGAAGCATAAAGGATTAGTTTACTATGAAAATAATCATTACTTTCACTTACTAATCGCGAAACAATCGAACAATTGGGAATTTGGATTCTGTTGAAAACCATGCGGTGAGCATGTGAGATGTGAAGTCACGAGACACGAGTCTGTGTTTGTATTGAAAACCGCGGCAGCCCTAGCTATCTGCTTTAGCCGAGGCACTTTGCTAATGAATAACGTCGAGCAACGCCACTCTACTCTCAATGTCGCAAGACAATCAGTTCATTGAACTAAATTGATTATATTTGAATAACTTGATTAAAACTGATAATTATGAATTAATAATTAGTTTTATGAATTATTAATTCAATAGTACAGTATAAAAATAATATAGATTCTGAATGACTGACACTCTTACGGTCACGGGTTCGAATCCCGTTCAGCTTGACATCTTATGTGTGATCATTCACCTTATTACAGACGTCTTCACCTTATTCACACGTCTCCGACTCATGTGGACATCAGCAAAACAATTTACAAATACTATTATATATTATAATACAATACATTATATATGGAATTTATAATTACAGATTATCAACTAAATATAAAAATAGTTATTCTAACTAATTTCATCATTTTATGACAATTTATAATAAATTATAGCTACGATATAAATTTATAATAATTAAATCTAACTTGCCCTCATAATTTTCCCTTTTCAAATCCCACAAGATTTTTTAGAAAATATCATTAATCAAATTAATTCATTTAAAATTAATAAATCGGCAGCCGCAGTGGTTAGAGCATATCTCTGATATTCTTACTGAACGCTACTCCTGCGATCATGGGTTTGATTCCCGTTCAGCCTGGCATATTTTGTGCAGGCTAATAATTCCACCTTATTACCCACGCAAAAGTCCCATACACATGTGGGTATCATCAATAAAAAACAATACATAATATTATAATGCAATATTTTGTAACAAATTAATAATTATTAATTAAATATTATATCATAATTATTATTACTAATGATTCAAATCAATTTTATTATTTTATAACAATTATGATTTAAAATACTTGATTCTATTTGAATAATTTGCACACTAATACATCAATGGAACGTTAAACGTCGAAAAAGTCAGTCTGTTCGGTAGAAAGTTGCTTATAAAAAATTGCTCGTTAAGAAGGGGCAATATAAACTACAGTAATGTATCAGCTGTAGCGGCGAGTTGCCAACAGTGGCTCAGAGTTGCTCGCAAGTGGAACAGGTTTTTTTAGTAATGATCTCGGTTGCCCGTTAAGAAGCACTCACAATTGTATTTGGCGTGGAGTGGAGTGGCGTTGCTTGAAGTTGCGCGTTAAGTCAGTCAGTCTTATCACTAACCGGGTGGTTCGGAACCAACCTGAAAATTTGGGTCCAATAAGTTTCCAATAAAGCGGTAAATGGGAAACTACTAGTGAAAGTCTCTTTATAAATAAAGTCATCCGCTAATAACTTCTGCGATTCACTACATATTTTTATCATTAATTATTAAAGATAAATAAATCAAAATGAAAAGGATACATTACCAATCTGTAGCTATTCATTGGAGAAATAATATTTTCTATTTTATTTTGAATTTATTGTAAAGTCAATGACCCTTTACAGAATGATTCTTTATTTATTGGAGGATAAAGAAAATACGTTTTAAAATAAATGTGAGTCGTAATGCATCAGACAGCCTAATTTGTCAAATCAGTAGATCAAAAAAGAATTAGTATTATCTGTCACATCGGCTAGATCAGAAGGAAGTCAAGAATAGATTCATTGTTCCAAATTTATCATGTTCTTTTGCTATAAGGCAAATCCTTAAAAATTCCTAAATTTTTTATCTCATTCAACAAGGTTCCTGGAGGTCAGTGAGCGAAAAATGTGAGCGAAAAATGAATATGATAGCAGTTTTTTATTTAATCAATAATTTCGTAGTAATTAAGAATTATTATCAATAGGATACAGTGAACCTGTAAAATATAAATGGAGTATAAAAATTCCACCCAATTTTGGGTGGGATCATCCACCATTTACCCTTCAAAAATTTATGCTCTCCTATCAGATAATAGGGAGGTTAGAAATGCGTTCATTAATCATTTGAACAATGTGTCCATTCATTTGCTACAGATTAGGCTTAATCAGCCATACATCTAACATTTGAAAATCAATACGTTACCCAAATTAGACTACTCAAATAAGTGGAAGCAAAATTGATGATTCAAAAATATATTGCAGTAGATACAGATGAATATTAATGTATAGTTGAATTAAAAACAAAAGTGATCAAAAACTTTTACTCATACTTTTACAAATTTTACTTGTAACTTTTAATTGTCACTTGTTAACAGTTATTGGTCAACTCTCAATTCAACTTCTTCAGAGACAAATCTAACTAGCATAATTCCAGTTAAGCCTTCACTAATCAATTGACCTATTAATTACCATGTTGAAGACACTGCCCACATTCTAGTCGTCCCTTGTTCCCTATGGAACCATAGGCTAATACGATTATATAAAAAATGGAGTGTATCACTTCTGAACAGATGAGCTACTTATTAAATGTTATTTCATCCGTTATGAAGTGCACAAAGGCGTTTAAGAAACTTTTATTTGACCATACTTGCAAGCCTCAAGAGATTCTAAACAACATTATTTTACAAATATATAAAGTTTTCAAGAACATTAGCGCGTTGTATTTCAGTAACATCACACAAGCCTAACGGTATTCCATATAACTACTTGTTCAATAAAATAAGTTTGTAGCATATTTTGTAACAAATCGCTTAAGAATTTGAAAAAGATGGAAGCTTAGCACGAGGCGCTTTGTTCCACGCGCGGTGGATTAGTGTTGGAGCGAGCGTTGCTATTTGTAAACAGAACCGCGTGGACTAGAAACTGAATACAAGATAGATATTTTGACGCTTATTTCAGTTGTTTGCTAAATTTCAATTAGACAGACCTAAGTAGATTGGTTATGATAGTAATTGAGCATGAAAGTATAACGGAGGAGTAATAACTATTACAAAAGTTATGAAATAACCGAAATCGATGTTACTCACAAATCATCACTGTGAAGTTTGTTTTCAAATACGTACGTATACTTACTGTAGCGTTTGAAAAGTGGAGTAAGTTTTGGAAGTTTGAAAACTTAGTGAAAAGTAGTTTATCGATGTAGCTTTGATTGAAAAATGTTGAAAAATGAATGGGATTTATTGTTTTCGGTAGTAAATGTTCTAGCAATGTGCATTTTCGGTACAAAAATTAAAGTAGAAAAAGTTTTTATGAATTTGATGTCAAATTAAGTTAGGTACTCACCCACCAGCACAAATCCAAATCAGCGTCTTGTCACTAACACAATGATTCAAGTCCTGGAGGTAGATCAGTTACACACAAATTGCTAGTTATTGTACACACAAAGTTCATTAACACATTTCACATTTTTCACAAGAAATCACTGGAATCGGTGTTTTCTACGAGTAGGTTTTGCGCACCGACACTTTCTAGACGCCTCTCTTAGCAACAGACAAGAAACATCAGCCACGAATGTCCGAAAAAGTATGGGCAGCTTGAGTACAAATTGGTCGGCTTCCCGAAAAATTAATATATTATTTTTCAAAGATGAAGCTCTGCCGCTTTGGAGGGGAACTCAACGGTCGGTCAGCGCATGCGCAGTAGCACGGTCGTTGCACCGGGTGGCGGGGGATTGGGAATCCAGTGAGCGCGGTTGCCACTTCGGGCAGAATATTGGGACCTGTAATAAAAGCATTTTTATCGGTTTAAATTCATCTCTGAGGTGGAATAAAAGAGAACAAAGAGAACAATGCGGAGGGAAATGCTCTCCGTCCTTGTCTTTACGTCCGACCACCCTTTCTCACTTCGGCGTAACTCATCCTGTTCCATGGCACTCTTCACCTTTACCTTCTTCCTCCTTGTCCTTAGGTCCTCATCCTCACTACACATCGCACACAGGTTGTCAATGCGGTTAGTGTTAGCTGTCTGGAGGCTCCTTTCGCTATCCTATCTGCATTTTATTTTGGACATTTTATTCCGCTATCCTATCTGAATTTCATTTTGGCTCCTTTCACTTTCCTATCTGCATTTTCTTTTAGACATCTATCGTTTCCCATTTGCTTAGCAGGTTGTTACACATAAATGTATCAGCAGAGATGTATTACAACCTCTGATACGGTGTCACGGCGACAAAAACACATTTAATTTCAACCAATCTAAACCAGCCATTTTTAATCATTTGTTAAAGAAAGAAATTTATTTTTTCATTGCAAAAAGTTCAATTTCATTCTAAACTTACATGAAAAGCAATTCAGCGCCACCTGAGAAAACCTGTATGGGGTTG